>OZ024898.1:17957474-18387303 GCA_964017195.1 Siderastrea radians | reverse complement strand
GCTTGCTGGCTTGACAGCCTTACTGAAGGTCGTTAATGCATCGTAACTGCATGGTCCAAAGGGCACCTTGGCTTCCCGATGCAGGTCCCAAGCGAGGGTTCTTTGCAGTGACCCCTTTCGTCCAGGACATTCTGACGCATGATGTGGTATTTCGGCAAAAGGAACACTCATCTTATCAAAAGGAATACTCATCAAAAGGAACACTCATATTATCAAAAGGAATACTCATCAAAAGGAACACTTATCAAAAGGAACACTCATATTATCAAAAGGAATAGTCATATTAACAAAAGGAATACTCATCAAAAGGAACACTCATCAAAAGGAACACTCATATTATCAAATGGAATACTCATCAAAAGGAACACTCATCAAAAGGAACTTGAAAGGAATACTCCTCAAACGTAATAGGATTACGTGAAATGGAATAGGAACTCTCATCATTTGCATGCGGAACTCTCATCATCTGCAAGCCATGGATTATATGACTTACATTAAACTAATTTTTTTTCCAACATACAAATGCCTTTTCTTTGACCTACCCCCGCTGCCGCACTTGGACTTTGGACTTTGAGCCCGCGTTTTCTCCGCGGTTTTTGCCCACCCTGAGCCCACGATCCATTTTTCATACTCGTCAGCGGTTTCCCATTCTAAAACACGTCACTTCCGGTTTTTGGGTCACTTCTGGTCATGTGACTTCCGGTCACGTCATTTCCGGTCACTTCCGGTTCTGGTGACGTCATTTCCTCTTACATCAAAACGAGGCCACGCCCTCAACATCAAAACGAGTCCAGGTGGGCCATACGGGCTTACAGTACTACTACTATTTGAAACTTTGAGGGGAAGAAAATCCACTATTGCCCAAAGAGATGGACCCGACAGTCAAAATTGAAAACAGTTATTCGCCGACATCTCACTGAAGTGATGCTTGTGCAAATTAGATGATGTTGTCTTACAACTGTGCTTTGACGTACTGTTATGAATGAACAAACACAAAATCATGGACAGAGAAATCGTTTTTAAAAAAGTTTATTCCAAAACCCATACGTTTATACTTAAATGAATTTTCCGTTACACTTTCTGTATCGCGTGTCTGTCGACGCAAGCGAAATCGGCTGAGCACAAAATATTCAAGGCTACATCTGTCTCAGATCTGAGAGCGTTATCTAATACTTTTTTAAAGTCAACGCCCACATAAATAAAAAGTAAGTGACACATTTCTATTGTCATAAATTAAATTCCCATATCGAAACGCTATTTCTTTGACGTGATGCTCAAAATCATGCAACTTAAACCGGTTAAAAACTTCACTTATTCGGTTGTGTTTCAGAACAGGATAAGCTGTCCGCCTTGAAGAAAGCAAAGATGAAGTCCTTGAAGGCAATTTAGTAACTTGAACTTTTCGCCTTCCACAAAAAAAAAAAATAGTATTCTTCGGAACGTTTTCTTTCTATTTATAGATATTAGATATTTTTCCCAAGTTGAAAACTTCAACCTTGTCGAACAAGCGTTTTGATGAATAAGCTTAAGCTTTTAAAGAAACCCCTTTTTCAAAAGCGACTATTGTCATGCGATTTCCCGCCAAGAAAAACACTGGTTGCCTAAAAGCACCGTGCGATTTCCCGCCAAGAATAGATAACATTCTCCCTCCCCCGCCCCGGCCGGCTTGCCTTTGGACTCCCCTTTCCCGGAGTCTTACGTACGGACGAGAGTACGGGCGTACGCTGCCGTCCCAACCAAAATTTCTCACATGGATAGAAATTGCCAGTGGTGATAAACCCAATCGAAACAAAACATGTACTTTCTATGCTGTTCTGTAGATGCATTTTCAAGAGAAATGCTTACGTTTGTTTGTTTGTTTTTTTTTTTCGTTTCAAAGTTGCCATATTCCGGGGTACTGAAATCTGCAGTGAAAATAACCCTCGAACTAAACCTTATGTGGTCGCTCGCAGTAGTAACGGAACGACAGGATGAAAGCTTTTCTACACAAGAAAATGACTAAAAATTTAGCAGGCCAAAATAAAGGGTCCGTAAGAATGAGGTGGCCGTAAGGAACGAGTGGGTATACTTTACCTACACGAAAGAACAACTCGAAGAAAAGTTCTGCATCACTTATTTATTTTTCTATCTCTGATTTAAACAGACACTTCATGTATCAAAGTAGCTAACGTTATTAACTGTGCTTTCTACAAATCCCATTTATTATTTTTCAAGTCTGTGTCTGACAACTTCTCATTTTCTTTCTGAAAAGACAAGAGAAATAGAACAATTTTAAAATTGTCTTTCGTATATTGAATGACAATTACATCGAAGACTGTGGAAAGAAAAATTATGGTCAAGTTAGGCTTTTATTTTCCGACGCGATTGCCACACCCAGGATGATTTTAAAACAATCAAAAAATTAAACACCCTTTAAAGTAAACAGACAATAAAGGCAAAGCTTATTGTTCTTTTTCAATGGAAACACATCTTGATATTGCTGACATCATTTTTGCTTTACTTTTCTGCGAAACTGAGTTTCAAATTATAAGAGCAATTCTTTCGTTACCATCCTAAATGCTGGATACGACTAGACTTTTTAAACTTCTCCGAAATGGTATTTCGCTCATAGTATTCGAAGTGCGAGGGAAGGAACGAGAGCCCTAAAAGCGATTTTCGCAAACTTTTCTCTTTTTAGTTTCCGCATTCATGGATAATAAAGAAAAGAATGCAAGAAAACGTATGAGCTATACAGAACGTTTTAAATCAACGTGTCCCTGCGGTGCAAAGATTCTTTATTTTTAGTTGAAAATAAGTAGAAGTATGATCTATAACGCTAAAGCAACTGAAGGAAGATAAAGTGCGGCAATCTACAGATTGTTGCAAGTGTTTGAATACGTGAGAGACCCAAGTTGTCAGAAACAGAACCGTAGGGCAATCTTTGCGACACCAAGTGTACCTGTAAACATCTTCAATCGTTCTGACTGAATTAGTGTGTTTGGTAAATCCTCCCTTTTTACCCATGGTTCTCTAAAGCCAATTTTAAATCTGCCCCAATTACAAATTCCTCATACTGGAAATCAAGGAGAATCATGAAGATGGCAGTTAAGAACCTCACACAAATTTTCAAGAAGAATATTTTTCCTACCCATTTAATCGAGAGGGTAGTTAATCGCTATATAACCAGGGTCCAGGGCAAAAGGTCTGAAATTCAAGGCCTGCATGGCAAGACTTCTTCCTTGTCAGTCAAAGTTTAATGTGCAATGAAGGTGCACAAATTATCGCAACGGGATAACTTCACACCCCTTTTCTAACAGAAACTGGTTATATAAGTAAAATGCGGGCTATAATTAAAAATGCTTGTGAAGCGAGAATACCAGCATGCTAGCACCTCCAGTAAGACCTGTTTTGGGGATGATAATATATTTTTTATTTTTTTATTTTTTAAATGAACACTAAGTGAGCAGCATGAAGCAACGCGAGTATCTTGTTAACTTGTTTCATTTCTCCGACCGGTTTCGTCTGATCACAAAGACTTCATCACCGATTTTGGACTTATTACCGCGAAACTTAGAATTTCATAACCTCTCACACGTCACTCTCACTTCCATCCACACAGTCAAGAACTCTAGGCCTGGGTCTAAAATTTAGACCTATACGCTTATACCGCCTGCTGTTCGTGTTTTTGACAACCAAATACAGGATTTCTGTCGTAGCGTCCGATTGCATTTCAAATATGCCAATCAAACCGGATACCTGGATTTTAACCCAAAGCTTTACGTAAAAACTGGTTGGAATCCGCCACGAGAGGATCCAGTCCTCGAAGAAACCCTGCACAATCTTCGTCAGGAGCTACTGGAGAACTTTGAACAGAACCCGCCACGCTGGAAAAGCAATCTATCACGCAAAGAAAGGAGTGGATTACTTGAGCCAGAGGAAAACCCCACGGTTCGTGTCTCAGCTACTGACAAAAACCTTGGACCAGCTGTCGTCTCTGCCTATTTCCCTTTCGTAAACGGTCGTTGCCATTTTTGACGGTCGATGCCATCATTGGTAACCAAGCCTTTTGTCATGGTAGATGTAATATATGCTCTGAATTAAGTCACAATAAGGCAACAAATACATTTTTAAATAGCCTTAGAAAGAACAAAGTTTAAGCCCAAGTTGAATTTACGTTAAAAGTTTTGGAAAGGGCTAGGGTCACCTATTATAGATGTATCAGTTATGAAAGACAGTTAATTATAATGTATACTTTAATTTTTCGGAATTGTGGAGGATTGACGTGGTAGTGTAGTGGTAAGGGAGAGAGATTAGCATATGAAAGGACCGGGGTTCGAATCTGGGTTGTGAATGTCTTTTTTTTTAGTAGAAAAACTTTCAATAATAGTTCAAAAATTTTCTAAGTGTCTTAAAAATGGCAACGACCGTTTACGAAAAGGGAATATTGCGTCGTCTCTACCGAATGAGTAGAACAAGAAACGCTCAAACACCTTAATGTCCGCCTTAATGACACTAAGTCTTATGCTAAAGTCACGAAAGATGACTAGACTCTTAGACGTCAAAAGGTAATTGAGACCAGAGATAGGCTTGTTAAATGTTACTCTAGCTTTCTTCCTCCAAATTCACATAAGTTTCTTCGTAGCCTTGACGATAATCCTAGGAATCTCGATCCTGCTAAATTTTACATTATTCCCAAGATTCATATGTCACCTATGGCTGGGAGGCGTATTGCGGCCTCTCATTCCTATATCACTAGGCCTATTAGTGTTTTTGTGGATGAGTTAGTTAAACCATCTATTTGCATGTCTACGGTATTACGTGACTCGGGTGAACTGATCCAATGTTTAGAGAACATTGAGCTACTTTATCCGAACATTGACACAAAGAAGGCTATTATTGCTCTTGTCCTCTTGCTTAGAGAGGGCAAGGTGGTGCAAACACCTCTCTTGGTTCAGTTAACCCGGTTGATCTTTGAAAATAATTTTCTCCGCCATTGCTTCTGAGCAAGCTCAAAGCATATGGTTTCCAGGACAGCACAGTACAACTTCTAAACAGCTATTTGTCTAACCGGAAGTACCGTGTGAAATTAGGAAATCACGTTGGCTCACACAGGACCGTCAGCCGTGGTTGCCCCCAGGGCTCTGCCCTAGGCCCGTTGCTATGGAACATCTTCCAGAACGACCTGTCATACTGTGTAACGACAAACTTATCGATGTACGCAGACGATCATCAAATCTACCATACTGGTTGTAACCAATCCAGTGTAACATCCAAGCTAAGGGACAGTGCGCGCACTGCTACTAAATGGTATGATCACAATCTTCTTGCTGGAAACCTCAAAAAATATCAAACTATGAACATTGGCTACAGTCAGGATAACAGCGCGGCACATGCAATTTGTGTGAACAATGAGGAAATCAAATCAGTAGAAAGTCTCAATCTCCTGGGTGTTGCAATTGACTCCAAACTTAACTTCACAGATCATATAAGCTCAATCTGTAAGAAGGCAAGTCAAAGGATCGGCGTTATCATGAGACTCAGAAACTTAATTCCAACAAAGGCTAAGCTAGTTCTATTTAAATCAGCAATCTTACCGTACCTTACGTACTGTCATTTAGTTTGGCACTTTTGTAGATCTAGTGACGCGCGAAAACTAGAAAGGCTGCAAGAAAGAGGATTGAGGGCGGTTTATAGAGACAAGATTTCAAGCCATTCACAATTACTCAAAAGAGCTGAGTTACCAACACTTATGAACAGGCGTTTGCAGGATATTTGCATCTTAATGTACAGAGTGAGGAACAGACTATGTCCTACTTATATTTGTAATATTTTTAATAATCATAATTCCTCTTACTCTTTAAGACAGTCAGACTTTTCCACACCAAGTTTCAATACGGTTACATATGGTAAACATTCTTTGCGATATCTTGGACCAAAACTGTGGGGAAAATTATCCCCAGACATAAGATCAGCTAAAACTTTAAATATTTTTAGGAAACAGATACGCAAATACGACATTAGTCTGCTCATAGATGATGGCTGCAAGGGTTGTTCCCTCTGCTCCTCATAATTATTTTATACAGTTTTAAGTATTTTTAATTTCTCTTTTTACATATTTTTAATATCTGCTCATCATCATTATTTTATATAGCTTTAAGTATTTTAAATTCTCTTTATAAATATTTTTAATATCTGACTATCATAAATATTTTATATAGCTCTAAGTATTATAAATTTTCTTTCTACATATTTTTAATATCTATTAATTGTGTCCCCAAATTAGTATGGGATTTTCCCAGGCTATGTGGCCTTGACACATTAATAAAGTTTATCATCATCATCATCATCATCATCATCAGTTAAATATGGATTTAGCAGTGACATATACCATCAAACGTTTGGGATTGCTATGGGCACACCTAACAGCTGCAAACGCGTTTATGTATTACCACGAGAGAGGCATTATCGAGTTTTATTCTCGATATCTTTGCCTTTACAAACGCTTTATTGATGACATATTTGTCATATGGGACGGCCCTAGGGAGAACCTCCCAGAATTTCTTAGTGTTATTAATACTAAGGATGAACGCATTAAGATAACGTTTGAAATAAGCGATTCTCAGATTTCATTTCTAGATCTGCTACTTTTTAAAGATTCTGCACATAAAACGCTGCAATACTCTACCTTTCAGAAACTGCTTAATAAGTATTTGTATATACCTTACGAGTCATTTCACCTCGCCAGCAACAAGAAGGCTTTCATCAAGGGCGAACTTGTGCGTTACGCTAGAAATAGCTCAACCTTTTACTCATTCAATGAGAGGCGTCTGCATTTCTGGAAACGCTTGCGCCTTAGGGGTTATCCGGCTAAGTTTCTACTTCCTACTTTTAGGGAAATAAACTATAGCAACAGGAGAAAATGGCTCGCTAAGCCCAACCGGTTATCTAAACAACGTAGAGTCGTGTTTAAACCTACATTTAATTGCAGCCATGTTAGAATCAAAAACGTTATTCTTAAGCATTTCCCTAACCTTAGTTCTATTGTTAGCTACAAATCTACGAATGCGTTAGCGCCTCAGTCATTTTTAGCAGGGCCCATCCCCTCCCCGGACCAACCCCCGGGCATTAGGATTTTTTGAAGACAAACCGGCAAATGCCCCACGGCGAGGACAAACGAACTGTTCAAATGCCCCGGGGTACAGGTAAAAAAAAATAAGTTGATTTCTTAGTTTTTGGGCATACCTTCATTCTAATCAAAGCTAACTTAGGCCAAACTAAGTCTCAAATAAATCTTAGTTCTCTGTATTTCTTCAACGATCAGTCGTACTGTGGATCTACCATCTCATTTTGTCCTTCTTAGACAAAATTAATCACAAATTTATTGTCCTTGCCCGATGAACTTATCACTGAAAGGAAGTGACAGTGCTGTGACGTGAAAATCGCGAAACCGTCAAATGCCCCAGGGTAGACTAATGCCCGGCCCCCGGGATGGACAATGAGGAAAAATGCCCCACTAATGCCCGGGGGGATGGGCACTGCTGGAATTGACTGATGCATAAATAGTACTTTTTGGGGGCTCGCGGGTTTAACGTTAAATCCGGGAGCGCCCAAATTAAACATTGCACATTTTGTTACGCAGGATTTTAGTCATATCCTGCGCGTATATTGTGTGGGTGTTTTTTGCTATTCACACCCTAACAGGAACGTGATTTTACCTTAATCATTAGGTATAAAGTTAGTTCCTTAGCTCTACCTTGTTATACTCCCTGATGAAGTCTGTGTGATCAGACGAAACCGGTCGGAGAAATAAAACAAGTTAACAAGATACTCGCGTTGCTTCGTGCTGCTCACTAGTGTTCAATTAAAAAATCAGTAAGACCTGTTTTGGGGATGATAAAATTAGTTATCAGAGGCCAGTTTTAAAGTATGTGGCTGCAACGGCAAGGAGAGGAACTTGGTAAAGCAATAAACGATTTGCAACACTGTATTGAATCTAACTACATGAATATGAAAAATGAAATACTCTTGTTGTCCTGGAGGTTTACGAAAAACAGAAGCGAAAATACTGAATACCGTACGAGAGGTTCCATTTTTATAGCAAGATGCAGATGGCACAGACAAACAAGGAGGAATAGAAAGCTACTTGATGAAAGTCCTGCTTCTACAGATAAGGACATTTGAAATGAAAGCTAACATTTCTATGAAATCTTAACAGCTGAGTCTATAATAGACATACAGTTTCATTTCTTTTTTTTGAAGCCTCAACAGATGAGAAATTAAACCAGGTCGAATAGCAGAGTTGCGAGGATTATTAAATAAACCAGAATGCCGACAAATACAAAAAAAGGATTTTGGAATGACGTCGCTAAGTACTATCTAGACCTGTTTAACCACTCCAACCAAACAGAGCAGCTCTTGGTCACTCGCCTATTCCGAGAAGATTTAGAGCCTTGCTTCATTAAAGTTGCACTTTGTTATAATCTCTCTATTTCGCAACCAAAGTGAAAAACAAAGTGTCATTATTTACCTTGTTTAGCACTGCTTGCAGCTCAACTTGCAGTTTTGTAGCATCCAGCCTGGATTTTTAGCGCATTCGCCCGTTTTCGCCCAAGTGGGACAGCTATCGTCAGAATCTCGACAGAGGGATGGTACACCATCTGCAAAAACAAATCCTTATTGAACAGATGCAAAATTACTAGTTTAAGTTTAAAAGACAATTTCCAAGGGCAATTCCTTTGCTATACCATGTACCAATGGTACCAGAGGCGTTTAACGCGAGTGCAATTACGGCGCAAACGTAGCGTCTCATATTTTCTTAGAACCGTAAGCCTTCAGCTGACAACTGGTTCACAAAAGCATGCAAGCGAAACCTCTGCTACCCGGGCATATACGAGGAACCCTCTTACTGAATTTGCTCAGTGTGTTCGGGAAGGATTTGGCGACCGCAGTTTATCTTTGTTTTTCCTTTAGCAATAATCATGGGGAATATCACCTGTTATTACACTGTATTTAGAAAGCTCCGGGATAAGAGCAGGCAAGAGCTCTGATTGGTTATCTTCTTATAGGCTATCAGCTCTTAGCTCTTACAAGCGTTCTATTACAATCCCATCGGCTATGCTCCTAACTGTCTGCTCTGGTATAGATAGTGAATCTGTAGATAGTGTTATAGGTAGTGTTATAGTGCTAAACTGCTTGTACTGGCCAGTTGAAACTTCAAAACATTATTTTCCCTACGTTTTTGCAGTCTTCAAGAACAAACATGTAAACTGTGCTCACTATCACAAGTTACGAGAACTACTTTCGGCTACAATTTTTTATGACAAGCTAATAAAGTTATTATTATCACTTGTTGGCAAAAAGTAAGGTTTACGAACAAAGGGAGAATTATATCGAATGTTTAAAGGTTCTCATAAAAGCGTGGAGGAGGAATGCGGCTTCAATATGTTATGGAATGAAAAAGAACTTCTAATTGCAGTATATGTAATTGAAGTTTATGTTAAAACAATTAGACTACTCATCAGCGTTCTTTTAAAAGCAGTGTAGTAGTCGAGTACCCCATAAAAAAACTCGGCCTCAATGTCTGATTGTAAAATATCCTAAAAGTAGGGAAGTCGCGTGTAGCAGATGGCAAAATAAAGAGACACGCCTCTTCCTAATCCCGCGGTAGGTGAACTGATAGCCAGGCGTGGCCAATGTGTGTCCCGTACGATATGAGGTCATATGGCACCCAAGCTATTTTCTATTATATATTGCTATACTACAGTCGATATAAATGCTTAAGATTCTTACCGCAAGATTTGCAGCTTTTCTTGCAGTTTGGTTTCATCCAGAGGGGGTTCTTCTGACACTCGCCTTTTTCAGCCCACTGCGGGCACTGTATGGGGTCGCTATCTTCGCAGATTTGAGGAGTTGGTCCTACGACAATAAAAACGAAAAAGTAAAAAATTTGAGCGTGGCACTGAATTTTCACTATACAGTATTTTTGGAGTGGATTAGAAGAAGAACGAGTAGTATCCAACAATCTTTTACCTCATCAAGTTTAACGAATAAGGCGGTTGTCTCGTGTCACTTGGCAGATTTTGGCTGATTTAAACTGAAATTTTTTATTGTCTTTTTAGAGTTTTAGTGTTTCTTTGACCAGAAAACACTTTAAAACTCAAAATTCCCTTCGTCAAATACGTGCTTTTTCTTTTGATTTTTGACCTCGAAGATTAACAACCTGAAGATCTGTTCCTTAGCTTACCTCGGCAAATCTTACAGCTTCTTTTGCAGTTCTCTTTCATCCACTCTTTATTAACAGCGCATTCGCCTTTAGCGGCCCAAATGTGGCAGGTGTAAAAGTCATCTTGACAACCTGATAGACAATTAAATGTTTGCAGAGAACTTACAACACATGAACCACTTTCTTCAAGGATTAGTGTTTTCCGTCACCAACTACATGAAATACACATCCCACTCAAACGTTCTGATATAACCCGCCTAGAATTCTCTGGCTGCCAGCGGTAGATGGAAAGTTATCTTCACAACCTGATTAACATTGAACACATTCTGCACGGATTAAAGTTTTCTTTCTCTGAATGTAAGAAACTAACCAACGGATAAAATTTATACGGCCTAACTCAAATGTTTCCCGTGATATTTCTTGTATTCTGGTCCCTTAGTTCAACCTCCGTGGATTGTGTCACGAGGTTCGTTGGCGTAGGCTCTTCGCTCGCCACTGATTCACATGCAACCAGTGCGAATACTAATTATCAACGTTTTCCTGATGGATTATTACCACCATTTTCACTACTACGCGACTTTTCTTTTCAAAACACTTCTGAGCACTTTGCAATACGCTTCCGTCAATCATACCTTATATGGGAAGTGTGTGATGTTACCGCAATTGAATTGAGCTCGAAGGAATAAAGATGGCACCAAATTATCCCGTAAATTTGCGCTGGCTAGTGTTATATTGACTAGTAAGAGGCTTTAGAGTCGTTGCTGTTGCAAGAATACTTCACGTTTGGCAGGAGTGGCAGGAGTGGATAGAGTATGCAACGGGAAAACGAATCATGATTGACGTGCGATCAACCGATTCGTGAAGAAAATGGGTTTGACAAGAAGAAAGCTGAAGAAACGTACGGATGACTTGTTGGATTGTTTTTGCAAGAAACGCTGCTAATTCTACTGATTTCAAATTCTGCTAATTTGAAAAATCGTTATTTATAAAAGCGGGAACGGGAAAATATCAAGGAAAATATTTAAGTACAGTTTCATGTTTACTTCTTCGTTATAGTTCACTGTGATTACCAAAGAACGTGATAAGCGAAACAGGGCGATGTATCGTCGTTGGTCATCGCTAAATTTCACCCAGAACAGTTGCTATTTATGGATGAATCAGAACTTCTCAGACTCATCTATAAATAGCAACTGTTCTCGGTGAAATTCAGCGATCGTATGACAATACATCGTCCTGTTTCCCTCATCATGTTCTTTGGCAACTGTAAACTTGAAAGTAAGCTTAAATATTTTCCTCGATTCCCCGTTCCCGCTTGTAGAAATAACAATATTATTTCCCTACATGTCACAGCGTCATATGTTTACATTCTTGAAACGTAGAACAACAAACGTTACAAGCGCATTATAAACTTATACATTTTTTTTGTTTTTTCAATTCATTCCGGAGGTGATAGGTGATTAGAATAAGCAGTGTTCCTTCCAAAAAAATGCAACAAGTCATACGTTCCTTTCTTCTTGTCAAAACCATTTTCTTCACGAATCGGTTGATCGCACGCCGATCATGATTCGTTTTCCCGTTGCATACTCTATCCACACCTGAATTTCGTCCTCGTACACTTCGGGATACTGCCAGATTTATGCTCGTGGTGAATAACATGTCGTTTGCTATTTTTAGGCCAGAAAAGCTAGAATTATTACTTCACACTTCGGTTTAACTTATTCACGAGATTAAACGCACGCTTACCATCGGCCGCATAGGATAATCCACCGAGCGGGTATTTCAGTAATTCTGAAGAAATGTCGAAATTTCTTTACAAATATATCTGCCAAACGTGAAGTATTCTTGCAACATCAACGACTCTAAAGCTTCTTACTAGTCAATATATGACTCGCCAGCGCAAATTTACGGGATAATTTGGCGCCATCCTTATTCCTTCGCTCAATTCAATTGCGGTAACATCACACACTTCCCATATAAGGTATGATTGACGGAAGTGTATTGCAAAGTGTTCAGAGGTGTTTTGAAAAGAAAAGTCGCGTAGTAGTGAAAATGGTGGTAATACCACACCGACTACACAATCAAACATTACTCTTCATTTCGCCTATAATCTTGTAATTATCCTCAGTTCAACTCCCCATGGATCCTAAGGCTCGCTTGCGGAGGCTCATAGTTCGCCTCTCACAGCCGAGTATACTGAACCCCCTATCTATATATAGTTTTTTCTTTCAAACATAATACCCACATTATAAAACGGTAAACCTCTCACTCTTTTAATGTCAACTATAATCAACGTTCTAAAACGGCGCCGCTTGTTTTCTTTTTTCGAAAAGGCAAGCGAGTCGGATGTCTTTAAACAGTTTTCTCTTTTTCAGTAACTAGTAATAACGCTGAATTTACGCTACTACGGTTTTTTTTTTATTAAATTGATAAAAGATTCAAAATGCGATAACTTTTTACACGACAAGAAAAGTTTTCAATATGTGTGACAATGTGTGGAAACCTTTAAAACAAAGCATCTCTATTGTGTTTTTTAAATTTCACATATTGGCATCAATCGGAGAGATCTTTTTAGTGGCCGGATACCGGATCTTTCGAGACTACATGCCCGGCAGCTCGACATTTTCAAAGGATTTCGACGGAAAGACTTGTTCGAACTTGATATTTGTTCAGAATTTCCATTCCGAAATTCGTTTCTTTCCGACAAAGCAATTTTACAGTATTCACAATCTCGGAAAAAACCAAAATACTTCTCTGAATCGCCAGGCAAATCTTAACACATATCGAATATTTACAGGACGTTTGAATAAGCCTTTCCCTCCATTTTAACAGCGTAATTTCTGTTTTGCTTTGCTCGCCCTGCAGCATGACATGGACCGGAAACTGCGAAAAGGCCACAAAAAACAGGATTAACCAGAAGAGGAACCTTTAGTTACACTGAGAGGTAAGGTTACATTGAGAGGTAGGTGTTTATTTGGTCACAAAAAAAAGAGAGAATTCAAACTTTAAGGACGGAGATCTCGAGAGGTCCGTACGTGTTGGTGGTTTATTGACTGGTTTGTCACTCACTCACTCACTCATCCTCTTGGTGCCGAGTGGCAAAAAAAATTCCTCTGACTGACCAGTTTGTCCATCCCCTTTAATGAGGAAAGCTTGCCTTAAATCAACGAAAAGGGGTTTCCATGTTTGTTTAACTAGTTCATTTCCGGGCAAGAAAAAGAATCATCCAAGAATGGGATGAAGTAAGATTAAACTAGGAGACATGGATGAACTATGAACTATGCAAAATCCTATAAGATGAAACGTTGATACTGGTGACTAAAATAGATCACTTACGGCACAATCCTGGATCAATATACACATCATCAATAGCGATATCTGAGTAACCAGTTTGTCCTACTTTTCCTTCTATGGTAAGCTGTAAAAGAATAGTGCAAACAATGGAACTGGTTTTGTGATCCCTCCTTCACGGAGGAAAACGAACTCTTTTAAGGCTGGTTTTCAATAGCGACGGAGTCGGAGTCGAATTCATAACCAGAAACGCAGAGCTTTACGATCTAGTAGAAATCAAACAACGGAGTGGTAAGCAGAGTTTTCCGATTGTGCTTGCGATTCCGTCGCTTATGATCTAGTGAAAACCAAATTGTCGGAGTCGTAAGCAGAATTCTGTACCCGGAGGGCCTGCGGACGAGCCCTGTGATTGGTTCATTCTTCCGCTTCTGCTTACGACTCCGACAATCTCGTTTTCACTAGATCCTAAGCGACGGAGTCAGAAGCGCAACCAGAAGAAAATGGAAACGTTCTGATTCTTGTGGCTCCAGTTCCGTCGCCCTTACGAACTCCGCTTACGGCTCCGTTGCCTGATTTTCACTAAATCGCAAACGCTCTTACAACTCCGATTACGACTCCGTCGCTAGTGAAAACCAGACTTTATAAATTCATTGCAACATTGGATATGGCAATTTTGGGGTCCACTGCTTCGTTTATTTACACGAAACTTGAGTTTGCCATCCGCGGCATGAGCTGATAGTGTAGTAAGAAATAAGGCAAAAACTTAGACATACTCATAAAAATAATGGTTCCCTCTTGAGGGTAGACAGAATAGTCACCATTTGCACTTATCTGGATGTTTTTGTTGTTGTTGTTTTTTTTTTGTTTTCTTTTTGTCTGAATATTGCACCAATAGTCGCAAATCACATTCTTTGAGTTCCATGGCGTTGGTAAGCACAAAATTTCTTTTTCATTTATGTGCAACATAAGTAATATACCGCATGGCTCCAAAGAAAGGATAGTCTTTAAAGAGCTTGTTCTATTTTGTTTTTTAACTTTGACAGCTTGCTTCTTCGAAGTGGGTACATAAGAAGATCCACCATTATACAGATATACACAGGGCAAAAGGACTTTGATCAATGTTTCCTAAAAACCGTTTATTTTTTTCCTGTAGTTTTTTTTTTCACTGACAACTCGCACAGACCTTAGTCTGTCTAAGCTGTTTGCTTAAGAAACAAAACCAGTCTATTGTTTAGGCCGAGGGAAGCTTACTTTCAGAGAGTCGCTGCTTTCGGAATAAAAGTGGTATATCTGGTTAAAAGTTACCCTGTAGGACACGCCGAGTGGAACATCAATGTTTCCAATCCCTTTCTTCCACTCTTTGCCTTGGTTCCCTTTTTTGTAGAAAATAAACCAGTTGTTGCCGTTTGATAATTCCAGCTTAACAGCCAGGCTCCCCGTTGTTTTACCGTACATGGTGTAGTAAAATTTAAGACACTGCCCTCCACCTTTCGCTGGAGTCCAGGGGCTCACCAAGTCTGCTTTTTCACCACCTCTCGTATATGATGATTCCATATAGAGGTAATATCCTGCAACAAGAACGTTTGCATGTATCATTTGGAGTTCCTGGGAGTAAGCTAATGGCACGTTCAATTTATACTAGTGAGATTATGTCAATGAGAGTATGTTACTAATGTATCATTTGACAACGTTTCCAAGGAAGGCATTCCATGCATCTCACCTATTCGTCTTTGTGTTGTTCACATCCAATCCCTGGTGCCACCAGGACAATATTTACTTAGCCTGTCAGTGTAATCTCTACTGGGCCCCGCGTTTATGGTAATCAAGTGCAAAAGATTTCTTATTTATTGATTGCTTAAAACTTCAACATCTTCTCAAAGGAAAGCATTTCATTATTTGATCTTTGTAATTATATTTCCTTCCCTAGAGCTGCCATAATGTCGACATGACTAAGTAGGGTCATATTTACCCAGGCCGCTAGTGTGATCTTTGCTGGGTCCTGTGTCCACGGTTTGTGTATAACCTTGATTAAATTGCCAGTTCAGGTTGTCGGCTCTAGAATTAGTCCACATTCCAAGGCGGCCGTTTTCAAAGTCAGCATCGTCATTGTCTGTAAAAAAATGGGATAAATTTCAGTTACGACAATCATTTCGCTCCGACTGAAAATTCGCCGTGTACAGGTAATTGCAACGAAATCTACAGGCCACAACGTTGATATTGACAAATTGACATTTTATTCCTGTCTGGATAGTTGTGCAATTTCAACCCACCTAGACGACACCTCTTCAAGATGCACATTTCCTGGTCTTTTGCACTTCCTGGACAGGTTTTTCCGCCATGACCAGGCGCTGGGTTGTCACACTCCCGGATTCTTGTTCTGACGCCATCATTGCACGTTTTACTACATGGACGCCATTCTGACCAGCGACCCCAGTGTCCATCAATCGGGGCTGTTAAAATAAAATTTATTTCACAACTCTGTAAATGGTTTGAACCCGAAGTCATATCATAAGCCGGTAAAGTATGATTGTCTGGGTGAGTGCAGTCCTAGAAAGGACTGTTTGTGGTGGCAATTATTTCAATAGTTTGGTTTTCAAATAAGCAGTGTTCCTAATTATCTAATACAAAAAACTAAAATGCTCATAAATAATAACCTGAGAGGTAAGTCATCATCATAGTCAAGTGAATGGTGAATCGTCAGTAGATGTTGTAATTCTCTGTTCGTTTTCCTGGTTGGTCGACGAACTCGCGATGTTATTGGTTGTCTGTCAGTTAAGCCGTGATGTCATTAGCTGCGAAGACTGTAAAACGTGATTGGTGCGTTTCGATCCTCCTTTTGTTAGTCAAATGACCGTTGGTCTATTGTTAGTAAAAAAAATTGGGTTTGTCTATTGTTTGTTTGTACTGTTGTTGTCGTCAATAAGTCGTTTGTAAGGTGCAGGTAGTTGTTGGCAACGGTTCAGTGGTGTTTGCTCTATGTTAGTAGACCCGCCTGAAACGCAGGAGGGCATCGCCAAGAGAAAAACTTTTACCCGGGCATATGGAAGAAGGGCACTTTTGCTTCTGCGTTTCTATTCCGTAAGCATTTACGTTTCCTCCACAAGACCTCTTGTTTCCAGAATTGTAGCAGTACCTTTGACGGGTGCGGTAGCAATTATCGTCACATGGTGTCCACCCTGACCATGAAGCCCAACCATACGATGAAGCTGACAGAAAAAAGAAAAACAAGCAGAAAATTACATAAACGGTCTGTTTTAACTAGTCTCTTTTTTTCTTGGCAGTCGGCCTATGGCTCATCTCTCCATAAAAACCTAGAAGCATCCCCTGGCAATAAAGCAGAGGCAAGACTTTCAAGTAAGTTACAAACGTGTTATGCACGAACCGTAGCGTAAAATAAGCTCGCTATGTGCAGTTTAACTGCTACTGTTCTTGGGTAATAAATACAAGAATTTTTTAATTCTTTTTTGTTGAAATAAAGCTGAGTTAGTTGCGGGTATTCAAAACCTAACGCCAAACACTAAAAAAAGTAATTAAGAAATGCTAAATTGTTATTAGGACTAAAATGTCTTGAAAATTTTGATAAACGTATTTTTGTAAGGGTGCTCATAAAATGTTCTGACTTGTTTTATCTTTCTCCTTTTCTTTTTGAAATATTCCCTGAATTGTTTTTTTTTTGTTTTGTTTTTTTTTTTCCTGAATCATTTTCCAATGATTGTTAAAAAGAAAATTATTTTCACAACTATGGAAAGAAAAAGCTACTTGCACTGCATTTTCTAACAACATTTCGCTGGTCTGGCACCACCAGTTTAATTTAATATAAATAGTTACATACTTTTACAGTCGTATAAAGCATTTATTTCCAACGCATCTCTTGTACTCAGCATACGATTTGGCGTCTTGAATTCCATATTCTCGTTCCCAATTGCTACAATAGTTGGGTTGCCGTTCCTCGTAAAAGCTTTTCTATCGTAATGCATAATTGACTGATAGTCATACGACACGCCTAAGTCATCGATCGTTTTCCAGGAGTACTTGTCAAACTGGTCTGACAAGCCTAAAAGGAAGTTTTAGAAACGTTTTACGTAAGGTAAGGTAATTTATAAGGTAAGGTTAGGTAAGGTAAGGTATAAACTGAGGAAAGGTAAGGTAATATGATGTAAAGTAAGGTAAGGTGGGTAGAAGGGCTAACGCTCGAAACGTCAGCTTCCAACCTCTTTACGGTTGCCAATTTACCTTATTAACTCAGCTGATAAATCCAAAGTTTTGAAATAAGATAAGGTAAGGTAAGTAAGGTGACATTCAAGCAAGGGCGTTGATTGAGAGTATTACAGCCTTCTCAAAGTTCAGCTGTTATAAATAGTATTGGTAGTTTTATTTGGAGCATATGGGAACCGATTATCCCATTTGCACGTGCGAGCATTCTTGTTTTGAATTTAGAAAATTTATTTCTAAATTTCAAAACAAGAATGTTGTAAAAGAAGGCTGTAAGACTCCAAATCAACGCCCTTGAACTTTAAATATATATAGGCTGGGTTTCGATTATTTGTAGGATATGCCAACAGTTGTCCCATTTGTACATACAAATATTTTAATGTTTTGAAACTGTTAAACAACCAGAAAACGGACACGAGAAAATCCGACAATACCACGTGTCCGATTTAAATACAATCAACTCATAGGTTCGATTTTACTTTTCCTATGAGCTTCTTGCATGATTGTTATTTCCAGGGAAATCGCTTCAGGATCCCTCCCACGGTAGGATTTTCATGATACTACCCCTATCCCCGGTTGACAAAAGTTTTGCCACGATGACGTAGCCAACGAACGGGATTTTCGAACCCATAATATTCTTTACGCCCAGACAGTGTGATTCCAGCTATAAGGACAAGTAAAATAGTCAACCTCTTGTTTAAAAGTGGTCGTTTCTGGAGTGATGAAGGAAAGACTTACACCTTTAGAGGCAACAAACAAAAACCTTAAGACATCGACAGCTTCGACGAAGGTAATTTTGGAGAAACCGAATCGGATTTTATGGCATTTATCGAGCTTCGAGTAAGGACGTGTGGCCCAAGCAACAGCCCGCCGACCTTTAATTAATTCATTACTGACGAGAAAACTTAAAAACAGTATCTCCCTCAAATAGCTATAAAAGGGTGCAAACCAGTCCAGAAAGGTCATAAACAGCGACGAAACAACCCAGAAGTATGAATAAACACTTTTTAATTTGAATTATTTAATATTTCTGGCATATGAAGCGGATTTGCAACATTCCCATACAGACTTTTATATTTCTACGAAGGTTCAATAATATATGCACACACGTGGAGTAGACTCAGTAATACGTGATGTATGCAAAACATATCTCATACTTAGGCTGTCTGTGCACCGACAAGCTGGGAGTTGAGAAATTCCGTACTTCCCATGCAGCTTTTCAGTCTGGAAATGTGAAACACACCATTACCAGTACTTCCACAATTGAAGGATGATTTTCTCCACTGACTGGCCTCTAATTCAAACATGTCAATTTATCTCAATAGTTTGCATTCAAGATGTACATTTAAGGACGTTTGCGCGAAAATCTTCTACAACACAGATTTGTTTCATACTTTTGCTACAATCAGATAATGAGTTACCTATGTCAGAAATGCAAAAAAATTGGGGGGGTCACCTACTATAATGGCGGAATTCAATGATGCGTGGGTAGAAAAGTTGAAAATCAAACTTCCACAACACAGATTTTCTCCAATTTTCCATAAAACGTAGACAATCGATAAAAAAGTGATCTATCAAAAGAAAATCTGGGGTCACCGAACATTTAAGAGAGATAAATCCGTGCATAGATATTAAAATGCCCACTAGCGCTATACATCTCTACATTTCTTCAACAGTGCGCGCGCTCAATGCATGACGTGGCATGACATGGCGACGTGAATTGCGTGCGCAGTAAGGATGCACAGAAACAATTAGCGCTAACGTCCTTAAAGCAATTTCTGGACATCAAATGATTGTAAAAACAACGGAGGAGGATTACAACGATTTATTGGCTGTAGTGGCTATGATACAAAGAAGAAAGGAAGTCACGTAAGCATATGTTGGCTTTATTTTGTTTCCTATCTGTTGTTGTGTTTGCACCCCTCACAAGCTGCATTTGCAAAAAGGCCTCTAAATTTGAAAGCATAGATAGTTGTGATTTCTTGAATGATTATTTCTTATAGTCAATCAGTCATGAAATAAGTATATGTAATCGCATGAGGCCGAGTAGAATTAAGGATAAATTTTCACTTGTATTTTCAAAGTTTTCACAAATTGCCCAAGTCGTGCAGCGACGAAGACTCAATACGATTACTTGTTTGTAACACAGAGGGAAAAATTTTCTGAAAACTTTCCATGCACGTCGAAACACAATCAGCCGGCCCTCGGAATAAACAATTCTCCACATAAGCAGTTTATTAAACTGCTGCTCAGCGTACAGAGCAAAAGACAACTGAAAAGAAACTGTCTATTATGCATATGTTCATCTTATGAGATAATTACAATTCTAGTTCATTGAAAAAACACACTTAAAACTCAAACTAAGTAAATTAATTTAAGTTACCTGAGTTGCAAAGCTTCCTCTCCCTCGCTGAATTAACCAAAGTTTTCGATAGTTTTAAAACAAATAACCCTTTGCTGTTTCCCGTAAAACATTCAGGTTCTGACTTTCTGGAATTTCTCTTCGAGCTATCACCCTTAGACCATACCATTTTTGCCAACTAACTCTGTTAAATTTAAACTCTGAAGCAATATCCTTGTGTTGAACAATTCAAAATCCAATTCAAATCTGCTTTTCGTTTCAAGACGGCTACAAAATGCAAATGGCGCGCTTGCGCGCTCAGCCAATGAAATGCATGTATTTTTGGCGCTTGGCCAATCAGGAGTCAGTAATTTTGCTCTCCTCAGGAAGAAAATTTAAAGAAAAAATGCCCTCTGTCTCAACCAATCAGCAATCAGTAATTTTGCCCTCTATGTTATAAGACAGCAAATTTAAAACCAACCCAGAGGATTTTGCAGTTTGTGACAGGTAAAATGATATATAAAACAAGCTGTTGCAAAGTGACAATGCAGAAATACATGTTTTGTCATTGATGATGTTTATGGTCAAATTGTGACCCTTGTTTCTCAAGCAGTTTTTCTTAATGTATGTCTGATATCTCATAATTTTTTTTTGGCGTTTGCCAATTTACCAGTTTTCCTAATAATCATAATATTTGTAATTTTCGCAATTATTAATGGGCCACTCCGACATCATGAGGGCTTTCATAAGGCTTTCTTGGTTACGTTTGCGAATTTTCGCTGGGTATCTCTGGGATCTTAGCTAATTTTTGCAATTATTGTAATTCACCTGATTTTCGTAAAATTCGCAGTTCTCATTGGGCTTCTCTGACATCTTCCAATGCATTCTTCGTGTCCTAGCGATTTTTTACAGTTTTCGCAATCCTCGTTGGGTCCCTTCTAAGTTCTTTGCGAATTTTGCAATAATCGTAGTTCTCGTAATTTTCATAAATTCGCAGTTCTTGTTGGGTCCCTCTGACATGGTTGAGGCTTTCTTGGTGCTTTTGGAAATTTTCGCAGTTTTTGTAATTTTCGTAAATTTTTTAGTTATCGTTGGATGTCTCTGACATCTTCCAAGATTTTTTGCAAAATTTAGCGATTTTTTGCAGTTTTCGTAATTCTCCTTGGGTTCCTCTGACATCTTTGCGAATTTTTGCAATTACCGTAATTCTCGTAATTTTAGTAAAATTCGCAGCTCTCGTTAGAACTATGACACGTTTGTCTTGTTTGAGCCTTTCTAAGCCGTTTGCAGATTTTCGCAGTTTTCGTAATTCTCGTAATTTTCGTAAAATTCGCATTTCTCGTTGAGACCCTCTGACACCTTCCAAGGCATTCTTCGTGTCGATTTTTGCAGTTTTCGTAATTCTCGTTGGGTCCCTCTAAGATCTTTGCGAATTTTCGCAATTATTGTAATTCTCGTAATTTTTGTAAAATTGCAGTTCTCGTTGGCACCCTCTGGCATGTTGAGGCTTTTTTTGGTATGTTTGCGAATTTTCGCAGTTTTCGTAATTTTCGTAGCAGAGTTCAATCCTGGACATATCTCTCAATTTTACACCTATGTTTCAAGGACACTTTGCGATGGCTTTACAAGTTTTCTTTTTTTTTCTTAATTGCAGGACGTACATGGTTAGTTGGTGCTTCGATTTATGCCACTTAATCCGTTGCTAAACGCAGGTACCCATTAACCAAAAAGCTCCTTTAGTTGGATTTAATAGGAAAGTTAGTCTTTGCATAGAAATTAGTAGGTACGAAACTCTTACCATCTAAAATGTTCTCCCAGTAGATTTTAACGTATTTGTCTCTGTCGCTTCTTGATTGTTCGTGGAAGAAACCTATAACACCGACCAAATATTAAATAAGAGTAGTCGAATGCAATGACTGCGTCAAGAATCTCCGTAACATTGTCAATGTATGGCCGTTGACACGGTCAATCCAATGAAGAAGACTGATATTTAGCCAGGCAAAGCACTGCACAGCAGAAGATAGTACTTTCTCGTCCGCAGAGCTGCCTGTCCCTCTTAGCCGCCGGCGCCTGGGCAGGAGGACCAGTTGGCCATCTGGTCCTCGTGCCCAGGTGCCGACGGCTAAGAGGGCCAGGCGGTCCTGGGGACAAGAACGAAGATAGCATAGCACGACATATCACTCATTACCATGGCAATTAGGAAAGCTCTGCGTTGCATTACACAGACGGAAACGTTCTTTAAGTAAATCAAGCGTCTGGATAAAGCCCGCATGACAAGTCATTTTGGACTTATTTTGTCAGTTGCACACAACTATCATGATTCCCTGGAGGGATTCCCCTGAGAGAACTAGGCACTGAAAGACAGCACAGAAGGAAGTGCATATTACATGTATATCTTAGTCTGACAAACGGCATTAATTGTCTTTCTTTTTTAAATCCAACATTCAATGTGTATCACGTAACCTTCTGTCCTCTTCACCTGCTAAAGAACAGCGGTAACAAGCACAAAGAAAAAGATCGGTTGGTTACACGTCAACTCAAGTGATGTGAGGACATAGTTTCGTGGGGCTTTTTCTGCCACTGGCAACGCAAAGGTGACGGGATCGTTACAAGACAACTTGCAAAATATCCTATATATTATGTATCAAAACATATTACAACTTAAAAGCCTAAAGGAGATTTATCGCCACGAGAAAAAATAGTCCTTATGAGTTTCCCGAAAATTGGACCATTCTTCTGCGCATTATGAGATTACTTGCAGCATGCCCTGTGTAACAGTGCCGTCAGCAATGAGTAATAAATTGGTGAACAGAATTAATTTTACCACTCTTGATTACATTTCGTTCAACAACATTTTTTTGCAACGCGTACCTATCGCATGCATCATCTCGTGGATAATTGTTCCGACATGGTTACAACCGTCACCAATGGATATAATCTGCCGTCCGTACTCTGCGTATCTTTTTCCTACTCTCGATGAGCATCTTGGGAATCCATGTGAGGAAAAACAAAGAAATATATAAACTTAAATGATTTCTAGGCATGATTTTTTGTGACGCGCAGGCAGTAACGAGCATTAAAAATGTCCCAGTTTTAGTTCGGGCATATTATGTCAAGTGAATTTTTTTGACCAATCAAACGCAAACGTTCAGGATATTTAGGGAATTGAGGATTTAGCAAAGAGCCAACAAGGCTATTGGGTCCGTCGTCAGCTAGGTGAAACAGCGTCAGACTGAGCAACGGCCAGCTAACTCCCAAACAACTTTTTACAACTTCGTTTCTAGTCAGCTACAACCAAACTAAGGTACAGGATTGTTTTTAATTCTTACTTTTCTTTATTTATGTTTTTCAGTAATGTTTATTTCCTATCTCTTTTAAATAAGATAAAGTAAAAGTCCAAAGGTACACAGTTAGGATGCCTTGTTGTCTTTACGTTTATGAGGCCTCAATAATAATTCAGTCATACGATATACTATGATTTTTCCCAGTGATCTACAACAGTGTTCACTGCTTCCTTTACAAGCTAAGACATCCTTAATGATCCTTGGAGTAAATTAAGTCTCTTGTTAATGACCAAGGTGATAATGGCACAAGCAAAAGAAAAGTTCTCACTGCAACTTACCCATCGTCGTTTCCAAACTCAATGTAGTTTCTGTGATAAGCACTGTTATAGCTAACAAACCGGAGGCAGGTTTTTCTGTGGAATTCTTGGATCGCCTTTTGGACATTTAAAGTTATGTGACCTACAAAGAAAAACACTTTATTGTACATATAATATACCACACTTTGCCTGTAGTACATCATTCTCTAAATCCTTCTTAGTTTTGTGTTTATTTTTATTTTGCTTAAAAGAGGGAAAAATAGAGAAAAGTCTTTGCTGAAACCTTTTCGGTATAAAGGAGACCAGGGGCAAAGAGTTAGGTCTCCAGTTACGTATATAATAGAGTTCTTCATTCTTTTTAGGGATAAGCTTAATGATACCTCGTCTCTGGGATATAGAGAGCTAACCATTCTCAAAGCCATAGTTTAAAGACTTCAACCCTGGTTCAGAAATATCAGACCAAAAGACCAAAACAGACGGCAAGCCGTCAGTTCCTGGACTCTTCCCCGGATCTGTCTATGTCTTTCATAGCATTAAAGCACTCTGTTTTTGTCAGCTGGCCTTCCATAGATACACTTTCTTCACTACTAAGTACTGTATCGATTCTCACGAAAAAAGAAGTCTGAATCAGATGGGAGAGTGTCAGTTTCGAACATTGACGAATACAAATTTCTGTAAAAGCTCGCATTCGTTAAGAATTTCCTTATCAGTAGTAGCAAAGTTATTTTCGTCCTTCTTTAAACGGCTGATTGTTCATTGTTTATGATGTCTTTTTTCTAGGTTTAAGAAAAATTTTGCGTTTTTTCTCCTTCGTTGTACTATCGGGGTTTTCGATCGCAAAATAGCACCCTTTGTCCGATTTTCTACGATTTTCTCAAGCTCGTTCTTAAGATTGTCTATTTACATCTTTGCTTTTGCACTTCGCTTATGGCCATGTTGGAATATAATTTCACCTTCCAAATCAGCAATTTCTTTGTGAAGTGTATTCTTACGGGATATATATTTTGATTTTTTAGCAGCCCCGTAAAATATTGATTGTTCACGAACCTTCATTTTAATAATTTCCCAAAGCAGAGATAATGTAATTGAATTGTCAGATTTGCATTTCTTTTTTGTTTCTTGAATGACTGTTTTAATTTGACTCTGGTATTCGTCTTCTGTCAAGGGAGACATGCTAAGCTTCCAGAAACCTCTTCCTCTTTGATTGTGAAGCAAGGCAATTTTAAGTGTTATCATCAATTGATCCGTTTTAAAGCCAGGCACAATGTCTACTTGGTTGATGTTACAAATTAGACTTGAACTTCTGTTTACACAGGATGTTTTAAAACATTTTAAGATAAAATTAGCGATAGACACACGACGTTTCGATGACTGCATATCAAACTTTCCCTATTTACACTTGATAATGACGACATTCAGTCGTCGAAACGTCGTGTTTCTATCGCTAATTTTTATCCTAAAAAGACTTGAACTTATTAGAAAAAAATGAAGCCTGCAGTGTATTTCCGGTTTTGTTCGGCGCCACGTAAATCTGCAACTATTCGGGTACAATGTTCTCCAAATCTCATTTAAATCATATTCATCGCAAGATTGCTTGACTACTTTTAGTGCATTTTGATGGGTTCTGGGGAGTCCGCCTCTTTTGTCGTTTTCAATATTGAGAACAAGATTAAAGTGGTCGCCGAGTATTATTTCTTCGCATTGAAAATCGTCTAGATGGTCAAAAAAAGTTTGAAAAAATTCGGGTTGTCTTCATTTGGAGCGTATAGGTTAGCGAGGGTGAAAAAAGCTTCATCAATTTTGATATCGCATATCACAAAACGCCCAGAGGGATCAGAATAGGATTTTATAACATCCAAATTAAAATTGCTGTTAAAGGGAATGCAAATACTCGCAGAGCTGCCTGAGCAACAACTGAACAATGCTTTATAGCCCCATTCAGCTCTCCACTTGTCAACATTGTTTTCGGTGCGGTGCACTTCTTGCAAAAAGAAGATTGATTGTTTCTTATTTCTCAGCCAGTTGGTCTCCCATCTCTCTTTGTCGTTTCCTATTCCCCTGACATTGATGGAAGCGATCTTTAGATCTGCTATTTTTAACGGGAGTTATAATAAAGGATTGTGTACAAACTATAAAGGTGATTCAGCAGTTATGATAATAAGTTACATATTTTTATGACACCTTTTAAGCAACAGTGATTCAGGGGAAATATATGCGTTAACGAGCGCGGGAACAAAAATAAATTATTGGATATTAGAAGGAAAATAGTGATGTGTGGAGATAACGGGCATTTAATTAAAGTAATTTAAGGAAGATAGGCTATTTAACACTCAAGGGCCAACAGTCAGGTTCCCTGACTGTTGGCCCAGGAAGACGTGACCTGTTTGGATTTTTAAACAAAAACCAAACTAAGCCATCTGAACTGACGTCTTCAAAAAGGCGCGTGTAAAGAGGCGTTTTAAGTCTGCTAACCCTGTTGCAAACAACAATCTCCCTCAATGTGGGCTCACATCCTTGTATGTTGCTCTAGGAGAACCAGCCAATTGAATACCAATGGGGAGAGTTGATTCTGTAGAAACAGCACTCATCTTCCACCAATAAGGCTCACTTTCGATTTCCCTAGTTGCGGGGTAATGCTTAATATACAAAGTCTATTGTGTCGTTCTTTTCTTAAGTAAATTGCGTTGTTGTTGTTGTTTTGTATCAGGTTTATATTGTTGTCGTTCTATTTTGGTCTTTGTGACGTAACTCGGTATATGGTGCACTACCCGGGATGCGCTCTATAACAATGTAACTTTCAAAGAGCTGATATAGCTCCTGTGGTAACTCCCAATAGCGAAGTTTCTATTTTTGGAAATTATTGTAGCTACAAAAGGCATTAAGTTAATTTTGAATTTTTTTTGTCGGTTTTTCTCCTTCCTTACTTTTCATTTTGATTTAGATACAGAGACCCCAGAAAGCGGACACTGATTTGTTGAGTTGTCTTTATTACAACGCAGTTGGAGGACCATAACTGATGGCACGCACCATACAAGGATACATCCCCTCCCCCCCTTTTCCCACCCTCTACTCCATTCCGAAAGGAAATAATACAAATACGTACTCATCCAGGAAGGAATCCGATATGGTATAACCCGACTTGTCCACAACAGCTTGCGCTCTCTTATGGCATTCCGTGAGTGACCTCCAGTTGTTACATAATCTTCAAGTTCAGGATCTAGCCTTATGTCCCCTTGATAAAACTTTGACATGTTAGCTAAAGGAGCGAAAGAAAAGACAACAAACAAAACAAATAAGAACTCTTTGTAAAAGGCGCGTATTCATGTGATTTATTTACTTACTTATTATCACTATTATTATTAGTTAATTGGCGGGGGGAGGGGGTAACCCTTTGCTGGTTTGCTGGTTTCGAGGTGCAGCGTTCTCTTGATGTGTTGCCAGTGAGTTAACCGCCGTTAAGGCTTAAGTGCAAATCGGACTTTTGAACGCCATTTTTGAGCTGAGCTATATACATATTTTCCTGAAGTTTAAGCTAGGCTTTGCAAATCATCACTTTAAAAAGTCTTCTGCAACAATCGACCGACAACGAAAATATATGTTTAAGACACTAAGTTATGAGTCAGAGACGTGTGACAGCTGTTGAAGTCTTCAACCTCTTGGATAATATTTCTAAATCGTGTCCTTTGTACGTACTTTACTTTTAAATTGACTAATCTTGCTTAGAAACTTACATTTAGAAGTAAAATACACTTACAAAACAAAAACCTTGCTAAGCATTTAAATAAGCACTGGTGCACATTTGTTCCCTGAACAGAGGGTATTACTGACCAACAGTAATAGTATTTCCAAAGGAAACATGACAAGGACAAAACGTGCAAAAATAAAATGTGTTCCATGACCGGATCTTTGCAAAAGGGTCAGTTGTTAATGTCCTCTTTTGGTACCTCCTTGAGCACATAGACAAGAACCACAACCAAGCAAGACGTTTTGCGATAGCATTCACAAATCTACAAACGCCATTGAATTAAACTTCAAGTGTTTTTCTGATTTACCTCTGTTAGCCTGTTCTATTCCTGTAAACACGTTTCCGTCCAGCGATTCATTTCCAGGAGTTTGACGCTTCTTTCGCATATGTGCCATGTTGACTGCTAAGATGCGGCCATGAACGGTGTCATATTCTGTAAAAGCAATGTTACTTGTATTAACTACGTACTAAAAACAAAAGGGTCTTAAGGGTTCTCTCGTCTGCTCCCTAGACAACCCCACAGCCCTTTTTATACTGGTGTTTCCCTGCCAGCGATATTCGTATAATGAAGATGGGGGTAGTCTTGGGAGCAGACTATGGGCTATCTCATGTAAGAGCTCCTCGTTGTTTGTCCACACCTACACAACTCTGGTATTTGTGCAACTACAAGTGGGAGTACGCCATGTAAGTACACCTGGTTTAGTTTTGTTGTTTTAACAAAATCACGATCCTAGTAATGTATTCTGTGTACTTTGGGTTATTACACAATAATGGACACGTTCGAGACAGTTAAGCATCAAGCAGTGTTGGCGTGACAGACTGGCAGTTTATTTATTGACAGGTAATAATTAATTTCGAAAGCCGTCCATAATCAAACAATACAATCACAAACCCCTGCCGTAGGTAACTAACTAAAAAATACACAATATGACACAACAAAAACAAAAATAAAAAAGGAAAAAGGGTGGGTAGGGAGGGAACAGAAATCGAGCGAGCTAGTGAAAGGCGTGCGAGGAGAACTGACTGTTTCGCAACGCGGCGGGATAAAACTCATACTAGACAATTAGCGGAAGTACGTTACCGCACTGTCAATTATACCCAGATAAACCTAGTCGTTTTATCTTACACATAATGGACACGTTCGAGACAGTTAAGCATCAAGCAGTGTTGGCGTGACAGACTGGCAGTTTATTTATTGACAGGTAATAATTACTACATACTACATACTACATACTACATACTTTATTGTTACCTCCCCAATGGGGCTTTTCAGGAACAATTACTTAAATTACTAAGTTACTAATAACTATACAATCAAAATTAATCAAATTTAAGAAACATTTACAACATTATCTAAACTTTGTAGTCGCCAAAATACTAAAAATGAATAAAATTTAGGGAGTATTTACAAAATTGTCTAAAAGCTTACTCTTTAAGATACGTTTAAAAACTTGAACTGAACAGCTTGATTTTAAAAAGGGATCTAAATTGTTCCAAAGTCCAATAGTTCTGTAATAAAATGTTCTTTGTCCTGAGGCCGAAAGCCGTCCAAAAGAGAAGCACGCCAACACAGTTCAAGGAACATTAATTTACTGTAAAAGTAGAGAGTCAGAGGTGGATGTAGAAGTTGCAATTTGAGTCGCAACCTGTTCCGCCAAGGTGTAGCGCTGTCGGAGTGGTCTTGCTAGGTACTCAACGTAAGCGGTAGAAGCCCAGTCACCTTGAAGTTGAATTAACTCGTGGGAAATACCGAGTGAGCTGGCATATGTGGCTCCTCCACGGCGGAATGAGTGCCCGGAGTAGTTGTTGGGAGAGAAACCTGCAAGGCGTAGGAGATCTTTTAAGTGTTTAGTAAATGAGCTGTAAGAGAGTGAGCGAAGGCCAGTAGCCGTAGGGATAACAAAGGCTGGACTTGAAGCTGGAGCTGGGCACATTTCGAAGAACTCGCGAAGAGCTTGCACTGGACATAAAACATGAGACGGTATGGAAACCAATGGAATGAGAAGTGTCCTTTCGCGGAATTGAAGAACTTTGGACCATTTGACAGAGACGATGAGGCCCCACGTGGTGAAAATGGAAGTCGGAGCGTGACAGGTGTTTGTTCGGAGAGAATTGCGAGTGACTTGGAGGGATGATATTGGACTTGCGAAAGAAGCTGAAGAAACCAAGAAGGAAGGCTGCCCAGAGCGCGCGATGAAGTGGCAAGGAGAAGTCCATGACATTTCGTAAAGCCAGAAGAATGGACGATGTAATCGGGAGCTTGCGTTGAACCGACGCGGAGAGAAGACGTTTCAAGCCTCGCAGGGTCAACTGCACGCGACAGTGGGAAAGCGGAGGCGGTGGGTAGTCGAACATGACATGAAGCCAGCGGATACCATCCAAATAGTTTACGATGGACGAGTACTTCATTGTGCGCCCCAAGAAGACACAGTAGCGACAAAGATTCGTGACCGAGACGGGAAGAGGGGACGTCTGAAGCAGGCGGCAAAATTGGATGTATTTCAGGACTTGAGACTTGCGAGTGGCGAGAGTGGAGGAGGCATAAGCGTTGGAAATCGCGAAAGCAACGGCGTCATCAAGGGAACCACGAGGGTCTAGGAAAGAAGGAGAAAATCGCGTAATTAGTCCAATACAAGAAGACTGTAGTCACTCTGTATATGTTTCTGTAAGACGAGATAAGTGGTCGGCGAAAACGTTCTCTAGGCCCTTAATATGGCAAGGGGTCAGGCGAAAGTTGTAGATGGCTGATAACCAGAAGATTTCCCGTAGCCAATCCATAGCGGTAGTGTTTTTACACGAGCCCTTATTCAAGAAAGACATGGCCTGTGTATTATCCGTGTGTAAACAAACGTGACAGTTCGCCCAGTGCGGAGACCACCTACGGATTGCATGTAACGCCGCATACAATTCTAGATAGTTAATGTTCGCCTGGAGTTGCGACGGGATTTCGTGACCAGTTGAATGTGTGAATCCAATTTCCCGACAAGCGAAGACTCGGCGGCACTTGTGTGTCTGAAAACCAAACTCCGGCAAGCCAATGATTGCGCCAGTGTGCCCCAAAACCCGAAAGGGAAGCATCTGTGTAAGCATGTTCGATAATAGGCGAGTAGGAAATACTAATAGCCTGGCCATTAAACACGCGACAAAAGTCTAGCCACCAACAGAAGTCCTTGCGAAGGGCGGAAGTGATACGGGCTTTGTAGAAAGGTCAAGAACGCGACGCAAGAAGGTTCGTCCCCCTTTAACCACTTTAGCCAGAAAGTTCATGAGGCCAGCAACTCTTTGTAATTCCCGCTTGGAAGCTTTGTGTTTTGAAAGAAGGAAATTAAGTTGATCTTCTAATGATGAAATTTTGTCCTCGGGTATAGATGCCTGCATTGCAATTGAGTCTAAAATAATCCCGAGAAATTTGACCCGTGGAGAGGGACCAGAGAGCTTAGACCAATTAACTTGAAAGCCAAGTGAGTGGAGAAGATGAATAAGTGTCAGTTGTGCACGAAGGCACTCCTCGCGTGACGAAGCAACGATGAGAAAATCGTCCAAATAGTTAACAATGTAAGTGAAGCCTTTGCGAGCCATCATACGGGTAATTGCGCAGGAAATCCTGTGAAAAATACTGGGCGCATTTTTGAGACCAAAACAGAGGAAATTGTCTGTAAAGAATTTGTAAGGTCCATTGAAGGCCCAGCGGAATCCTTGAAGTGTGCGATGAGGGGGATAAACGGGTACCCAGCGATAAGCAGATTTAATGTCAACGGTGGCGAAGTAGCAGCCTGGATGCATGAGAACGATAGCATCATCGATAGTCTTGTAGCGGTAAGATTCGCAGGATATGTAGTCATTGACAGAGTTGTTTAGAGGACGACTCATGTCTGTTATGGGTCGAGGGTCGCCTGAATCTTTCTTTATAACGCACCCGATGGCGTTGACGCGAAGCGGTTTGTGGGGAACTTCTTGGATTCGATGGGAACAGAGTTCGTCATGAAAAAGTTTGTCGAGGGCTGGTTTAACATCAGGGTTTTCGGCGCTCCGATAATTTTTGCAGTCCGCTGACGAAACAGTAGAGAGGTCGTTGACAAGATGAAAACCATGTGCGATGCCCGAGAGAATAAAATCTTTGTCGCCGGGGTCAGAGTCCATTTCTCGACACCAAGTGTCGAAATGGCGCGTAAGAGAGCAAATGTTTTGCAGATCAGGGTCTGGAGAGAAGACAGTCGAGCACGATGCAGAAATAGCGATTGAAGAGGTTGAGGCGGCCGCTGCCGTTGTAACTGGTCAATTGGAGGAAGATTTTTTCCCTTGGGAAGATTGAGAGCGATGAAATACGGCTCCGTATTGCGTGGAGTCGCACACGAGACACGCGTGTGTGTAATTGCACCCTGCACAGTTATTGGAATCCTCGTTCCACTTGTAGCAGTGTTTGCCGAAAGACTTCGAACCACCAGCTTGGGAATTACCTGGACGGGGACGACCGCGATTTTGGGCCGAGTGGTAGTTGTCTTCACCGCCGACGAGTCGAAATGGTGGGCTTGCAGATCATTGAGCGATGTATGATCGTCGTAAGCCGCCTCGCCACGCGCGACCATGCCACGAAACTCGTCATCGAATTGAAGAATAGCCGTGGTGGTGAAAGCGATTGCTTTCTTGGATAAAAATTTCAGATAACGGCAGAGCTGTTGAGCCTGGAGGTGCTCTCCGCTTTGCAGCAAGCCGTCCAAAATCGAGAAGTAACCCGCTATAAACTCAGAATAGCTCAGTTCAAGCGGGTTTACTTTCGCGTCCGTCTTGCCGGTACGGGGCTTGAGATAAATAGCCTCGTGGGCGCGAGGTAAAGACTTGGTCTTACCTTGGCCAGTTTTTTCCGAGTCCTTGTCACCTTCTTTGTTCTGCGAGAGGGCTAGAATGGACGATTCTAATGCGTCAAGCTCACTTGCCAGTTGGCCAGAGACGGCGGCACCGCCAGCGCCAGCCGTGGTCGGGGGAGAAAGCGCTGATTGTGCTGTGAGTACAGCTTTCTTTAGTAGACAGCGTTGAGCCATTGATAGGTCGAGGCTTGATATAACATCGGCCGTCATGGCCTTTATGGATTGCATGGTGATAAATTCCTCTTTGACAAGAGATTTTACAGTGTGGCCAGTGAAGCCAGTGGCCTCGCACCACGCCTGGGTTTCCTCATCCATGGATGAAAATTTAAAGTAAAGATCCAGAAACAGAAATCGAGCGAGCTAGTGAAAGGCGTGCGAGGAGAACTGTATTTTTATTATTTTTCTTTTTTTTTTCTTACGCGTTTGCGTTTGCATGACCAAGTCGTTATGTCTCTAATGTACACCAGGTTAAAATTTCATAAAACATATGTTTTATTTGTAATTTTAAAACATGACCTTAGATGACAAGCAGAAGTTGTGAGACAAGAGTGGGCTGGGACATGAGCGAGCGCCAAAAATGTGTGGAAATCGCATAGCGCTGAGGGAGTGGGGGTTAGTGGGGGGGGGGGGGCGTAGGAAGGTACAGGAACATACTAAAATTAATCATATGAAATCGTAAAAAATTTGCTACAGATGCAAAACTGAAAAAAGTTATGTACATTTCCCCCTCGACAACAGCGTATAAATGGATTGAGTATCAAAAATACGGTCACACACTCATTCGTGATTAACACATTTTCGAGGTCACGCAACTTTGACAGCTTTGGTCAAGTGCATTGTCTGACAGGCATGATTGAAACCTTTTTTTTCCGACTCTTAACTTCATAACCGTTCATAATTTCCAGACATAAGTGGGGATGTTTTCTTTTGTTAGTGTAGATATGGACAATGCATGTTCCTAAAATTCATTGTCATGGACGGTTCTTGTGGCTCCTGATCGATGTTGTTGTTGTTGTTGTCATTGTTTATTGACTCGCTTTTAAAGGAATATATCCGCGAAATGGCGTCTGCTCTCTTAAATGTCCTATTAGAGTTTAACAAGAAATTAGAGGAACTTATAAATTTCTGTTGTCATAAGAAAAGAGTGACTGTGTTAATATTTCTTTGGTGGATTTTGTTGATTTTATATGAAAGAAACCACGTATTAATAAATCTTATTTTCAAACAGCCTACAATGTGTGTCTTTGTTTTTACTAATTATAATGAGCAATATTTTAAATCAAATGAAGAAAAAAGTGCGACTTTTAAATGAATATAAAATCGTTGAAACTTTGCTCATAAAATAAGACACGCTACTCAGGAAATCGGTTACCTTTGTTAGAAATCTCCTCAATTTCGTCATCGAAACTGGTAGCTTTTTCCTCTCTCCCTAAAAAAAAAGTTTAAAAAGTGGAAATCAGTAGAGTACTAATTCTATTCGTCTCTTACAGTATATTTTGAAGCAAACTGAATTAAATGCTGGAAAACAAGCAACTCCTTCACAAAACGTTTTCAGTTTCTTTTTGTAAAGGAATTTTCAACCCCCCGACTCCACATTACTGATATCTCCCGGTTTTATATCTTGATGCAACTAGTATTATTTCTCCGCTCCCTCTCCTGGACGGGATTTTAGACCATAGCAGGGTAACCCTTAACAGTCTCCCTGTCCGCTGGCCTGTGCTGGAGTAGAGGGCCAGTACAGCGCTAAGTTTCTTGTCTCGGCGACACAGTTGGGGCAGAAGGCACCTGACTTCAACCCTTCACAAAACACGAATACAGTGAAACCCTGTTATAACGAATTGCCAAGAGACTGAGAAATTGTGCCGCTTCAGGGCTAACGCTCGAAATGACAGCTTTTAATTTCTTTACGGTGGCCAATTTACCTCATCATCTCAGGCGATAAATCTAAATTTTTGCGTTATGAACAAAACCCGTTGTAACGAACTTGTAGGAAAACAATCAAAATCGTCATATCAGGGTATGACTAATAATTATTTTGCCGTGAATGTTAAACGGTGTTATGTTGTACCACTCAGCATTGGAGATTCGCGCGAGTTTTACTGATAGCGTGCAATTACTATCTAGATTTGCAAGAGTAAATAAAATTCGTGATTTAGGTTTTGCATGCGTCTTTGTTATATTGCTGTTACGCATTCAACGTCAATTGCGTGAGAAAATTGTTATATCGGGAATTTCGTTGTATCGGGTGCGTTATATCGGGTTCCTGTTCGATACTTGTAATGGTAAGTTTGGCCGGGCTGAAGAATGCAGTTCGTTAAACCGGGGACTTCGTCAGTATACCGGGGTCCGTGTGGACTGCCACAATCAGAGATGGCTATTCTCAACTATTCCAATCAATGCAGGAGATGGCAGTTACACATGCCGCTTTAATTTGGAAGTTTTAACTCAATTGTTTTCTACATTCCAGTTCTTCAATCCCATTTTTTTTTCTTTTTTTTTTTTTTTGCATCGTATACGTGTATTAAACACTACTGGGACCAACATCCACGAATTTGATGACAGCCTAAGTATTGTCGGATGTTGTAAATGCACTTATTTCGATCTCTTCTGGCTAACACGCAGCCACTGATCTTAAAGATCTGTAATTTATAAATACGTTAAACCAGCCAATTTGTTGAACTTTCACACAAAGAAGCAAGCACTAATCGTGACTTCATCGTTTTCGAGGTCATATGCACGTCTTTGGACAGTGTGGCGATGCTCATAGACAACTATTTTGGTGTACAAAACACACTGTCTCTTATTCGACAATTCCGTGTACATCTTTTTGATGGTTCATGTTGTTGTGGATTAACCTAAGAGCTTAAAAAAACGGGTTAAGATGAGTGGGGGGGGGGGGGGCTGTACTCTCTTAAATGGCCTGTAAGGGGACGTGCCGCTGGACAGGTTATGGTTCTTAGCCTCTCATTCCTGGTTCTTAGCCTCTTTCCTTTTATGAAAGTCTTTTATGAAAGGCTCTAAACGTGTCCTAAACAGGGTATGGCTGCACGATTGTCATTGATAAATAAGGTCTATACAGTATTTACCAAACCCAGGACGGAGGTGTTTGCCTATCTTTAAAACACTTTAGAATTGTGTAAAACACGAGTGTGTATTTTGTAGTTTGTCCTAAGCACGGTCAGTTTCAAACCGTCAGCAGCCAACATCTCCCACCAAAAACATGGCCGCGATTATCGAATTATCACAGTGTAAATATGAAGAGGGCAACAAGAAATGCTGTTTAGTATTAGTCTTTGCTCTAGAAGAGACGAGAGGAAATCTTGTGGAAATGTAACCACACTTTTCCCGAAGAAAATAACAAAGGCACACGGACAGGCATTCAGTTGAGACTTTCACATCTGCTGATGTATTTTTCTGACTGCCTTTAATCTCTTTAATTAACGACTAAATGTGCTTGACTCTATAAGGAAAATGATGGTACTTACAATTGTCCCATTCATAAATAGGTTTCATGTACGACGAAGGAAAGTGTAACCCAAACATTAGCAGAATACACAACAACGACGTTGAAGTAGCCATAATGTGACGAAATACTGCCGAGAATCAGTGTTACGTGTTTCGTTTTAAAGCTTATAAATTCTCGTATTTCATGGGAATGGTCTCTGGGGACCAAGCTGGCCTTCTGATTACATGCTATTGTCTCTTAGACGGCTGTCAAAATATCTTGTCGCCGACTTGTTTGCATTGGGAATAATTCAAAAACAAAAAGTGAATAGATCCTTCAAATAATCCCTAACAATACAATGGTTTGTTTTACGAGCCTGATTCCTTTTGTTTTTATCCCTTGCTGTTAGGTGGTCCGGATCTTCAATCACTTTAAATATAATGTGTGAAGAGGTCAAAGAGTTGAATGGATGCAAACTCGGTGCTATTGTTGTAGGCAAAATAAGGGCAGTACTTTTTATTGTCTATTATTGCAATTTAAGGGTAAAAAAAGTTCATCGACAAAATAGCAAAGTCTCCGATTAAACGCCATAACAAATGTGGTTACATGTGACGTCCCCAGGGCAGGAGGGGATCAAAGCTCATCTGTTCATCACCGAATTTTCTTCTCAACAAAAATTGTCACAAGTTGATCTTTTAGGCGAAATGTTGAAATGAAAAAGACGAATGTCACAATCATGAAAGCAATCTCTTCCGTATTTTCCTGGATGGACCCCGATTAAAACAATAACGTGTTTCTGTACAGGAACTGATCCGGGTGACAGTCGCCCTTGAAGATTTCACTGATGTTTTTGAAACAAACATTAGCCACAGTAGCGAACGCCTAAGGATTAATTTTGAGAAGGGAAGATCACTCGGTTGTTTTTCACCGTTCTGATCACCATTAAATTTTCTTCCCAACCAAAACCAAAAACTGACATCGGCATTTCAACTTAACAGGTCCAGTCTGAAGAGTATGGCAGAACTCGACGAGATCTCGCGCGTGCAGAGCCATTTTTAGCCGCGTGCACCGCGTGCAGTACGACCGGAAGTTTGGAACTCACAGCACATTCTAAAAAAGTTTAAAAAAAAACAAAAAACTATTATTGTGGTAGATAAACTATGTTTATCGTGAGTCTATCTTTTTTCTAGGGTAGAGGGTAGAGGGTTTCATGTTGAGGGCGAGGGTACCATGTCGAGGGTCGAGGGTAATTTTTTCCCTAATTTTTTTAAAATTAATAACTAAAAAGTAAACCGAATTTAACTAAAATAATTAAATATAATTAAAGAAAAAATAATTTTTTAAGATAAGGATTTACTCGATATTTGCAGGCGCTTTCCCATATTGCAAGTACAGCAGTGTTTTTGCTCGATTCGAGAATATGGATTCCTCTTCGAATCTACGAGTCGAAGAAATGTGACAAAGAAAAAGGAAAAGCGCGAAGTATTTATAACTGGTTTCACAACATGAGGTGTATAATCCAACGGAAATTGCTGTGGTTCTAAAGTGGATACATGATATTCAAATATCGATTTTTAATTCTGTCCTCTTACCGCATCAGCGAACGATTTCGAACAGGAATCCATATTCTCGAATCGAGCAAAAACACTGCTGTACTTGCAATATGGGAAAGCGCCTGCAAATATCGATTTTATCTGTTTCGCAAACAAAGGAGTTAACCACCGACACCGGAAATCGCGACCAGGTATTCCTCGCGACTCCCCTAGGTTTGTTTTCCAATTTGCCGCTGCCAATCACTTCTTGCGTAAAAACCTGCGAAACCTACGAAACGGAACTATGGTGGCTACTGTTGCTTGCCGATATTTTCCGTCGGCAAAACGTAGAAGTTAGTAAATGTGACCGATTCTGCCCGGGAATTTTTATTGTCTGGAGCTTGGACATGTCAAGACAGTTTCCTTGACAGCTGGATTACACCCCATGTTGTGAAACCATTTACAAAGCCATCGCGCTTTTTCTTTGCTTTTTTTTGTCACATTTCTTCGCTTCGTGATGTTACAGTAACACGGGAAATCTAACCAGATCTATGATCGAATATGAGCTTTCTGTGGGTTCTAAATGTAATTCTTTGAAAACTAATCAGGTGTTTAAAAACGAACTGGGAAGTTCACGTGCTATTCACTATCTCACCCCTCCCCCACTCGCTATTTTTGGGGGCGATGTCCACGTATAAAAAGATCTAATGTCCACTTGCAATCCGTATCTTAAAAAATGATTATTTTAGTTAAATTCGGTTTGCTTTTTCGTTATTAATTAAAAAAAAATTGGGGAAAAATTACCCTCGACCCTCGACATGGTATCCTCGCCCTCGACATGAAACCCTCTACCCTCTACCCTCGACAAAAAGATAGACTCCCGTTTATCGTAGTTTAAAATTCCGGCGTTATCTTTGCGGTAGGAAATTATCAATTATGTTATGCGAGAAATGTACATTTATCAATGCGTGATCCATCGACGCAAAGTGTTAGTTTCATTTAGCGAGCGTTTGCGATACACGCTGCTGTAATTTTAGCTACCCTCCCTCCCCCCCGGAGGGCATTTGCATGGTTTAATAAAGCCCATTGTCACCCCCGCAAAAAGTGTAGTTTCATTTAGCGAGCGTTTGCAATACAAGTTGCTGTAATTTTAGCTACAATGTCGACGGAATTTGATTTTTCTCAATGGTACGAGTCAAATGGGCTTACACCACAGGTGGCCAAAGCTTGAGTTGTGACTGCAAATTAATAAAATTTTATGAAATAAACAGTGTTTCTTTACGTACTTGCTGTCTAGGGAAAAAATCCGTCTTTCTTATTTTTGCTCCTAATTAGTATTATAATTATGACAGGTGATACATAATTCACCCGCACCAAGCATTTAAATGATCTATATTTCTTGAAATGTGTCATTTCCACTCACAATTTCCTCAAACCTGAATGAATCAATAGTCGAGAAACAGCTATACGCCGGAAAAGTTCCATCTTTCCCAACATTTGTCACCATAAACGGCAATATTTTGAGCTTCTTGTATCTGAAATCAAATGTCGGTATTCGACCGCCGACCTCTGCGCACAAATATATGCAAATATGCTAAATAAATCGTACAAGACAAAATCTACTGTGTCGGGGAGGCGTGCATGGTGAGCAAGAACAAATAGCCACGCTTCAAACATGAAACGTCGCACCCCAACACAGTAGCTTTTGCCATGTTCGCGTTATTGTGCGACTGTCCAATGAGACGAGAACAGCGGGATGGAATTAGCATATTTGCATATATTTGTGCGCAGAGGTCGGCGGTCGAATACCGACATTTGATTTCAGGTTCAAGAAGCTCAAAATATTGTCGTTTATGGTGACAAACGTTGGGGAAGATGGAACTTTTCGGGCTTATAGTTGTTTTTCGACTATGGATTCATTCAGATTTGAGGAAATTGTGAGTGGAAATGGGGCATTTCTAGAAATATAGATCATTTAAATGCTTGGTGCGGGTGAATTGTGTATCACCTTTCATAATTATAATACTAATTAGGAGCAAAAATTAGAAAGACGGTTATTCTCGCTCGAAGAGCGAATTTTTGCCGCCGATAGCAAGTACGTCACAAACAAGGAAACACTGTTTATTTCACAAAATTTTATTAATTTCCAGTCGTAACTCAAGCTTTGGCTACATGTGCTTACACCAAAAACAGCTACCATCTTGAAGGACCAAGACCTCCATGTGATGGAAGCAGTGAAACTCCTCTCACCGAGCGACATAGCCGAGCTTGGTTTAACAAAAGGGCAAAACAAACTTTTGTCCAAAGCTGTGAACGAGCTGAGAGCACCAGCTCAACCAGCGAAATTAACGGAGCCAATAACAACAACCAGCCTCGCGGACCAAGGCCTCGACGAGCTTATAAAGAAGTTGGACAATGGAGGGGGCTTAGATGCCCTGGTTAGCTGTGGGGTCTTGATGACCTACCGCAAAGCTTCCATTCAACAATCCCACCAGCGGGCCAAGCGCAGGGAGATACGACTAGAGTCGACTTAAACCCACTTATGTCCAGGTTTGCACGCAGCTGCGAAATTTGCGATTTTTCTTGGGCTCGCGAAAAATCGCAAAAATCGCAAAGTCGACGATTTTTCGCGTTCTCTTGCGATTTTTCGCAGTTCTTAGTCTTGTTAATGACATAAGTCGCAAGCGAGTTGCGAATTTTGGGAAAATTGCGAAAAATCACAAGGCCAACGATTTTTCGCGTTCACTTGCGATTTTTCGTAGTTCTGTGATTGGGAACGATTATCCTGCGCGAAACCGATCAATCTCGCGAAGTGGTTTTAATGGTTTAGCAACTGCACTTCGGTGCTTTACCATGTCTCCGAGACAGAAGGATTTGATGTGTTTCTGGTTTTGTTTACGCAAATATCTTTGAGCGTGTGAGTTTGTGAGTTTTATAATTCCGTAGTGAGCGACTTACAGTATCTTACATCGCAATCGACCGTGAATATGTTTGTATGTTTTGCCAAATTTCTTTGGCTTTGTGGTCAATAGAACATGAAAATCAACTGGCCGAGTCTTACAATCCCGGCACGACTCACGTTCAGCGCGTTTATCCGTTAGTTCGCCATATGAACAAGTTGACCCAGGTTTGAAGTTTTCGTTCGCTCGCGGCGTTAGCAACACGCAGACCCGCCAACTCTCACGGTTTCACCGTGAGACTCACGGTTTGGGGTATCAACTCACGGTCTCACGATTTGGCCTCCAAATCTCACAGTGAATCAGAAAATCTCGAAATTGCCAAACAATTCAGGTTGTATGAAGCAATATTGAAAAATCCGTGTTGAAAATGGCCAATTTTGTCACATCTAAAGTTTGAGGGAAACCTGGGTACAATTCCAACCTCATTCCCGTGGAACAGAGGTGTGCTTAGGTCTCTGGGAAAGCTAGAGCTGTGAACAGTTCAAATGGCGCCTCGCGTCGACGGCGAAATAGAAACTGAGTCTTCAAAAAATGCGGCAAAAGAATCCAATAGGTAGCACGAATAAGGTAAAGAATACCTTGAAACAACAAATCTACCATTTTTATTTTCATTTGACACATCTTTTGGAAATCTCCAGGTTTGAGGTCGTAATCTCCAGGTTTTTCTGGGCTTTTTTTCAAAGTCTCCAGATTTGCATGTTTTGGAGGTTGGCAGGTCTGCAACACGTCGTCGCTTCAGTCCCTTTCAGTTCGCCATAAACAGTAAATATCTCTGAGGTTTCTTTCAGCAAGTGACATATCTTATCTTATGTTCGTTTCAATAAAGTAAACCGATTGAGTTTGTAAGCAAACAAGCTATATATATTTACACTAAAACCGGCTACACAAATTGACTCACATCACAAATTTGCATAACTTCAAGACAACTGGCGCGCGTAATTTGAAACTGTCGCTTACGCACGATGCCATCCAAACTCAAGAACTTTCGAAGGTTTACTAAGGAATTTGTTAACTCTCAACCTATTCTTACATTGCTTTCATTCACTATAAAACTTACTTCTATCGATTGAAAACATATATACCAAAGAAAGTTGACGAGCCGTTTGTTGCATGTTGACAAAGCAACGTGTACACTTCGGATCGAAAGATCGGTTAGTTTATCTTTCTCAGTTTTCTGCAATCTCAATTTCTACTAATCACTGTCAAATTTTATAAAACGTAGACACACGAGGACAATGAAATAATATGAGTTAACTAATCCAGCAGATGTAGCATCAATCTATGTATACCCTCGTTCTTTAAGCGCACAACGCGAGATATAACATAAATCTATGAATATCCCTCGTTCTTTAAGCTCCCAGCGCGAGTACCAGGCATATATGAAGATCCCTCGTTCTTTAAGGTGATTCCATCGAAAAAGAAGTTGTAATGAGAATTTGTTGAAACTTTGCACAGTTACTAATTACCCCTAGTACATTAAAAAAATAAAATAAAAAGAGGGGGTCACCGTGTCTGATTTCACGCTACGGGGCTGTAGTATATAGGTACTTTGCTATCTTTAGACAGCAATATTAAAAAAACCTATCCTTGTACTAGTGACACCCATTACTTCAACAAAGTTATACCTAGCAATGAAATATAAGCATTATTCTTATGATAGAAGTACAATGTTACAGTAAAACGTCTTAAAATTGCCGTAACAATGAAACTAATTTGAAATAATAGGCAAATCGAGCGTCCGCACGGTTCCAGTGAAACGCCTAAAATCTGGCTGTAGTAGTGAATCAACCGGAATATTTCAAAACTGAATAATGAAAAGTTCTTCAAATTTGAATATATCATGTAAAGTCGTATTTTCCTTAAATAAATGGAATAAAAAAGTGGGGTCACCGAGTTCGTTTAGGAGAAAACGACCATTTATTTCTCTGAACAGCTCAGCTTCCATAGAAAACCTATCAAGTTCCGAACGCGCGCGCGCTCGTGCGCGCGCTAATCACGCAAAAAATGATGCGCAGAAAGGATGCGCAATGCAATTGAATGGAATCACCTTAAGGTGATTCCAGTCAATTGCATTACGCATCCTTTCTACGCATCATTTCTTGCGTGATTAGCGCGTGCACGAGCGCGCGCACCTTCGGAATTTTATAGGTTTTCTATGAAAGCTGAGCTGTTCAGAGAAATAAATGGTCGTTTTCTCCTAAACGAGCTCGGTGACCCCATTTTTTAAGACATAAATTCAAATGGCACACGGTCTAGTACAATATATCGCGATTTCAAAAAAAGTTAAAAATTCTGCTTTGAGATATTTTTATTTGAATGCCGAAAAGAACACATCTTTAGGTGCAGCAGGGCATGTACGCATGCGGCAATTTTTTCAATTTTTTTCCATAATCTTGATTCCTGTTCAGCTAAAATAGTATACAATACAAGATAAATGTCTGTTATGGTGAACTGCTCCAATATTTCAATACAAGCAATGACTTTTTAAAGCAATTATAGTTCTCATTTCTGATTACTAGGGTTTGTGAAAAAACAAGCACGGTGACCCCTATTTTTTATTGCATTTTTGAAATGTTCTAAAGATAATTACCAAGTGGACCAAGTTTTAGAAAATTTTAAATATTCCTTCCATTTCGATGGAATCACCTTAAACTCCAAGCGCGAGATGTAACGTAAATCTAATCTTTGATTATCCCTTGTTCTAAAAGATTTATGAAACATCCCTCGAGATGTAGGGGGAATGCACGAGCAGAGAATTGGGGGCGATTTTATCCCAGTCTCTCTCAAGCAGGCCTGGCAGCTTGGCAGCGGCCTGGCAGATTTATACGTCTTCGCTACTCTAGCTTGTTTACACTCATCAGTAGCAAAAGTTTAGCCATTTCAAGTGTAACAAAAGCCATCAAAAAGAAACAGGAAACAACTTCAGTCCTTTGTGATAGTCTTTAGGGATCATAAACAGGAAAACAAGCGAGAAGAAATGTTTCAGCACTGCTATATGTTTGCTATAATCTTTGATTCTTCATCGACAAGCTGGGAGCTGAGAAATTCTGTTCTACCCATGCTTTTTCAGTCTGGAAATGTGGAAGACGTCTTCCGCAATTCAAGGATGTTTTTTGACTATTGACTGACCTTTAATTCAAACATGTCAATTGCACCAGTAGTTTACTTTCGGGAGCTGAGAAATGCTGTACTACCCATGCTTTTTCACGGCTGGACATGTGAAAGATGTCCTTTTGATTTCTACCCGTACTTCCACAGTTCAAAGATGCTTTTTTCTGCTGACTGGCCATCAATTCAAACATTTACATCATTTACATTTACATGGAAATGATAATCTTTCTAATGAAAGACCATATGGCACATGAAACAGTCTTAGGGAATGCGAGACATGAAAATTCTCAGCTGGATTTGACTAAAGGCCCTTCACACATATTGAGTGCTGTAAATTACAAGTCATTGCTGATTTGGGGTCAAGGATATTGAGCAAGATTTCAACTAAAACTTCCACGGCAATATTATTTCATTCTACCGACTATCTTTCCTTCATATAATTTTAATTTTCACTGATGCAACGTCACAGGAATTTCTAATCTTGGTCATAAAAGTTCCATGACCACGTAAAACATCACAAAAAGGACAAAAGTGTAACAGTCTGAAATATGGAAAGCCATAACTTTCTTATGTGATCAGTGATCTGTAGGTGGTGACGTTTTATCGTGATGTGGTGTAGTTTGGTCACGTTGTATTTCAGTTGCGTTGTTATGTATTGTGGTTTTGTCATTACGTTATGAGGTTTCATCATTATGTGCTGTGGTGTTGTCATTACGTGATGAGGTTTGGTCATTGTGTGATGCGGTGCTATCATTATGTGGTGTGGTTATTTCTTTATGTGGTGTGGTTTCATCATTATGTGCTGAGGTTATTCGATAGCGTGTTGTAATCTTGTCATTATATGATATGGTTCCTTCTTTGTGTGGTTAACTCGTTATGTGATGCGGTTTTAAATTTATGTTTATGAGGTTTTCTTCATGAAGCAATGTCACTTTTACTTCCGGTATCAAACTATTACCCAGGCTTTACTCGTCCTGAAGAACCGGCTTAAACAGTTTTTAGAACGATCCCAGTGCCTACTCTTCCAAACAAGCAAAGATGGCGGGAGTGAGAAACGATAATTTGTCAAATGTGCTTGAAAAGTTGCATCTTGGACATCTTCTCGACAACTTCCAACGTGAAAAGATTACATTGGATCAAATATCCAAGTTATCTGTCGACCAAATGCAATGTTTGGGGGTGAACGATCGAAACACAATGATGAAATTAAGGTTAGAGTGTCTAAACTTTGGAAGCTATTCGCCGCCACGAAAACCAGGAACACAAGGCTGCGGCGCACCTGAGTATTTGATTTCGAAGTCAGTTTTAGAAAGCTACCTGGAAGATGGCTTCAAAATTAAGGACATCGCATCACTACTTTGCGTTTCAGAGAGTACAGTCTACCGTAGGATGGATCGTTACGGCCTCAGTCAGTTGCAGTTTACAGAGATAACAGAGAGAGATCTAGACAGTGTTGTGGAGGAAATAACAAGGGAATATCCTTCTTGTGGAGAAGTGCTGTTGAAGCAAATACTTGCAGATCGGGGAATAAAGGTTCAAAGAATGAGACTCCGTGACAGCATTCACAGAGTCGATCATGAGGGAGTTGAAAACAGGAAGGGAGGCCGTCTTCGTCGACGCACCTACAATGTTCAAGGTCCCAATCACTTATGGCACATAGACACTAATCATAAGCTTGTGCGTTGGCATTTGGTAGTTATAGGTGGCATTGATGGCTTCAGCCGCCTACCTGTTATGCTATCATGCTCGGACAACAACAAAGCCGAAACATATTAAAGCATTTTCTGTGTGCAGTAGATGAATTTGGCTTACCTAGCAGAATTAGAACTGACAAGGGTATGGAAAATGTCGCTATGGCCGAATACATGATATCTAAGAGAGGGATTAATAGAGGAAGTGCTATAGTCGGAAAAAGCACCCATAATCAAAGAATTGAACGCTTATGGCGTGATGTTTTTGAGGGTGTTTTAGGACTACACTATAGGCTATTTTACTTCCTGGAAGATGAAGGATTCCTTGATCCTTTGAATGAGATTCACCTTGCTGCCCTTCATTATGTTTACCTGCCAGTAATTAATGAGAAGCTGAAAGTCTGGAGTAGTGCATGGTCACGCCACAGGATGCGCACTACAAGATCTTCGCCAATTCGTATGTGGGTCTCTGGGCAGCTACAAAATCCATTGGGTATTGAATTAGTGGGATCAGCCATACAGGAATATGGGGTAGAAGGCATTATAGACAACGACAGGGAAGACGAGTCTGAAAGCCGGCCCATTCTACAATCTCTTTCAACTTCTCTTACTGATGAATGCAAGATACAACTGGATAGTCAAGTGCCTTCCACTTGGTCGTCATAAAATTATGGGGTGGAACATTTCTTGAAAGCCGCTGAAAAAATCAAGTGTTATACACTGGCAGTTTGAGAACTTGCACCAGAACAACAGCAATGATGTTAACTTTATTAACAGTGACACTTATGGTTGTACTTTTCACGGTGACACCAGTTGTATAGCTTTCATATTATTCTCTGTAAGAACTGACAACATGCAATTTTACATTGTCCTTATCATTTTGGGTTCAAAGGAAGAAAAGCATAACTCAACTATATCTCCAGGCATGAATGCATGGATAAAGCAGGACAACTTGAACAATAACAATATTTGCCTCATCTTAAACTATAACATGTTAGTAATTATCCACTGTAAAAGAAACAGGTAGAGGGGGGGTGGCAAGGTCTGTGCATTTGGACAGTCACTCTGCAACTGATTGTTTCAATTTGTAATTAAAAGCAATGGAATGAAATTTGTAATTTAATTGTATTTTTTTGTTGGGGGGGGGGGCGGCAATGTGTTCTCAATACATTTGAACAATTTGTAAGCAAACATTGTCACTACAGTAGCCCTAGGGGATCCTAGTTTTCTCCTGAACTGCCCTAGAACCGTGAGATCATTACTATCCGTCTCAGATGTCATTTGAAAAGGGATTTTTTTTTCTGAATTTATCCTGGAGATAATGTTTATAACCAGTATAGGATGATATTTTAATGTAGGAGATGACATTATTTGAGGATATTTGAAATGATTTCAATTTGAAATCCATTCATCGCATGGTTAACGTTACAGATATTGACGTCAACTTGCAGTCAATAAACCTAAGATTATGTAAAACAGTCTGTCAAGCTGGCCAAAAATCCTATCCAAAGGGCATCTAAGATGGATAGTAGGCACAACAGACATTATCAATGACATCCTTAATTTGATGCAAAGAAGGTGCTGCAGATTACATTCAATGCAATTGAATGGAATCACCTTAAGGTGATTCCAGTCAATTGCATTACGCATCCTTTCTACGCATCATTTCTTGCGTGATTAGCGCGTGCACGAGCGCGCGCACCTTCGGAATTTTATAGGTTTTCTATGAAAGCTGAGCTGTTCAGAGAAATAAATGGTCGTTTTCTCCTAAACGAGCTCGGTGACCCCATTTTTTAAGACATAAATTCAAATGGCACACGGTCTAGTACAATATATCGCGATTTCAAAAAAAGTTAAAAATTCTGCTTTGAGATATTTTTATTTGAATGCCGAAAAGAACACATCTTTAGGTGCAGCAGGGCATGTACGCATGCGGCAATTTTTTCAATTTTTTTCCATAATCTTGATTCCTGTTCAGCTAAAATAGTATACAATACAAGATAAATGTCTGTTATGGTGAACTGCTCCAATATTTCAATACAAGCAATGACTTTTTAAAGCAATTATAGTTCTCATTTCTGATTACTAGGGTTTGTGAAAAAACAAGCACGGTGACCCCTATTTTTTATTGCATTTTTGAAATGTTCTAAAGATAATTACCAAGTGGACCAAGTTTTAGAAAATTTTAAATATTCCTTCCATTTCGATGGAATCACCTTAAACTCCAAGCGCGAGATGTAACGTAAATCTAATCTTTGATTATCCCTTGTTCTAAAAGATTTATGAAACATCCCTCGAGATGTAGGGGGAATGCACGAGCAGAGAATTGGGGGCGATTTTATCCCAGTCTCTCTCAAGCAGGCCTGGCAGCTTGGCAACGGCCTGGCAGATTTATACGTCTTCGCTACTCTAGCTTGTTTACACTCATCAGTAGCAAAAGTTTAGCCATTTCAAGTGTAACAAAAGCCATCAAAAAGAAACAGGAAACAACTTCAGTCCTTTGTGATAGTCTTTAGGGATCATAAACAGGAAAACAAGCGAGAAGAAATGTTTCAGCACTGCTATATGTTTGCTATAATCTTTGATTCTTCATCGACAAGCTGGGAGCTGAGAAATTCTGTTCTACCCATGCTTTTTCAGTCTGGAAATGTGGAAGACGTCTTCCGCAATTCAAGGATGTTTTTTGACTATTGACTGACCTTTAATTCAAACATGTCAATTGCACCAGTAGTTTACTTTCGGGAGCTGAGAAATGCTGTACTACCCATGCTTTTTCACGGCTGGACATGTGAAAGATGTCCTTTTGATTTCTACCCGTACTTCCACAGTTCAAAGATGCTTTTTTCTGCTGACTGGCCATCAATTCAAACATTTACATCATTTACATTTACATGGAAATGATAATCTTTCTAATGAAAGACCATATGGCACATGAAACAGTCTTAGGGAATGCGAGACATGAAAATTCTCAGCTGGATTTGACTAAAGGCCCTTCACACATATTGAGTGCTGTAAATTACAAGTCATTGCTGATTTGGGGTCAAGGATATTGAGCAAGATTTCAACTAAAACTTCCACGGCAATATTATTTCATTCTACCGACTATCTTTCCTTCATATAATTTTAATTTTCACTGATGCAACGTCACAGGAATTTCTAATCTTGGTCATAAAAGTTCCATGACCACGTAAAACATCACAAAAAGGACAAAAGTGTAACAGTCTGAAATATGGAAAGCCATAACTTTCTTATGTGATCAGTGATCTGTAGGTGGTGACGTTTTATCGTGATGTGGTGTAGTTTGGTCACGTTGTATTTCAGTTGCGTTGTTATGTATTGTGGTTTTGTCATTACGTTATGAGGTTTCATCATTATGTGCTGTGGTGTTGTCATTACGTGATGAGGTTTGGTCATTGTGTGATGCGGTGCTATCATTATGTGGTGTGGTTATTTCTTTATGTGGTGTGGTTTCATCATTATGTGCTGAGGTTATTCGATAGCGTGTTGTAATCTTGTCATTATATGATATGGTTCCTTCTTTGTGTGGTTAACTCGTTATGTGATGCGGTTTTAAATTTATGTTTATGAGGTTTTCTTCATGAAGCAATGTCACTTTTACTTCCGGTATCAAACTATTACCCAGGCTTTACTCGTCCTGAAGAACCGGCTTAACCAGTTTTTAGAACGATCCCAGTGCCTACTCTTCCAAACAAGCAAAGATGGCGGGAGTGAGAAACGATAATTTGTCAAATGTGCTTGAAAAGTTGCATCTTGGACATCTTCTCGACAACTTCCAACGTGAAAAGATTACATTGGATCAAATATCCAAGTTATCTGTCGACCAAATGCAATGTTTGGGGGTGAACGATCGAAACACAATGATGAAATTAAGGTTAGAGTGTCTAAACTTTGGAAGCTATTCGCCGCCACGAAAACCAGGAACACAAGGCTGCGGCGCACCTGAGTATTTGATTTCGAAGTCAGTTTTAGAAAGCTACCTGGAAGATGGCTTCAAAATTAAGGACATCGCATCACTACTTTGCGTTTCAGAGAGTACAGTCTACCGTAGGATGGATCGTTACGGCCTCAGTCAGTTGCAGTTTACAGAGATAACAGAGAGAGATCTAGACAGTGTTGTGGAGGAAATAACAAGGGAATATCCTTCTTGTGGAGAAGTGCTGTTGAAGCAAATACTTGCAGATCGGGGAATAAAGGTTCAAAGAATGAGACTCCGTGACAGCATTCACAGAGTCGATCATGAGGGAGTTGAAAACAGGAAGGGAGGCCGTCTTCGTCGACGCACCTACAATGTTCAAGGTCCCAATCACTTATGGCACATAGACACTAATCATAAGCTTGTGCGTTGGCATTTGGTAGTTATAGGTGGCATTGATGGCTTCAGCCGCCTACCTGTTATGCTATCATGCTCGGACAACAACAAAGCCGAAACATATTAAAGCATTTTCTGTGTGCAGTAGATGAATTTGGCTTACCTAGCAGAATTAGAACTGACAAGGGGATGGAAAATGTCGCTATGGCCGAATACATGATATCTAAGAGAGGGATTAATAGAGGAAGTGCTATAGTCGGAAAAAGCACCCATAATCAAAGAATTGAACGCTTATGGCGTGATGTTTTTGAGGGTGTTTTAGGACTACACTATAGGCTTTTTTACTTCCTGGAAGATGAAGGATTCCTTGATCCTTTGAATGAGATTCACCTTGCTGCCCTTCATTATGTTTACCTGCCAGTAATTAATGAGAAGCTGAAAGTCTGGAGTAGTGCATGGTCACGCCACAGGATGCGCACTACAAGATCTTCGCCAATTCGTATGTGGGTCTCTGGGCAGCTACAAAATCCATTGGGTATTGAATTAGTGGGATCAGCCATACAGGAATATGGGGTAGAAGGCATTATAGACAACGACAGGGAAGACGAGTCTGAAAGCCGGCCCATTCTACAATCTCTTTCAACTTCTCTTACTGATGAATGCAAGATACAACTGGATAGTCAAGTGCCTTCCACTTGGTCGTCATAAAATTATGGGGTGGAACATTTCTTGAAAGCCGCTGAAAAAATCAAGTGTTATACACTGGCAGTTTGAGAACTTGCACCAGAACAACAGCAATGATGTTAACTTTATTAACAGTGACACTTATGGTTGTACTTTTCACGGTGACACCAGTTGTATAGCTTTCATATTATTCTCTGTAAGAACTGACAACATGCAATTTTACATTGTCCTTATCATTTTGGGTTCAAAGGAAGAAAAGCATAACTCAACTATATCTCCAGGCATGAATGCATGGATAAAGCAGGACAACTTGAACAATAACAATATTTGCCTCATCTTAAACTATAACATGTTAGTAATTATCCACTGTAAAAGAAACAGGTAGAGGGGGGGTGGCAAGGTCTGTGCATTTGGACAGTCACTCTGCAACTGATTGTTTCAATTTGTAATTAAAAGCAATGGAATGAAATTTGTAATTTAATTGTATTTTTTTGTTGGGGGGGGGGGGGGGGGCGGCAATGTGTTCTCAATACATTTGAACAATTTGTAAGCAAACATTGTCACTACAGTAGCCCTAGGGGATCCTAGTTTTCTCCTGAACTGCCCTAGAACCGTGAGATCATTACTATCCGTCTCAGATGTCATTTGAAAAGGGATTTTTTTTTCTGAATTTATCCTGGAGATAATGTTTATAACCAGTATAGGATGATATTTTAATGTAGGAGATGACATTATTTGAGGATATTTGAAATGATTTCAATTTGAAATCCATTCATCGCATGGTTAACGTTACAGATATTGACGTCAACTTGCAGTCAATAAACCTAAGATTATGTAAAACAGTCTGTCAAGCTGGCCAAAAATCCTATCCAAAGGGCATCTAAGATGGATAGTAGGCACAACAGACATTATCAATGACATCCTTAATTTGATGCAAAGAAGGTGCTGCAGATTACATTGGACATAGGCTGGTATTAACGATACAAAAAGAATTCTGCAACACTGTTAATGCAAAACAGTATCAAGTCATGCAGAAACCGTACATTGACTGTTGAGAAAAATATGTTCAGCACAAATTATTGGTGGTTAACATGGTTCGCCTGCAATAGGCACTTAATCAACAACAAGGCAGTATTTAAAACGCCCACAACTGCACAGGAAAGGGTCTACTAATAATTTTAACAGAACGTAATACCATTATTAAAGAATAAATACATCAAATTTTCACAACATTTAAATCTTTCCAACAGGAACTTGAAGACAGGCTAAACCTCCACAGACAGCTTACTTGTTACCAAAATATGCATTAACAAATGCATAGTCATACAAATCAAACAAGGCTTCAGTTTCCGGAAGAGGTTTACTTCTTGTTGCATGTGGCAAATACAAGGTATTGCTGCATGTGTTTGCAGTGGGAATAAATGAAGGTATCACTTCTGTGAAAATAAGGGATGGATGGAGTTCAAAACCCAGCATAGGCTCCTCGTCAGATCCTGTGGCAAACTGCAATACATGACTTAGGCGAACATCACCTCTTCTGCCACCTATAATTATATAATGAATGTAAGAAAACAGTTGTTATGTGTGCAATGAAGTAAATACAATAACAAGGTCTCCCTGGTCCTAGATAATTGTTTTACGCTTTATGGACTAAGATTTTGCTTGGGAGGCAAATTTTAAGCCCCTTCAACTCCAGGTTAAACACAACAAGGGTTTTCTGTTTAATTATTCACTCTGTAAAGATAATTAAAACTTTCCGGTGGAATACTGAAATATACAATACACTGTAGTGACAATGGACTTCCTACTGGCAGCTTCTCTCAAGTACTTGGTAAATGCAGCATACACCTCATTTTCAAAACGTCTTCTGTTAGAGCCAGATTCACTGAAGTTGGGCTTCAATAAGGTTGTAACCATTTTCAAACTCAGTACACTGGCGTCACTTGGCCTAAACAGGTGAAGAAACATTGGCATGGCTTCACAAATCTGAAATGAAATATGCAAAACACGTGCATGTGAGCACATAGATATTCACACATTTCCAAGCATAGAATAAGACTACTACTCTTCTATACCAGTAATTGAAACTGTCACTGTACAATCACCATAAATTTCATGCTCACAAAAGCCCAATATTTTGTAAAAGTACACTCAAATTTCAGAACTTGATACTCTATTATGAGAAAAAGATCACCATCAACCCCACCTGGCTGCTGGTCGTTATTGTCAACCAAGTCAACCACTTCGGCAACTGCAATGGGGTCGCCTGACAGTGAAGGGCTTCCAGAGGTATTGTGATCCTGGTGTTGGCCTTCTTGAACAGAGCTTCCAGAGGCATTTTGATCCTGGTGTTGGCCTTCTTGAACTGAGCTGGAAGAGGCATTTTGATCCTGGTGATAGCCTTCTTGCACTAACATGCTCCTTTGAGAAAACACAGAGTGATTTAAGCTGTCATCATCTGAATCTGAACTAAGCAAACCTTCCCTTGATTTACACATGAAAACATGATATCGAAGGTCTCTCATCAACACATCTTTATTACAGATGTTACATTTCTCCTTAACTTGTGACCTGTTCTGGGGGAGAACGCTGACTGTAGATAGGTTTTTCTGGATAGGTCTTAAAAAAAGTTTTGATTGGGCCCCGACATTTGCCTTCAGATCTTTAGCTGTCCAGCAACAGTTTAACGGCTTCAGTTCCTTACACCCTGAGACGCAGTACAGAATCTCGAATCCTCCACAATCCTTTAATTGAGGAAACCCTTTAATTTCACCATGATCATCCTTTTCGCCAGAAGTAATCTTCTCTAACACACTGTTCTCGTCGTCTTCCAGGTCTAATTTGATTTTCTTCAGGCCGAGGCCAGCGTGAAACAGAACTTGTTTTTCTGTAGCTGAGGGAATTCTTGATTGATGGCGATCAGTAACACAAACGAAACTGACTGTCCAAGACCGCCTTGCGAGAGCTTTTCTTTTGCGGTCACCCCTTCTGTTATTACGTCCGGAAAATAGAGCCATGCGTTCATGAAGAACATCTGCAGCCACTGACTGGCGATCCTTCTCAGCGGCGGCAGAAAGGCCACGGAGACGAATGCGATCCCCGATCGTTGTTACACCGAGACGAGAAAGCTGTTCATCTGACAATGTTGACACGTTTTCAGGCTGGATTCTCTCGGCGGAAAATTTCGGAATAAGAGGGTCGAAGCCGAGTTCTTTCAGAATATTCTCCATGCTTTATTCGCATGCTTTCTTCCCACGTGCTTGAAAACAACAAAGTACGTCAAGTATGCTACACAAAGTACCTACAGTCTTTGTGTATTACACACAAAGAGTCCAAGGATCGTTCTAAAAACTGGTTACGCCGGTTCTTCAGGACGAGTTAAGCCTGGGTAATAGTTTGATACCGGAAGTGAAAGTGACATTGCTTCATGAAGAAAACCTCATTACATAAATGTCATAAATGCAAAACCGCATCACATAACGAGTTAACCACATAAAGAAGGAACTGCACCACATAATAAAGTAACCACATCACATAATGACGAGATTACAACACGTTATCGAATAACCTCAGCACATAATGATGAAACCACACCACATAAAGAAATAACCACACCACATAATGATAACACTGCATCACACAATGACCAAACCTCATCATGTAATGACAACACCACAGCACATAATGATAAAACCTCATAACGTAATAAAAAAACCACAATACATAACAACGCAACTGAAATACAACGTGACCAAACTACACCACATCACGATAGAACGTCACCACCTACAGATCACTGATCACATAAGAAAGTTATGGCTTTCCATACTGAAACAACATTTTGTTGCCTCCAGCTTAACAACAACAACAAGTGGATTTGTGAGTAAACCCATATTTATTTACCTTTAATGCTACTGGTTTTGTAACTTGCCTAACTAATTTACCATTGATAGTAAGCTATGTTCTTACAATAAGCTTACTATACTAGTCATGATAATTCACTTGATTAACAACTGCGCATCGCTACTGTACCATAAAATGATTCCACTTTGTATTGTGTATGACATTACTTGTCATAGAAGTGGATTCCACAGTTGTGTTTGGGCCCTCTATCCCAGTCTTTACATTGCGTTCAGTATTTGCAATTTTTGCAGGTTTTGTAAAAATCGTAGCTCTCGTTGGAGCCCTCTTAACCTCCTCTTCGACAGCTTTTCACTGACTCGACAAATTTTCCAATTTTTCACAGATTTTATAATATTCGCAATTTTTACAGTTTTCGCAAAAAACACAGTTCTCGTCGGGGCCCTCTCAACCCCTTCTTCTACAGGTTTTCACTGACTCGACAAATTTTCCAATTTTTCGCAGATCTTACAATATTCGCAATTTTCGCAGTTTTTGCAAAAATCACAGCTCTTGTCGGGGCCCTCTCAACCTCCTCTTCTACTGTTTTTTACTGACTCGACGAATTTTCCAATTTTTCGCAAATTTTGGAATTTTCGCAGCTGCGAGCAAACCTGGACATATCTCCTTAATCCCGCACATGTACCTCGGAAAACCAACCGCAGGTAAAAAGGAAGAGAAACCCCTTCTCATTCCCGATTTTGTGGACATGTACTTAGGTTCTACTGAACCAGAAGAACAAGAGATAGGTTCGAGTGGTGGCGCTCAGGTCATTGTGCGAGCGTTCAACTTGAAACCATCACGCTCTCGCAGTGGATGGGGACTAGCGTTAAGATCCTAAACGTACTTCTCAAGCGTCAGAATATGGATGTCACGGCGATTCAAGACTACCTCGCCTACATAGCTAAGGTATTGGAGCTAATCGAAGAGCACACGTGGCAGTCCGTTATTCTCTACGACAATGAATACCGCAAACTCCAACACCGCCACGGGTTTCGCTGGGGCAGTGATTCCCAACATTTACACACGAGATTCCGGCAAGGAACCTTCCCGTCAAACCATACCCCACCCGCCGGGGTAAGGGCCAGCAAATCGTCCACAGAGCTCCTATTTGCAAGCTCTACAACTCACCAACCGGGTGTCATTGGCCACGCTGCAAGTTTCAGCACATCTGCATTGCACCAGGGTGTGGCAAGAAGCACCCTGAATATGCTCACTATTATGGCTCGCAAACCCCAGTTACTCTACAAGATGGACGAGTATAACAAACTCCGACAACTCTTCACTCCTTTCCTTTGAACATTGACGTTTGGTACAAAGAATTACATGAGGCCATTGCCAGGGACTTCCTAATGGATGGCATTACAATCATTTCTGATAATTTGCAGCTAGAAGATGTTAATGTGAACAATTACCGCTCTGCCACGGAATCGACAGTACGACAACAAGTGGAACGACAAATCTTGACCGAAATAAAACAGGGGAACTATATCGTCACAACGGAAAAACCAACCATTGTTAGTGCCCTTTGGGCAATACCAAAACCAGACTCGACCTACATTCGCCTTATTCATGATTGCAGCGGACCCGACTTAACTAGTTTGAACTCGAATGCTAACTGTGAACACTATTCATACGACACCGTGGACAAAGTAACAGCAAATATAAAGCAAGGCGCTTTCATGGCTAAAATTGATTTGAAAAGTGCATACCGCCACGTCCCATTCCACCCATCAAATTACAAAACGACGGGATTGAAATGGCAATTTCATGACGATAACACTTTTACATATCTCTATGACACTAAACTCCCATTTGGAGCAAAACGGAGCCCCGAAAATTTTCACTGCTTAACGCAATCGATCACGCGAATGATGTCACGAAGGGGCTTCTTTGTTGTCACCTACTTAGATGATTTCCTCATCATCACAGACACCAAACATGACCTGTTGGACAGCATTCTGGGAACTCATAACATTACTTGAACGTTTAGGACTGACAGTAAATTAGAACAAAATTGTTTGTCCATGCCAGCGTCTCACTTATCTGGGCATAGAAATTGATAGCAACTGTAGACAACTTCGGTTGCCCGATCATAAGTTGCGAGAAATCCGAGCTCTTCTAAGTCAAACATTGGCGAAATCTAAATTTACAAAGCGGGAGTTACAGTCATCAGCAGGAAAACTGAACTTTGCGGCGCGTGTCATCTATGGTGGGCGTACATTCTTGGGCGAATCATTGATGCAATTAACACTTTAAAGCGGCCTTAACACAGGAAACGAATGACAGAAACTTTGCGGAAAGACATCTTGTGGTGGGCAGATTTCATGGAGCACTTCAATGGGAAAACCTTTTTCGTCTGAACCAACATCAGTTGCCGAATTTTCAATGGATGCCAGTCTAGTGGGTGGTGGTGGCCACTACCAGCAAAATTGGTTCTATGTTAACTGTCGTATCAATGAGTTGGAACTTTTTACGGTCTTACTAGCCCTTAGACGATGGGGAACACAACTGTCAGATAAATGGATTGTTAACTACATGGACAATGCCGTCACAAAATCCTGGCTTGATAAAGAACTAGTAAATCAGAACGATTAATGGCGTGGCCACGAGAAATCTTCTGGATATCAGCAGTTAACAACTTCAGAGTAACCTCAAGCTACATTAAAACTACAGATAATACCACTGCAGACACACTATCGCGCTCGCACAATCACCTGAGTGCTGCCCACTTCCTATCACTGCTTCATTCTGGTTCACTCAAGAACAACCCCAATTGCATTAATCTGTCACTACCTTCTCTTTCTACGCTTCCAATGCAGGATCAAATCGCTCTCAAGAGCAGGCCCTAGATGAAGAACGTAAAGCCTATAGGAGCCAGGCCTTTGCTGACACAACTAGAACAACATACAAGTCATTTATTTTACGGTGACTATATTTCAATAGTTCAATTACGTAAGGCACAGAAAGAGCTGCTCTATTGTATGCTACATTGATAAGCGTTAGAGATCCATGCGTTTTAAAAAGGGAGTTCATGTAAGCTTCCTCGGTTATCTCTTGGCAGTCTTGTAGGAGAAAAAGTTTCAGAAGTGGACACTTTGAAATATCAAAGATCAAATATCAAACGTATATTACACACAACAGTTATATTTTTTTCCAAGTAAGAACCTGTTTCAATTTTTTTGGGAAAAACATGATGTTATATTTGAGGTTCTAAATGACAAATTTTAGTAAACTATTTTGATTGCAAGGCTGACACTACGGCAAAAGGACACTTTTAATCAGGCCAATATTTCAACTACTACAACTAGTCTTCTTCAGGGCCAGTGTTAAACTGAATGATATAACGGTTCTAATATTTGAATTTAAACGTAAACAAGAGTAGTTAATGGTTAACTAGTATACGTGACAAAATTGTTTGTAACAGTATACGCATACGATAATACATAACAAACTTAGGCCACAAAAAAAATTTATGCAAATTAGGCTAAGGGTAGATTGAATCTACCCATGGCTTATTATTAACTGTAACCGAAGACCACATTTCACAAGATTGGAGCGCCTGCGGTGTCGCTTTTAATGTTAGCGGTAACGCTTTTTCCGACTTATTGACTTACAAAACGCATGCAGAGTGAAAGACGAATCCTCTAAGATCTGAGATATTTTAGACATCAGATATTAAAAACAGGATTGCGCTGAGTAAAGCGCGTGGTCCGCTCCACGCGGCAGACGTCCCTAGAAAGAAAATAAAGAAAAAAATTAGCTGAGCGGGAAAATGAAACTCCTCTTTCAAAAAATGGCCTAGAAAAAATATTGCTCAGTACAAGCGGTATAAACTATAGTATAAAGCAGTCCGGGCCATAACCAGAACTGGGTATAAAATTTCTTGTAATCTGATTGGTTCACACATGACCAAATTATTACCTTGACCGCGAAAGGACTAAGTTCCAGGAGAGAGTACAGCGAAAAACAGATCGAAAGCTTTCGATTTCAGCTCGCAGAAAGGGTTCAAACATAAATATAGACAATTTTCTTCACTCGGATGAGGTCGTATTCGCCAAGAATTAGCTAGGACAGCCGAAGCGTCCTGAAACTTTCTTACGGCTGGTATGTAATTATACCATCAACGAAGACGTTTCTGCCTCTATTGGGCCGAGAATAATATGCTGCTCGAGTTTATAAAAGCAGAACGCGTGGTATTCGTTGTCTCTTAATTAAAGTACTCATTCATCAGAGAATTAGCATAGTCGAAGCTGTGTGGATGTGTGATTCGGATTGTTGTGAGACTTGCGCCTTACTAAACTGAAGGCGGACGGTACCATTCATAATCTTTCTCGGTAGCTCTGTTTTGCTTATCGGTAGCTGTTTTACTTAGTAGGCATAAGCTTACCTATATCCCGGCTATATACGACGGAAGGATTCCGTGCAATTTTATAAACAACGAAGACAGTCAGTTTTTGGCACTGAAAATGTTCTGCCTAGCCTGTATAAGTGTTTCAGGTGTACTTGTATAAAATGTTCAGGATAACCCAGATTGTATGAATTGCTTGGATAGAAAAATTCAGTGGTCACAAATAAAATCCACTGCTGAAAACTGTCTCTGTAATTGTTAGCTGTGGAAAATCCACTATCAATGAAATTTAAAATTCCAGTGGCCATCCTTAGATGGTAAAGGTGTCTTTCACAGCTGAGGCCTCAGAGGCTGATGTTAAAACTGATTGCTTTTTATTTTTGTGCATACAGGGTTAAAATGTAAGCTAATTATACATGTATTTTAAGCAGATATATTATATTCTTTCACATTAAATAAACTCAACCAACTGAAAATTCTACAGGATAGGAACTAATGGCCAAGGTACATGTTTTACTGTACCAGTAAGGATACAAGGATTTTGGCCCTGCAGTGAGCACATAAACAAGACATAAACACTTATTTGAGATAGGGCAATGCAATAGTCCCATCCAACCCAGAGCACTTATTAGAGATGGTACTAGTTTGAATAGTTAGTGTGAATGCAAAAAAACAACTGAAACAAGCCCCTGAATTGGCTTTGGAAATGAAATAAACTATTCCTTTAATTGTTTGCTAATCCACAACTCAATGAAGAGGATCTCTTTAATATAGATCCAGTTCAGATGGCTAGCAAGATCACTTTCATTGCTGATGACACTATCCAAGTAGTAAGTAACCTACACTGATCAGCAAACTGTTCAATCTTGTTTGACAATCTTATTCTCCCAATATCTTTACAGGAAGTACATTTTAAGTTTTGATATTGTGACAAGATATGACTTACAAACACTTATGTAAAACAGCAATAAGCACATACAATTGCAGGGAATAATTCAACTTCATTCAAGGAAAATTTTTCCACCCCATGATCACTCGACTTCACCGTTAAAGTGTTCAGACCACCCAGGGTGTACTCTCATATGGAAGGAGAGAGGAGTTGCAAACTGCCGATTTGGATATCACTTTGAGTAGACAGGATGGAATACTAACAATACATACTACATAATAATACATACTAGTCACACTAGTAATACATCATGGTATTACTTAGTGTTGTAAATAAAGAAATTAAAATATTCCATCATTGTTGTGAGTGCGGCGTAGATGTTTCATAATGGGATCTTAAAGCAATCAACTTCTGTCATGTCCAGATTGGTCTCCTCTAGGATTACAATTAAAAAAAATCTGGAGAGCAATATTATTCTTGACTCACTGGAGTTATGCCACAGGTGAAAAGTCTAAGGAATGTCACTACTATCATCATGTAAGAAAATGTTATTCTAATCTCCCCGGGGAGAAGACTCATCTGCTTCCCTAGTTTGTCTATCAAGCAGGGTATGCAGAGCAGTGGGAAGGTTGAAGGCTAATCTTAGGAATGCTTGCATTTCGTGCTGTAGTTTTGGGGGCAGTATAGGTATCATCCCCCTCGAGTGATGCCAACATTTCCTTTGGCTCCCCAGTGCTCCATCAATTAAAGGCAAATTTTATAAAGATATTCGTGATATTTTTTTGGAAAGACAAAAAAAATGCTACGTACCTTGTTTTTCCACTTGTCTGATGCCCACTCGCTATGTAATCGAATAAAACTTAGCGAACCTCGCGACGGTTCTCGTGCTCAAAATTCTCAACATGTTACACGAAGCCATAAGTTCCCCACTCGACTGCATCTTCATTGTTTAGTGCTATTGTGTGCAAAGCCTTTTGGGAAAAGGGTCGTTTACGACCGAGAAAAGAGCTCAGAAATGACTAAATATAGTGTGCCCAGCTTTGGCGGCCATATTGACTTTTCTGATGACGTCACCATATATCCAGTTCTGGTTATGGCCCGGACTGTAAAGTGTATAATGCCCAGCCAAAGCAGAAAACAGTATGTTAGTGCAGTGCGATGATCAAGATTAATATTCCACTCGACAGATAACAACAGCTCAGTACAGAACTGACTACCCAAGTGAGACAAACTACTCGACAGATAACAACAGTTCAATACAGAACTGACTACCCAAGTAAAGCAGTCTGCTCGACAGATAACAACAGTTCAATAATAAGCTGACTACCCAAGTAGAGCAGAATAGGTTAACGCCCGTACAATAACAGCTGAATGTAAATTAGTACAAAATGTTAGCGGCAAGCTTAGGTTAAAATCCTGCTCTACAGATAACAACAGCTCAGTATAGAACTGACTACCCAAGTGAGACAAACTACTCGACAGATAACAACAGTCCAATACAGAACTGACTACCCAAGTAAAGCAGTTTGCTCGACAGATAACAACAGTTCAATAAAAAGCTGAGTACCCAAGCACTAGAGCAGAATCGGTTAGCGCTCGCGAAGCCGGTTAATATCTCGCGTGCTAGACAGATAAAAGCAACTCACTAAAAAACTGACTAGCCATGACCAAATGAAACAAAGCAATTCAGTGCGAGCAAATATGATGGCTTAGAATAGCATACACAGTCAAACTCATAACTTCAACTTCAACTTACCAGTGTTCTTTTCCTTGCGTTGATCATTCGGGGATTACACGCGAGTCCCGCGACCTCGCATTTACCGCCAATTCGCTTCAGTGATCAGAAGACAAAAATAACAGCTCTCCAAAAGTCTGATGAATTTTCTTATGGGTTCGATGTGCCTCTTGATATGCCAAGGACAGAAACTGTGGCAAAGCTCACCAAGAAAACTTCGAAAAAATATACATCGGACATCCATAATTCCAGAAATAAAATTATAAACGATTTCGAGAAGGCGCCGCACTTCATCCATTTGTGTTCATCTATTCCTCATATTTTCGCGCTCAGAAATCAAAGAAAATGGCCTGATCAGTGACTGATGTCGATCTTTCTTTTCTTCCATAAAATGGTACTTACCAAACTCAATTTGCGGGCTTTGTAAAGAGCATCGAGAACCGGAATCGATAAACAACTTACAATTCACGTTTGCAAAATTCGCTTGTAGTAATTCATTGGCAACCTCGCGACAAAATGCAGGTTCTTCGTGAGAGTCTTGGCTACAAAATCCAATGAGATTTTACCAATCACTATGAGGTTTCAAAAAGGTGTACAAACCGTTTCAGCAAAGGAATTACGATCAGTAAAATTGGACAAACACATTACGCGCCGCATGGCGGTAACTTATGATTGAGAACGCAAAAGCAGAAACTGTGTGACTCAAATAACACTGTCTTGTCTCTGCTTCATGTTAAGGGACGGACCATTTTATTTTTGAGGGCAAATGCGAAAAAATTTTCTGCACAGTTGATGCAGAAGAAATAAATATAGTGCATAGCAGCACAAAGCAGATAAATATATTGCAAGGTAGTGAAATAAAATTCAAGCGAGGGTCTCCAATGGTGATTAGTGACGAAAAGATATTTCTGCAGAAAAAATTGCCCACCCCCCACCCCCAAACAAAAATATAATGGTCCATCCCTTCTATTTTCTGGCAGATGGTTACAACTCACGTACAAGATTTTAAAATAAGACCTCCTGGACAGATTCTTTTTTTGCAACCAAAGCCTCTAAATATTTTTGGGCTTTATGCATTCTAAATCAGTGCGGCCATGATAGGCTTCTGGTGCGGCATTTATTGCATTGTTGAAGCTACCGAACGCTTGTTTTTTTCACGCAACGAGAACGTACGTAAGAACGGGATCGCAAATGTTAACGCTGGAGAAATCACCCGAGAAATCATCGCGTCTAAACGTGGGTCACGCGTGTTATCTCGTCGTCTGTTTTATTTGATTCTCTGTGGGAACAATTATGGTAATTACTTAACAGCGTCATCCAAACTCCTCGCTAATTGAAGTCTGTCAGCTTTATTTGACACACCCCTGCATCATTTTCCGTCTCCTTAAAGTTCGACGTTTGAACCGGGCATTAAAAGGTTAAAAGATGACTAGTTGTACTAGTTGAAATATTAGCCTGATTGAAAGTGTCCTTTTGCCGTAGTGCCAGCCTTGCAATCAAAAAGGCGATTTGAATGTTCCAACACAGAATTTCTAGTCACATCAGCAAAATCAAACATTGCACCATACAAGATCTCTGATTATGTAATCAAAACCGGAAATCGACTGTTCCGTGTATGCTTGACAATCAACACAAGTATAATCGCAATATGCTCCTGGCAAAAATATCCTAAGAACGCCTCTCTGTTCGCTGTAATCTAACGCTATTTCTCATAAAGTCCTTAAATTTTACTGCAACATAATGAATACTACTGAGCGTTAAATCATCGATAAACGATACGAGGTATCACTCTGATCAGCGGGAATTCCATTACCCAAGTTATCTAACACAGCAGCGCTTTAAAATATCGAAAACATATCCGACAAAGCCCGAAAACACAGCACAGTTACTCACACGAACAACACCGAATCTACACGACTGCTCACGGAAATAACCAAATGAATGCACCAATGTGGTGTCATAAGAATGGAAACGGCAAGTACTGGATGCATCCAAAATACTCTCCCTTAGGAAGCACGAAAGGCGAGCGTGGAACATAAGGGAAGGGAAAAGGTAGTGGCTGCTACCATGTTATTGTTTTTATCCTTTTTTTTTTACGTCCGCCTGGTGGAGGAAAAATCGTGATTGGTCAGGACAAATTTTGTGTTAATCAATAACTTGAATGGTTGTTCCGATTGGTCAGAATTAACTTAAGTAGTTAGCCGACTACTATTTAAAATTTATCGTTCGCAACTCATCCAGACAAGACTGCTTTGATGATAACTGACTTTTGTATTGGAAAAAAGAATCTTAGAAGCAGAGAAAACAAATTTATCTTTCTGTAACTAAACAGAGAAAACAAATTTATCTTTCTGTAACTAAACAGAGAAAAAATTATCAACTGCAGGAGATCGAGGAAAAAAATTTCGGAGACGTGTTTGAGGCAGCCGGAGATGTAGGAGACAATCGAGACGTCGACATCAATGTCAATCGAGACATCGAAAAGTCGTCCAATTTTGTAATTCTTTTGCCCGTTTGCAACAAATCACCAACAAGAAATTCTGGAGAATTTACAGGCGGCGCATAGTCTCTCACTCTGGTAAAATCGACGTCATTATAACGAGCCTGATTGTTCAGAGGCCGCGCGGAGACTAAGTGAACCGACGTACGCGAAACCAGGAATGCGCGTTGCATTTTATGAGTCGGCCGGACGTACCTAGGCACGTCGCGCCGCCTAATAACGTCCTCTTTGGGCCTTTGCAGTGTTTCTCCTTTGAGATTACGAGAGGCGTTTTGATGTAATTCTGAGAGTAAAAATCAAATAATTTCTTATCTTTAATTTTAGGCTTCCTCCACGGTGCACGAATAGTCAGCCGATAACCGTGTAACTCCTCGCTCCGTTTTCTGATTATCAGGAGTGAATCACATTAATGTCAGGCTAAGTCAGCAATATTGTGATTGGATAATCCCCGCCCTTTTGGCGCCTCCCTCGCAGGTTAGAATACTTTTTATCTCGTGGATGCGATGGTAAATACCAGATATTGTAGTGGAGTTCAGCGCATTCCTGAGCATATTCGTGTGTTTATTTTCGCGAACTCTCGTGTAAATTTTCTAATGTTCGAGATATATTCGGCATTCCCAGTAGCAGAACCTCGCTGTATCATCGAGCTTTGTCGGAGACACTTTCGTTATTAATATTTTAGGAGGCGTCAATGAATCGGGTAACTACGGTGTGTGGGTTTGCTGCTGTTTAGAGTGCTAACTTATGTCGTTTATCAATACTTTCACTCTCATTTTTATTCAATATGTTGCAGTAAAATTTAAGAGAAATAGTGGTAGATCATAGCGAACAGCGATGTGCTCTTACAATGGCCGGTTTTTTTTTGTCAGAAGCATATCATGATTATACTCGTGTTGATTGTGAAGCATACACAGTCGATGAGAACAGTCGATTTCCGGTTTTGATTACATAATAATCATGCATGGTGCAATGTTTAATTTTGCTCATGGGACTGAAAGTGTAGTTCTGTGTTGGAACGTTCAATTATGTTGCGTCTTCTGTAACCCGTTAGCGATTGTTGTTCAAGAGACACATAGAAAGCATTGTTTTAACAAGAGAAAACAGGAAACACGAATGAAATAATTTATTGTTGTAAAAAGGGAAAAAAAGGGAGGTTTTGTTATTGTATCTTGATGTAATACTAAGACGCTTGTTAAGTGTGCTACTGGAAAGTTAACGGTTTCGGAAACCTAACGACTGCCGCTGAAATGCAGTTGAAAGGCTTTGAGACGGTCAAGAACCACAAGGACAATATATGATCTGGTATGTCCATTTGGTTGGTTATTTATTGTCTAAACTAGCGATCAAGTTGCATACAAATCAAAAGTCGTCTTCTTGTGAGCCTGGGTGGCATGGTTGTTATATTTCAACATTGATTTTGAGGAGAGGGAAGAGAATCTCCCAGGAAACCATATGCGATCATTTTATTTAATTGGAAGTGGTATTTGGTATCGTAAATTTGAAACAGTGCCCCAAAGGCTTTTTTTTCATGGTTGTGGATCAAACTATATATAAGCTTTCTTTCAGTTCTACATGCGTTTTGCATTAAACTGATGAAAAAGGACTTCTTAACACGTGTCTTAAGCCAATGTGAGTTAATCATTAATTTTTAGATTAATCTCTAATCTAATTTTAATCAATTAATTTTTAACTAACTAATTTTTGCCAGATTAACTGAACTTCTACAATTTGATAATACACTGAATAACAAAAAGGCAAATTAAATACAACTGAGTAAATAAAGTAAAGTATAATGCCAAATGAAAATTAAGTATTAGGGTGCCATTTACTATGCAATTTGTTGTTACCCTCAAGTTGGTTGAAAAGGAACAAGATATGGCCTACATGATAAGTTAGACAGCCCCTGGATCAGCAAGCACACGTTCTGATTGGTTCGCTCTGATTGGTCACCAACTCAGTGTTACCGTGATAGACTATCACCTCATATCCTGCGAGTAGAGAAGCTGCGTCAAAAAAGAGGACGGAACACATGCTTGCCTTAACAGGAAAATTTGCTTTGAAAATTTGTAACAATACAATAACATAGTTGACTATTCAGTAAAACAGTTGACCAAACAATAAAACAGTTGACCAAATAATAAAACAATTGATTATACAATAGAACGTTTGACTATACAATCAAAGAGTTGACTGTACAATAAAACAGCTGACTATACAATAAAACAGTTATACAATTAAAAAGTTTATACAATAAAACAATTATTCCACTCAATCTTATTGTATATGAACCCAACTTGGCCCTGTACGCTTCGATGCCTGTGAGCTCATGAACGACTGGATTTTGCGGGATGATGTAGGGCAAGAACGTCATGCTAGCCCACATATAAGGCACTAATGTGAAGGTAAGTGAGTACAAGTGAAGGGAAGTGAGTACAAACGAAGGAAAGTGAGTACAAGTGAAGGGAAGTGAGTACAAGTGAAGGAAAGTGTGTGTTAGTGGAGGTAGATGCGTTAATCAGTTGATGCATATATTCATATAGGATTGTAATGTTATTAGTGCCTTATATGTGGGCTAGCATGACGTTCTTGCCTGTAAAACTGTCAAGGTTTCAAAACGGCTGTTGAGAGTTGACAGGGAAATTTGCACTTCTGGGCATGATTGAATTCAGCTGCAGTTAGTAGCTTTTCAACGCCTCTTCCATTTATCAAACAATTAACTTTACCTACAGTTTTAACTTTTACTCAGTCTTACAGTAAAATTAAAAAAGGAAGCAATTTAAAACAACTGAAGCTAATCTCGTACTCAGAGTCCTCAGGCTTCTTGGTCAGCGGGTGATCGCCGGGACTCTGAGGTAATGGAAAAAAATGGATTTTTTTTATTGGTCGTCCTCTTGCTGCTCACTTTAACAAAACTAAGAATCGTTTATCTCAGGATTCCTGCGGTAATATTTCCATTACCCCAGAATCTTTCCGGCGACCATATAGCCTGAGGACTCTGAATACGAGATTGAACTTGAGAAGAAAAGTTTTCCGGGTTGTTATTTATCGACCTAGAGGGTCCTAGAACAATCGTGTTAAAGATTTACAAGATTTATAATTTCTTATGCACTGACCTGTTTCCCGAATGTTAATGTGTTTAAGATTGTGTGTCTTCTACGACAGTAAATACGAATCTTTTGAATCTTGTGATGGAGAGGACCCTGTAGTGGAGGAAGACGAATAACTAACGAGGCACAGCCACGCCGACAACGAAATTATATTGGAAAACAATTCAATTTACTTCGTATTTTTCGCTCTCGAGAATATAGCGCGTGTGGTCGATATCTATCAGCGTTTATAGTAAAACGCTAAATTTTGGCGCGCCCCCACTGGTCGAAATTGATCACGTGACGTAATAGTGTCTCTTCCTCAGCGGGCCCTATCAGCGCGTAGTGCCCGTTTTTGGAAATTTTCACTCCAAATTTAGCGTTGCACAATAAAAACAATAGATTCCTTCTTTCTCAGGTTCCCTTGGAAATTTGATGTTCAAACTTCATATAAGCCCTGGAACCGGCTACGTTCTTGGGCTAATATTTGTTGTGAACATCAAATTTCCTCGGGCAACCTATCACACGATAGTGCCTTCGACAGAAGAACTCTATTGTTTAAACAGTACACCAGAAAACTTTTTTTGAGTATGTATCCTGTAAATTGACGACGTAATGTAAAGAAGTGACCATCCGCAGAGAGATAATGTCAAGCGATAGGATCTGTCCTAAGAAAAACCCAGGTGCATAAAACTCGTCCGCAAAAGCAAACCTTTGCGTTTGTTTTTCTAATTCATTAACAGACAGAGAAAAAGTTTTGAGCTGCCTATAGTTTGACTTTTCCTTTTTCCATTCTCTGTCCCTTGAAAGATAAAAAAAAAAAAGAAAAAGAAAAAAGAAATCACTGGTAACACACCCTAACTAAATAGCGCCTTTTTACCTTGTTTCCTTTTTCTTTTCCTTTATTTATTTATTTATTTATTTATTTATTTTTCTTTTATTGCTTCTCACTTAATTTTGTAATTTATTTGCTGCACAATATCAACCTCTTTGTAGTAAACAAACTTTCTTTCAACAAAATACTTTTTTGTAATTTTAATTTGCAGCTTACGTTGTTATTTTTGTTGTATTTTTGTTTTGTTACTGATGGAAACCTTTTGTTAATTTGATGAATAATAAAGTTCCCAACATACAAAAAAAAAGCAAACAAAAACAAACAAACAGGTTGCTTTCATCGTATTTATATGTTACTATTTGTCTGCGTGGCTTTTTCTTGGCGAATCAGTCAACATAAAAGACCTCTAACTCATCGGGTGAAAAATTGTAAGTGCCAGTCAGGATTGTCCTTAAGTGGTGTACTCCACTTGGAGCAGAATAGGAAAAATTTGTGTATGATGCAATGCTAGTGTTTGCATTATCAGCAATGTAAATGTCGTGCCCATATCCAAAAGTTACATGATAGCTATGGTACTTGTAAATTGCATGTTTCTGCCCTGTAACTCTCCCCTTAAACGGTCCCAGGGCTTCTTTTATCTCGAAGTGAAAATATAAGCGCCTTAGAAGTGGACCCGTAGCTACCACTGGTGTCTAAAGGACAAAAGAAATTAATACGAAATTAAATAAGCCTCTGAACAGCCGGAATAACAATTGCATAAATAACATTAGCTAACATTGGCATAGAGGTTATGTGAAATCGAGTAGTAGGGCCATTACGTTCTGGCCTACAGAAAAATATTACAGATCACTTCTTTGGGCTTAAATAGCTTTATTCTTACTATTTTTCTGTTGAAAACGGGCGCATGTCGTTTTAACTTCCCGCGGCAAGCTAAAACTAAGTGGCAACGTTTCCCAACGACTTAATGATGACTTGCGCCTTGGCCTTTAAGACCTCTGGACCCAGTGAGTTCAGGGAACAAAACTGGGGAGGGGGGAGTAGTATGAGTTAAAATATTGTCAAGATTCCAATAGGCCGGCTAAGGTTAATAAGGCCAACAATGTGTGTCTTGCTACAGTCTACCGCGGCTTTCTTGGAGCTGTATCAGGAACAGACCTTAGTTCAAACGTTGAATAACTTTATCTGCTGAATAAATCACCAAATTCATTAACTCCCCCGACTGATAAATATTATCTAGCATATGAACAAGTGGAGCTGGAGTTCGGCCAAAGTTCTTGGCCATCATGAGCGATTTTCGTTTTGAAAACCGCAAGGCACCTAGAAGTATCTCTTTGTATCATAAAATAGTAAGATTTAGTTTCTTCACCCATCGCCCAATTTCCGTTCATTTTTATTAAGTACAGTTAAATGGGAAGCCACTGTGTCAAACGCCGAAAAGAAAGTTTTGTTTGTGTCTTGGAAGTAGCCATGCCCTCTCTTGATTACCAAAACTATCATTGTCTCAAGCAAACAAAATTGAGTAATTTTCCCTCGTTATATTACAATGGAAGTATCAAGTTACAAACGTTACCCCAGGGAATGTCAGTATATCCTCCAAACACGTAATCTCCAACTTTGATGATGGCTACGGTGCGATATTTCCCATCACACCTGCTGTGGAAGTCACTGGCACCCCAGCCGTGAGTGGAGGCGCGGTAACATAGCAGCCACTTCGTATCATTTCCAACTGCAGGCACAAGGAACGTCGCGAGACTACTGAGGTAGAATTCATTGTCCGAATTATTACGGAGTCGAGTAAAAAGTCTGAGGAAATGAAGCAAATATCACATGGCGTCACTTTCAAGAATTTCAACTTTTCATAATCACATTCTGCAGTAACTGTCTAAATGTTCGAATTAAACCTTGGTGTCTTTTGTCCTTCGAGTTGTTCACACAAAAACTGGTCCTTAAAGAAGACATTATTGCCGAACAGCCAGTATTTCTATCTTAAAACGTCGCTACATACAAAAAAATTTCTCTTTGAAATATTTCTTGCCAAGAACTTGTAAGGGTCATTTGGATAAAAGTTTTTCTAAATTCTGAAGCTGAATTCGCTATGTTTTTTTGCGGTTAACAAACGTAATATCTATCGAATATAAAGCATTGTGTAACAGGATACCTTTAAATACAATATAACAAGCAAGCCGTGTAACACCTGCTGTTCTATTAATAAGGTGTTTTTTTTCTTCATTTTTTTTAAATAAAACTCCCAAATAACATGGGCTAGACTTCCAACCTTCTCGCAGCAGAAATTGCAAATGCCTGTAGAGGATAATGCTACGCTACAAGAATAAGTATTACTTGAATCCCTTTTGAAAAGTCCTATATTGAAAAAAATCGCAAAGGTTTTCTTGGACACTAGAAAGGCAAGATTTCTCAATGTTTTGGCTTTGTTTCAATGAGGTGTCCATTTTTCACAGCTCTGAAGATTCTGAAGAGGGTGGTGTGGAGCTTATTTTTTTAATTATATCTAAACCATCTTGCAGATGTTATTTCCTGAAAGAAGCCGTTCCGTTGTCAAGTGGGTCCACTTTTAGAGATAAATGTGACGTGTCGCTGGTTACTTTTTTGTTGTTTGTCAACTGAGAAGACAACATTGTTATGAAGTGGATTAAAGTGCTAACTGCTTTTGATTGAAATTAAAAAAAAAATTACTCTTGCCTTATATAATTTTGATCCGATTGGTCTTCGCAATTTCGATACAAAAAAAATTGGGCACAAAAAAAATGTGCACTGCATGCCTTGGTATATAATCGAACAGATCAGCCCTCACAATAAATGTGATATTTTCACTGAGTATAAGCCGCGGGGTAGTAAACGCGGTAGGTGCTGCGTCTTATTCAGAACGAATACGTTCAATCTCTTGCACAAAAAAGTAAGAAGCAGTTCAGTTTTTGACTGAAAAATTGTCTTGGCGGCTTGGGATAATTTCCGGCAACCACAGCTGTTTTCTGATCCGAAATTAGTGTGATTGCACTTTTCGTCTTGGAATGTATTGCGTGCGTTCAGAAAGTGATTCGGTCCGTCTCCACTTCTTTTCTGCTTTCCTTGGCAAACTTAATGTCCAGTTTTGAGACCATGGAAAGGTAGGCCGGTTAACTAATGTTTTAAACATGGTGAATGACAGAGTCAAGAGCAGCTAACAAGGTTTCATTAGCAGTTTACCAGACCATCGTACCCATCAATAATAGCGGAGCCGGCGCGCTAGCGCGTCAGCGGAGCTCCATTGCTTGGGAAATTTGGTAACCTATCAAGCCAAGAAACTTTGGTAGTGACGTAATAGTCACGGGACCGTCCGTACGTCCGTCCGTCCGTCCGTCTGTCCGTCCGTCCATCCGCATCACAGGGTTACCAATACACTTCATACACTGGATGTAACCCTATGCTGAATCCCGTGTGTTTTTGGCGCGAAATGGCATGTTGACCCGCGTTGTAGCAAAACAAGCAAAGGCAACAAAAGTCAAAAACAAATTTGTTAATGGGAAAAAAATTTTTCAAAAGAATACTCAGTTGTCTTTTTGTTGGAAGGGGAAAAGTTCAATTTAGGCGAAAAAAATTAGGCGATAAAGTTCAGGCGAAAAGTTCAAATTTGCCTCGTCAGTTCTGTTCGAACTCGGTCGGCACACCGCTTGAGTTCGCAGCTTTTCGCAGTAGTTTCGACGCCAAATATAGCAGAGCTAGTGCTTTTTGGTTTTTTTATGTCCACAACCATGGTTTTTACGGCGTTCCGAACACATTTTGCCAGGAAAAACACCAGTATTTCCATGCTGATAGGCAGCTTGTCACAAAGAAAGAATAAGTATTAAAATTAACTTGGAAATGTTAGCAAGCGCTCATGGCCTAGTGGACTAATATCCGGCCCACACGCCGACGTCCCGGGTTCGGCTCTCAGAGAGAATAGGCGTTTTTTCTTTTGCTTTTTTTTTTTAAATTTAACGACTTGAATAAGAGTATTTTCACAAATTAATAACTGGCAGCAAACAAACAAACAAAAAAACATGCAAACAAACAAAACAAAACGGGCGGGCTCCGCTTTTAGGCTTGGCTAAATCTATATATTATACTTTTGACAGAGATCCTTCATGGTTTCTATAGTGTAGCTGGTTAGCAGATAACTGAAAACTTGCATTTTATTCAGATCAACCTTATCTCCTTTGCCTGGCAAGTAAACTGGCATGCGATCAGAGAAAATCACAAGAACAGCTATTTCATTACAGCTATTTCAATTAACGTTGTCGGAAAACCTATGCGATAAGACCACTGGGTGTTATGGGTAATTTGTAAATAAATTTACCAAGCTTAGCTATGGTTCACCCCGGCATAAAATAGATCACATACTCAAGTGTTTAAGGTACTTTCAATTATCCTATGACAGTGACAACCCTGAAATTACAGCTGAATCACAAAGGATTTACAACTACCCATACTACCTTTCGGTCTTGCCGCGTAAGTTCGAGGCTTTAATATCCGACAAAGTTAATTGAAATAGCTGTATACGGAGTTTAATCGCACCTGCATTTGCTGTAAATCATTTCCTTCACGTAAAGTCAATGTAAGTTTTAATTAATATTGTGAGGCGAAGGCTCAACAGTTATGTATGGAACCTGCAACTACAATTAAATTATAGTAAATATCTAATGAGTATGTTGTCGTTGTTTTTTTCTTTCGGATTGTTTGAGCCCAATGCAAAAACACAATTGCACAACGCAAGTGCCTATTTAACCAAAATCTGTTTTTTGAAAGCGACACTATGCGCGAAATCATCTACTTTTCCATATGTCGTAATTGTAAGCTATTTGTATGTATGTTATAAACTGGTCAAAACAATTTGTATATATTTAATACCCGTGACCTTCACGACGTTCAAACTGTACCATCTATGAAGTTGTGTTCAAGGCCCTCGACAGATTAGAGAGATAGTTGGCGACAACTATTTAGCTGTCGATTAGAAAAAAAGAACATGACACGTCTGTGAAACAAAGTTACCTTTAAATGAATTCCGCACAAAAGGCCTTGAATAATTGATACGGAACTCTCTAAACCGGTCGGTTATAACGGACAGTTTACTTGGTCCGAAAAAGACCAAGAGTCATATTACTGCTAACTCTGTAATGTGGACATCTCTCTACTTTTGGCACTAATTATAAAAAATCTAGTCCCATCAATGTCCATATGAAAAAAGTTAGAATACATCTGAGTCAACTGCTTCCGTTGGTTACTTCACTTCAATGGTCGTGATCATATCTTATTGATCCTTATTTCATCCTCAGCTAATATGAGATTATTTCATACATTCAAATTCGTTTATCCACCATCTGCAGGTCTTGATAGCTCAGTTGTTAAGAGTGCTGCAGTGGTATCATGTGTTCGAACCCAGTTGAAGCCGAAACTTTTTTCAGGATCTTCTCTATCAATTGCTCGAGTTTTCGATGGTCGTATAGATTTTTTGCACATTCACATTCATGTATCTGAGACGTTACGCAATGCTTGCATAGGAGACCGCTTGAAACCACGCTATCTGTAACACTGTGACAGTTAGAACCACAGGAAATACAGCTAATAATTTGTACATTTTTAATACATAAAAAATACAGTATTTACATTTTATACACACCGGTAGCTTTTAAAAATATACTGTAAAAAGGCAAGTAAAGACCATACATTGGATGTGAGGCTAATTTCTACTGACAAATCTCTTCAGTTGACTAGCTAAGAAATATACCTTGAAAAAAAATATATCTTCAAATTTTGTACATATAATCTACATTTTTATACCTACGAAAAGATACCAAGGTAAAAACATTATACACTACATAAACGTAATGTAGTTTTTTGCTATGGATAAAATGGTTGGTTTAGTTACTGCGTCGGTGGGGAAGTTAAACACAAACATTTGAATTTATCAACTGAGTTGATAAGGTAAATTCGCCCACTTTAAAGGAATTTAATAGCTGACGTTTCGATCGCTAGCCCTTCGTGAAACGGGCTCTAAACGTCTATAGATGTTTCGAGTATCAGCCCTTCGTTCTGATGAAGGGCTAACGCTCGAAACGTCAGTTTGTGGATTTCTCTACGGTGGCCAAGTTACTTTACCACCTCAGTTGATAAATCCAAATTTCAATCCCTATTTGCTATATGTTCGTTTACTTAGATAATACGTTTTGGCAATAAGGAGGTTAATCTTTTCTAGTTTTTGGCTTTTCTATTCAAAGTGAGGAACAAAATGAAGGCAAGGCCAAGATCTGTTATTGGCCGTTTTTATGCTAGAGACGTTAAAGTCGTCTAGATGTATTTAACGTCTCAGACGTAAATCTCGTCTGGTATAAAAACGGGACGTATTAAAGTAGACGACCAAGTAGAAACAACCAAGATTTTCTAAGAAAAAGACTGGGTTCTATTCTCGGAAGACACTAGACACGACTAAACTCGGCGGCAAATCAATTAAAATGTGCAAAACAACAAATCCATTTACATGTAAACATGGCTAAGACTTTTCTTGCTTCGCAGCCGCTGAAGTCTCGTTCTAGGCGTCTTCGAAAAATAAGACATGGAAACGCAAATGATTTTAAAAAGGCAAAATCAGTCAAGGAAGCAGTTTTTGGAGGAAGCACGTCGTGCCCATCAAGCGAGAGAGGAAGAAAAGAAGTGGAGATGAACAGAGGGATTCTTCGTGGTGGAAAAACAGCTACCTGAATTGGAACGATAAAGCGCTTTCGGACTAAATTCGTCCCAGTTAAGGGCGTCTCGTTTTTATACTAGACGACTTTGACGTCTGAGACGTTAAAGTCGTCTGTCAAGTGCGACGTTCAGTCGCACTTAACAGAAGACGTTAATATCGTCAGACGTTAAAGTCGTCTGACTTATATTCCGTTTTTTTATACTAGACGTTAATGTCGTCTCGTGGCGATATTAACGTCTAAGACGACATTAACGTTTCTATCATAAAAACGGCCATTATATCCCAGGTGAAACTGGCATATCCCATGTTCGTTAGGTACTTTACAGTTTCTTTGACTCTGGCCTATTTTCCAAGCTTCTCTCCGGCATTACATGGCCATGCAAGTTCACGATAGCATAATCAAGAGACATGATCCGGCCATGCCTGTAACGTACTTAATAAAATAAATAACTAAATAAATAAATAAATAAATAACTTAATTGACAACTCCCTAAGTACTTTTCAGGAACAGTGACAGAAGGTTTTCAAATCGAACGTAACAAAGGTAAGAACCCCAACTGGCGGGAAGCAGACCAGGTCGCTATTTGGTACTTTATTGTTTCTCTGACTCTGGACTATGTTCCAAGGACATCATGTCAAATTCTTTCTGGCGTTACGTCGTCAAGCAAGTCCACGTTGGCATAATCCATGTTCGTTACGTTGATAGTCTCTTCGACTCTGAATTATTTCCAGTGACAACAGATCAAGCTCTCTCATTATGTGCCAGTTTACGTTGGTTGGAATAATCCATCTTCTTTAGGTACTTGATAGTCTCTCTGACTCTGGCATTTTTTCCAGTGACACCAGATCAAGCTCTCTCATTATATGCCAGTTCACTTTGGCAGAACCCATGTTTGTTAGGCATCGCATTAGCTCTCTCGTCGTAGCTTTAGATGTATGAAGATTGTACCAACTTGCAAGAGCGACACGACAGCATTCCTTTTCGATGCCTTTCTCTTCTTCATCTATAGCTGCAATTACAGAATCTGGCACATTCGGTTTAAGATCTCTTGCCAACGTCTTCCACAGGCACCCCTGCTTCAATCTCTCAGCAACCACAGAACGCACATTATGGTTGGGAGGTTGGTTGATCTTCTCTTGAGCTGACGAAAACAATTAGACATTACAAACAACTATGTACCTGTATTTGCTATCTGCATGTGTTTATTTCCTTATACACGCAGAGATGAAAACTACGTTGAATTGAAATGTTCAGTCATTAAAAAGATGCAAACACTAATGACATCACACATCGCAAACAAAGGGTGACTGGAGCGGCAAATACAAGCCGGGTCAAAAGAAATACGACACAATACAATGCAACGCAATGCAATGCAATGCAATACAATACAATACAATGCTATGCAATGCAATACAAAATCTTTTATTTAAACACGATAATGGCTTAAGCATAGTAATGCTTGTGGGACCTTGTGCTATATTATACAAACTACTACTAAAATAACGTCAAGATAAATAGAATCTAAGGAACCTCTCTTGAAAATGGGTGTTCGGTAGCTAGCATGTTGTAAAAGGGTGAATTTATGAGAGATCAACTTTTCATAAACAAGAGAAAAAGCATCTTGTTCTAGAACCAAAAAGCGTGTGAAATCAGTGATCATGATTTTCTAAAACGTCACACGTACCTTCAAGGAGATGATCTTTGATGTGCTCAAACCCTTCAACCCCTTTCACCTGTTTTTCATTCAGCATAGCAACAATCTTATCAAAACACATTTGTTGGTATTTCTGTGGCAGCATTGCAAGATTCATATAGAAACTCTTTCCATTATCTTCGTCAGGAATTTTTGAAAGTAAATCAAAGTGTTTTTTGCAAACGTTCCCATGACCTACGCCCACTAAGACCTCCTGACAGGCCATCAGAATCTCATGTAAACGGGCTTCATGAAGTATCTCGTCATCAAAAGGTAAACCAAAGAACTCTACAGGTGTTTTCTGCAAGGAAAGCATCATAAGACGTTCAATATATCATATCCCCCTAAAAGGGAACCAGTGATGTTACAACATATATACCTCAAACTGCTCTGAATCTCTCCCAGAATCCAGTGAAATATTTAAAATCTTGTAGATCGCAAACATTTTCCAGAAAATTGACTTCAGATTTCGATTTCGCGCTTTTACCCCTACGAGTTTGCCTGTGGCCGCCAACTTGGAACACGCAGTAACTTATGGGATTGATGACGTTTCACGGCTCCCAATTGGCGCGAGCTTTAAATTTTCGTAACAATTTGATGTTTTCCTTTTCGTGTAAACATGCCGAAGTGTAGCGCATTCGGCTGTAATTATACTACAAAAAGCAAGAAAAGTAAGAAAAACCCAAATATCAGTCTTCATAATTTTCCTAAGGATGAAAAACTGAGGAAAAGGTGGATTAAGGCCGCGCAGTGTATCAGATTATCAAAAGACCCGAGATTGTGTTCGCAACATTTTCTGACAGACAACTGTGACATTAGTGTCCTTCTGCAAAAAAAACTCCTTGGTCTCAGCAGATGGAAAAGAAAACTTAAAGACAATTCCGTTCCAGTTCCGCCAGTTAAGAAACCGCAATGACTTTACTTCGAGTACGTTGTTTTATTGTATCCGACAGTCGTTAAATTACCACTTACCTTCCAGACCATCGAAGAAGTTCTTGCTTTTCACCGAGAAGGGAAAATAAAAAACAAGAGGAGGTCATTGATATCACGGACGCTTGGCGTGATATGAGTGCGTAAAGAGAGCCCTTACCTAAATTACTATCATGTGGAGTGTTGCAAGTTAAATAATTACCGGTACATGCAATGATTAGAGATTTCGCGAATCAGTTTCCCCAAGATGCGTCAGTCAAGGTAAGAAATGATCCTTCGAATGCTACAGTACAGTTGAAGAGCCGCAGTGTCAGTTACTTGTACGACACGAAAGAGAGGACCAAAGCGAAACTGAGGAACTGACTGTGAACCAGGATTTTTCGCGGTGCGTTGACCCTACCGAACAAGTGGAGGAACGATGCAGTTCACAATATGGCGAAACAACAAATCCAGTCGCAAGCTAATCAGAATATTACCCTAGTGATTCTGAAGACGAGTTTTTTAAGAGTCAACAATCATCACAGAACGAATCAGAAGGCAGGCTTTTTCTTGTATGCGAGGAGCAACTTAAAGAACTGTATCGTTTTTGTTCAAAATGCGGTTCCTTTACAGCTGACGCGCATGAGATTCAAAATGAGGGTTCGCAACTTTCCATACATTTGACTTGCTTTAATGGATGTAGTTGCAAGAGGCAGTCTCAACCCCCATTGTGTACTGCGTGTTACAAGATGGCGGCCGCAGGCGAACTCACAGCTCGATTAGCTTTTTAGTTATCCTGAGTAAACATTACCTATTTTTGTATTAATATATTATATTGTAAAGTTTAACTTTTTTTCTTTTTTCTATTTGGTAATAAAGCTTGTTGTTGTTGTTGTTAAAGCGCGAAATTTGAAGTCAACTTAACTTTCTGGAAAATGTTTGCGATCTACAAGATTTTACATATTTCACTGGATCGTGGGAGAGATTCAAAACAGTTTGAGTTATAAATGTTATAACATCACTGGTTCCCTTTAACTGGGAAATTTGTTTCGTGTTTCCAGCACTCGTCCCTTCGGAAGATGAAGGAAACACCGTTAACATCGGCAATGAAAAGCTGGTATATGTTAAACTAGCGCTAACTGTTATCTATTAGAGAAAAAGACGATGTTGAATCAAAGTTGCTTGTCTGAAAAATACAAAAAACAAAAACAAGAAAGCTGCGAGAGAGACATAATTACCAATCTAGAGGTCAAATGGACACTTAAAGAAATCTTCAGTAGCTTTTGGAACCCTTCGATAATCAGGACGATTTGGCAAAAATATTCACACCACTCTTGGACAAGCCTTGCGTGGTCTTTAGAAGCTTTCTTTTAAAAATCGTCTGAAAACAGCTAAAAGTTTAGTTTTACTTATACATAAGTTGTTTGGAGAATTGCTAAATATCGAAGTTAATATCATCGAAGTCAAGGATTTCTTGCAAGAATTATAGGCGTAACCGGTTCATTCACCAGGCATTCTACTTACGAGCTTGACCCGTGTTTGCCTCTCGCAACAGTGCGACCTTACCTACCTACCTTTCAATGTTATCATTTTCAAGTCTACACTGTTAACAGGTTTTTCACTTACATCAGGATCGCTTGGATTACTTGAACGAGGAGGTAGTTCCACCTCCAGTTCACACAGCATTTTCTCTTCATCTCGTTCCTGGCTACTGCAGAACTCAACCGTTAAGTCTCCATGTTCGATCACGTTAACCTTAAGGTTCTTAAGACACTCATCATCTTCAAACCTGCGAAAATAAGTAGTAACATCACCCTCAACACTGAAGAGAGTCCTCTCCGATTGACTATCAAGGTAATGCTGTATTTGAAACAACCAACAAGATGGTTTTCAAAAAGCAAAGCAGACTTCCGAGGAGACACAAGAACAAAAAAAAGTTGCTTGTGGGCCTTTAGCCGTGAACTGGTTCAAACGGTATTTCAAAGAGATGGTCGCTTTCCAGAGAATTGATTCAAACGGAATTTCATGAAAGCGGTCACTCATGGAAGAATGTTGCTTTTGAGAGTGGCCATACTTGTAACTCACTGTACTTACGACCACAAGAAAGAACCCTCATATAAAGAGTTTGTTCATTTGATTTCGATTCACGAGTTGAAACTCTGTGTTCTGAAAAGAAATATCAAACACTTACCCTAAATTCTAGTATCAGCGCTTTATTGTCATCACTAAATAAATCAGTTCTCTTGATTCCTATCTCTAACTCAAACACGATCAAATTTATGACATGACAAATCGTCCGTCGAATCAACTGCCTACCTGACAAAAAATCCTCTCAAGCTTTCCCTCTTTACAGGTGAAACAATACCTTCAGCAAGGAACACGTATGCTTTCTCCCCGAGATGCATGAACTCTTTGGAACTCTCGTCTCCTAGCAAGATATTACCCAGTACTTCAGTTTCAGTTTCAAACAAGTGTCCTCTCTTGTTGGTTGCACAACAACACAGCCTTAACATTGTCCTAGAACCAATCCGTGTATCTCTTGGAACAAAAGCTGCGAAAAATGCTGCTTTCCCAACAGAATCGGAGTTACTAATTGCTCTCTCTAAAGCAGATCCAGGGTCAGTTTTACCACCACCTACTAAATGAACAATTGGTTTTGCACACCATTCCATCCAACTCCAAAAGCTGCAAATAAAACAAGTCTCAAAATTAACAAAACCCTTACAATGTTTTATTTTTATTCGTGACATTAAAAAGTAAATCGGACACCAAAAATGCACTGCTAGCAGAAGACCCTTTCATTTACATGGAAGCACCGCAGAGAACTAGATAAGCGACCAATAGATCGAGATGCACCTAACACTTGACTTGCATTCAGGTTAGTGGTCATATAAATGACCAATGATCACAAGAAGACGGGAGTAAAACGATCTTGATTTTGTTCTGCTACTAATGCTCCATATCTTGTTACTAAAGTAGGTAGACCATGGGCAGACTGCAAAACAGTCGCTTTTGTTGTCTTAAAACTCGCCAGGGAGGGGGTGTAGATGCAGATCGGAAAAAGTGCCGATAATTGCGAGGTAAGGATCCGCCTTTGTCTGCATTATAGCAATTTGTAACACCCTGGGTCATGGGTTCGATTCCCGTTGGGGCCCGGAATTTTTCCGCGAAGATTCCATGATTAAAGTGCACCTAATCTCCAAAAAATTTTTTTGGTTAGACAATTCTCTGCACCTGTCTCAGATATTTTAGCCAACATATTTCCCAATATATTTCCCGGAAATTTCTATTAAGTTACGAAAACTGATCGTCACTTTATTCACGACCGAGCAAGTAGGGGCATGGGTCCATCCCTGAAATGACGTCACAAGCTGTTTTGTATGAAGGTAGTTCTTTGAAAATAGCGATGCAAAGCAGTTTGTGAAGTCATGTCAGGAATAGACCCATGCCCCTTACTAGCTCGGTCGTGGATCAAACATCCGCAAGTTTTAGTAATTTTTGCAACCCAATTAAAGTGAAATTTATAGGAGAAAAAAGCAAAATATAGTTGAGACAGAAGCTGAGATTTTAGTCCAAAAAATATTTTGAGGTTAGGTGCACTTTAAATGTCGACTGTTTTGCAATATACACTAGTGCTAAAAAGGTAACAGGTTTAAAGGAGAAGGTCACTCCAGAAACCGTATATTTTTGTGCTCACTAATAAACAGACCACACTGAGTTGAGTTACTGACCGTTGTTTGAGCCTCCATAGTGCATCCGATCCCAGAGAAATTCCTCTCCAAAGAAGCAAAAAATTCATCATCGGGCGCCGCCATTTTGGATAGCGCTTAGGAGCCTGGCCGCATATTAGTGACGTCAATTTGTCCAAATTGAAATTTGCGCGAAGCTCAAACGCAGCAGGCCAATTTCAAGTGCATAGCTTTTCGGCTGCTCTCATTTCTTTTGAGAGCAAGGGAGCTTAAGCAACCACGACGGCAACGCCAAGGAAAACGTCACTTTAAAAATGACTTCCAAATATTTCAAACTTTTTCGCGATAGTTTCAACTTGTTCAATCTGTCTAATGTAGCCGAACAATCCGGGAGCTGACTCTGTAAGGACGGCGTTACAGTTCAGGCAGAAAAAAGAAAATTCACTGTCGTGTGTAAAACATAAAACGTTGTTGTCTTGTAGAGGACAGTGCAGTCATTGTTTTGCTAATTAAACCTGTTGTTTTCTGACGTTCTCATCAGCCGTCGCCGTCGTGTTTGCTTACAAAGTCCCAGACTGTAACAATATGTCCGAAAAAGATAAGGAAAAAGGTGAAATCCAGACCTAGCAAAGCAGTGGCTCGACTAGCTTCGCCATGAGAAGCGATCTGGCTTTCCCAAAAAACTGGAAAATCTCTACGTTTTTAAAGAACATTTTCATGCTGTCTGCTTTGAAACCAACTCTTGGGTGGAAATACCCGAGGAAGGATTTAAGCACACAATAGAGAAGTCCTCGTATTCTGTGACGCAAGAAATTGCATATTTCACCGCAAGCAGTAAATTAAAATAAACACAGACAATTCAGATTAAGACCACAAACCTACTGCGGTCGATTTAAGCCACATTTTAATTTTAAAAACAATGTACAAGTGAAAACAAATTTCTTCTTCAATAAATACGACTCTTACTCGTTCGAAGTGTACCTTCTATCTTTTTTTTCCGACTCCGGCTGCTCTCGACATCAAACGCATTCTCTCAGAGTCGGCATCACTTCACATCTTTCACAAGTGCGCCAAAATGTACCTTCTAATCATTCCTTCATTTAATCATCTCCACTTTCATCGTCCTCGGAATAACCGGCACGTTATGGTTCAAAACAATACGGTTTGAGCGCAGCCATCGTATCGGAATACAAACAAACATCTTGGAGCTGACAAGTTAGGCGGAATGACAGATTGAACGAGTTGAAACTATCGCGAACAAGTTTGAAATATTTGGAAGTCATTTTTAAAGTGACGTTTTGCTTGGCGTTGCCGTCGTGGTTGCTTAAGCTCCTTTTTCAGTTCACAACGGCACCGCGAAAAAGAAATGAGAGGCAGCCGAAAAGCTATGCACTTGAAATTGGCCAGCTGCGTTTGAGCTTCGCGCGTTGTCAATTTGTCCAAATTGAAATTGACAAATTGACGTTACGAATATGCGGCCAGGCTCCTAAGCGCTATCCAAAATGGCGGCGCCTGATGACGAATTTTTTGCTTCTTTGGAGAGGAATTTCACTGGGATCGGATGCACTATGAAAGCTCAAACAACGGTCAGTAACTCAACTCAGTTTGTGGTCTGTTTGTTAGTATTATATTATATTATATTTTATATTTTATATTGTATATATTGTAATATTTTATATATTTTTACTACTTTAGATAGGTATAGATAGGTGTCCCCAATTATCTTACTTTAGTGTAAGCTAGATATTTTTAGACACGTTAATAAAGTTTATTATTATTATTATTATTATTATTATTGAGTACAAAAAATATACGGTTTCTGGAGTGACCTTCTCCTTTAAGTCTCCTCGAAGATCATTCTCGGCTCTCTGCCTTACTTAGATTAAGACGGTGCGACTTAAGCATACGAACTGTTGTAGCGAACTGTTGTAGCGCGCACTGCTCAAGTCAATGAAAAAATCGTAAACAATTCACGTCATTTATCATTGCCTCTCCAAGACGACTGTCTTAAGGTTTAAAAACATGTTTGAAAATTCTACGACATTCTTATGTCCTGCGCGACAGTCGCGAGCAAGTTGTAATTTTGATTTACACAAACAACTTGCGTCGCAGGGTATTCGTCAGCAAGTCGCATACAACGAAGTTGTACCGTCTAAAGCGGCCTTAAGAAGACGCGCTTAGAGTCATTTCCGTCTTACCCACAAGAGTGCGTTTTCAAAAATAGTGCTTTGTCTTCGTTTGGGATATATTTTTCTTTCCGATGAAAACAAAGGAGAGTTTTCAATCTCCTCTGTGGCTTAAAAGCGTATACTGAAAACAAAAAGCCAAAACAGCTATTTTAACATACTCTGAGAAGTGCCTGACACTGAATTTGACAACAGTTCCGTCACAGGTTGGTGGTGACTCGAGTTTCTTTGTGATTTCAGTCCATTCTTGTTTCTCTTTGCTTGACTCTTTAAATAAGATCCGAATTCGAACCACAGACAAGTCAGGAATGTCACAGCTCTGCTCCTCTCTCAATGACAATGGAAGCTGAATAGTGACAGGCTCCTGGAACTCAACTGTTTTCGCAGTCGTTATTCTGAGTATTGGGCCAGGTAACATTTCCTTGCCTTTGAAAGCTTTTAGCGGAACCTCCTGAACCTAAAACAAAAGAAAAGCATTTTAATTTCAATTTGAAGCTAGCTGGTGTGAGATCTCTATTACCCCATCTCAGCCTCAATTATCCATCTACAGTCGTACCTCTCTTTACGGACAATTCACTGTCCCGGAGAGAGCAAAATTCATAAACTGTACTTCTCTAGTTAAAGAGCACCACCATCTAGTAATCATGGCGATTAATTCTGAATCTCGGTTACTGGTTCACTGCGCAAAGGTTATAGGCGGATAACCCTACTTTTTGTTTTATAAGGAAACTGGTTGCCACGGCAAGTGGCGCGGCGTTTTAACGTTTTTTGTTGTTGTTGTTGTTGTTGTTTTGTTTTTCGTTTGTTTGTTTGTTTGTTTGTTTTTTTTTTGGCCGCGAAGCAAATTTTTTGTCCAAAAATATGGCAAGAACATTCAGCAACGATTATCGATTATGAGAATCTAATTAAACCAATCATCATTTTACTTACACTTGCTAAATATAAGATGATTGTAACCAACTCGGCGCGTTATTTTATCACATTATACCGAGCACATGCCACTGAAATAATTCCTGATTATCTTGGTCCTCTTGGTACACGTATTAAAAAAGTTTCTATTGAGATGTTGCACTGAGAAAAAAAAACTGCCACTTGCTTGAATAGGATTTTATCTTACAGCTATCTGAGTTCGAGAATCTGCGTGTTTGACCCGTGGACAATAATCCTCATAATTCCCGAAACCTTTTCGAAAATTTTAGGATATCGGTTTTACTCAGTTACACTCGATTTAGCAAAATTGATTTCCCCTGGATTTGGTCCACCCTCGACAAGCGCGTTTGTTAATATGTAGTGAGACAAACCTTACCCCACAACAACTTATTTGTTTTTAATCACTGAATTTCGACAAATTGAGCAGCGTGTACTTTTTTGAAGTGTCCGATTTTCTTTTTTGTCAATTTCTTTAGTTTCTTGAGGTGCGTGTCGAAAGTCAAATCACACAGTAGTTTACTGTCAGGTATTTATTTGGCTTTAGTTGCTTGGTGCTGTGTTACGGAAACCTAGTTAGTTCTTCCTGTGAGAATACTTATGAGAGGTGGTGTCCACAGGAGCCCCACCCCCGATAACTCGAACCTTCTTGGAATTCCTTTGAAGGTTCGAGTTATCGGAAGTCTCATGTGTTTTACTTGATTTCGCAAATGTTTCCTGAACTCAGCCATGTTCGATGGAGTTTGACACTGAATAGCAATTTCGTATTCTCGCATATGTATTATTCTCCTGATACTAACCTTAACAGTGACCTGAAGCTCTTCCGCTTTTTGAATAGCATTTTTAGGAATGACGATCCTCACAAATGGATACTCAGGTAACCACAGATCACTGCCTTCAGAGGTGACGGTATACTTGTAGGACTTAAGACGGCAAACGACCACAAATGTTGAACACTGTGTGATCTTAGTCTCAGCCACGGGAAGAAGGTAGTCAGGAATATCACTGGCAGAAGCAACACCTTTTATATCTGAAAAAGATGGTACGCAATGTAAATTGAAGAATAAAGATGCAAATAAAAGTACACTTTCAAAAATGTGCATTAGCCCTACTTTATTAAAGGAAAAGTTACCAACCAAACCCGTTCAGTTTAGCGTTTCCTTTACTATAAAAGACCAGAAGGGTAATTTACATTACATTTTAACATCAGGAAACAAACTATGCAAGTCATTGTGTCGAAAAATAGCTAATTATATATAAACCATGCAGGGCAGAAGAGTAATTCACCGTGATTCGATTAAGCCAGTGATAAAAAAAAGCTCGTAAAAAAACCAAGTTACAAAATCAGGTTTTTTTCTTTTTCTTTCTGCCGGTAAATCATTTCTCCATAATTCGTAAGTATCACTTAATTCATGCGTGCGTTTTCAAAACTCCACAAAGGTACTCAGCCAGTATCGTTCACTGCAAGGGTAACAATCTGCGCATCTAACCAGAAACTCAACTGAAAAGGCACATCGTACAGGATAATATACCAGAGCAATAAATAATGAGACCCAGTAGCTTTCAGTTAAACGGACACCCTTACGATTTTACGGGCCAAGACCCAAACCAACCTATTTAACACAGCAAACACCAACACAAGACATTATTTAGAGGTCCCCATGCTTGTGCATGATTTAACTATCATTTTCTTGTAGCATCAAGAATGTCAGTCTCATCAAAAGTAAGCACCATCTTGCACGGTATAACACAACCAATCACTGGAAAGTATTTTTCTTAGGATACACTCGCAAAACACAATAACACTTTTACAAGCAAACAATATGATTTGCTGGTGCAAAAGCATTGAAACCACATTAGATGTACCGTTAACATACCTTTGCGTAAACAAATAGGCAAAGAGGATAGAGTAGCGATAAAACAGTACATGCTAAATGGGGCAAGATTAGGAAAGAAAACTCCAAGGAAACTAAGGAGGAAGAAAGACTAATTTACAGTAAAGCCGCGTTAAGCTTAAGTCAAATGGCGGGTTAACAACACTGCAACTCGAAAAATAGCAAATAGCAAACCGGCGGAGATTTTTCAATCAAACACTCGCCGTTGTCCATTGCTGATTTTTCCTTTCACTTTGCAATTGTTATTGAGCAATAAGTTCCATTTTAATAGGAAAAAAACCAATGTTTCGTTGCACTGGAGTAAAATGATTTCACTTGAAGGTTTCCCACGGATTCCGGACCGGGCAAAAATAGGAAAAAGCTGGACCGGTTACCCGCACGTAATTAGCCAGTTAAGGGATTTAGGATTCCGGACCGCTGAGATGCTTCAGAAAAAAAAAGTTAAATATTAAGTGTCCTACCTGCCAGAGACAGCAAGTTAACAGTTCCAGCAATGTCCACCCACGTGTTGTTTTCCTTGTCAATCAACTGCTTCACAGCTACCTCATATCCCTTTAAGTTTGCCGCACAATGAGAAATGACCAACTTGACTGCTTTGTTGAATTGACATTCAGTACTGTCGGTCGATAGTTCAATGACGTCACTGACAATGGCTTCATTACTTTGCAGAGGAGGGGAGCACACCGCGGGATTCCACTTCAAGACAGTCAATGTCCTGTCCTCAGACACAGCGTCAGGAGGGAATGTTACCTGTGCAGCTACTTGTTTGAGGTCCCAGTGGGTGCCTTGTTTGGACAGAGTATCGCTGAGGAAAACAAAACAGTCAGTGGCTGCCTGCAGCTGGGATTTGTCGGAAGGTAAGCTTTTCTCTTTACTGCAAGTGTCTCCGCTAGAAATTATAATTACGTTTAGTAAAAAAATTTTCTTATTACCAGTAAGTAATGAAAAAAAAATAGTTATAATCCTTTAGTTGTATTTAAGGCTATGAAATCATAGCCCAAGCCGTATTGAGTCCAATAACCGTCGTCAGTGCAATTTTGATTTCCTTTTTGTGGCTTTCCTATAAATCTTCCCATTTCTAATCGAAGACCTAGGTCACACTTGGAACAGCTTACTAAACGTTTAGAAAGTGCAACCTCTAAATCACAATCGTGCTGTTTCGCACGACAGAAAAAAACTGCATTTTTCTCCCTACAGCTGTATGTACCAGGGTTTTTTGTGCTTCTAGACACCGGAATACATTAACTCTACCAATGTCTCTTTCATTTATTCTTTCAGAATAGTTTGCATATAAAGTTGAATCTGTGATGAGATGGGTATTTACCTCTTGATAATTACGCTTCTACTGGTAACAGCAGCGGCATCTGCAGCTTCACTTTCTCCCTCAGATACCACCTCAATCTCTTCCTCAGAAGCTACTTCAATTTCTTCCTCAGATACCAATTCAACTTCTTCTTGGGATTCTACTTCAACCTCTCCTTCGTCTCCTAAATCTTGATACAACTGTTCCACTTTACGTTTCAGAGTCGCCTTTTCCTGCCCCTTCTCACCAACAAAGTCCACCTTCAAAAGGACTTTTTTGTACAGCGTCAACTTGTTTCTTTTTTGTTTGTTTAGTTCCTCTTTCTTATTAAGTCGAACACAAAAGTCGATTATCATGTCCAGTAACTCATCTCTGTCTCTAAGCAGTTCATTAATCTCGTAATTATCTGTTTCCTGATCAAACTCGTGGTAAAAGCCTTCCTCAGTAGCACTCTGCATTCCATCATAGAACCACAAAGCTTCGTCTTCATACTCCTTTTTTGCAGCTCTATTTTGCTCCTCGTCGTCACCAAGGAGCTCCATTATAGTATCAATAATGTCTTTACTGAGCTCAGCAGTAAAACTAAACTGAGCAGACGATTTCTCTTCCCTCCAGAAACGCTTACAATTAGTCAAAGCGTCTTGCCTAAAATTTTCTTTCTTATCTCTTTCAACGCACATGTCACTGACACCTTTAATAATCGATCTCAAAACTGGACTGTGGTTCCCTGGTTCAAGTGATTTCTCCATTTCCCACGCTTTAAGAAACAGCTGTAACGCTTTGTCAAAATCTCGTAAGTTCGCCTGGATCACTCCCTGTTGAAAAATGCTTCGCACAGTATCTGGGTGTTTTCCAAGCCGTTTGACTCTGATGTTGTACGCCCTCTCTGCTGGTTCAATAGCTTCTTTGAACTTTTTTTGTTTAGCATAAGCATTCGCAAGATTCCTACAGAAGAGCGCTTCATCCTCGTAACCTGAAATTCTGAGGTCTTCTAAAAGCCTCAGTGCATCTTTGTAACATTCAATGGCCTCCTCGTACTCTTCTAGATCCTCATGAACTGTCCCAATTTGATTCTTGTACACCGGCATATCATAGTGATACTCTGAACCGGATAATTCCTCTCGCATCTTCAGTGCTCTTTTGTAGAATTCAAGTGATTTGTCTGGTTTTTCAAGACCATAATAGCAGTTTCCAATAGCGTTGTAACACCTTGCAAGATTGGTATCAACTTTCAATAGCTCTTCTGTCAGGTTTAAGGATGATTTCAAGCATTCTAGTGCTTTGTTGAAATCTCTGTTTTGGCAGTGGATTTCCCCTTCAAAATACAAGAAAAGTCCTTGAGTCAGCTTGAAAGATTCTGTACTTTGATCTTGAACTTGTTCCAGTGACGAAGCTGCCTGCTGCAGTATTTCAAAAGCTTTATAAGAGCCACCAACGTCTAAAACTTGCCGAGCTTCCCAGCATCTTAACTGAGCTCGAAAAAGAGACCCTGTTTAAAAACAAAAACAGGCCATTTTTTCGTCACTATAATACTTTCAACCTTGTTAGCAAAACAGACTCAGGACTGGGGACTGAAAGAGAAGCATATACATGTAATGACTGTTAAACACGAAAGTGGGCATATACATGTAATGACTGTTAAACACGAAAGTGGGCAAATCGCTGCGAGGATTTCTTTTCCTCTAAAATTGTGTTTGTTTAGTTCACATGTATCATCGTTTCATTTCGAATTTTCACGACACAAAACGCTATAACTATTTTACCATTCAATTTTCACACTACCATCAGCTTCCAGACAACTATTTTCTCCTTCAAATAATCAGAACACCTTAAATCAAACACGTTCTGCAACTGTAATAATCCAACTTGAGACGAGGATTACATTGAATTTAGTTGATGTACTACAAAATTGCCTGAATTACATGTTCTAATCAACGAATGTCTGGCTGTTAGTAAGGAGAATCATACTTCCATAAATATTCTTACAACTGCATTGTATTGTTTCTACCTTCTATAAAGCGCATTAAAATCGCCTTGAAATTAAACTCCAACACGCATCTCATGTTATTCTATTCAACCCACACTGAGTTTGGGGGAACAGCAAACACACAGGTTCGTACCTCTACGTTATCATGTCTTAAGGCTTCCACTCCAAATGGTAGAAGTTGGACTTAAACTCTCTTAAAACACCAAAGGTCAATTAACACAGTTGGTCATTGTAAGTACAACAAGCATGCAGGTTCACAAGTGTTTCCAAATTTGATATCACATCATGATGGATTTTCAAGGTGTTATATACATATAATTTACATTGTACAGAATTTGGATTCTCAATAATCTACATTGTACATTGTACTGTGAATCTGGAGGTGATTTCCTTACAAGGCGATTATACAACAAAATGTGAAAGACCTTCAGACTGGGCAAAGTAACGTAAATTCTGCTCTCCTTTGCAGTTATTGTGGTGAAATAAAACTTCAGATGATACAAAAGAGAACTGTTAGATGTTTCCATACAGTATATAATCTTGAACATACTGGGCCACTGTTTCAAAAATTGCAGATTGTGAGTGCAAACCATCTTAATAACTTTCTTATCCTTCTTTTTCTTATTCTATGTTATGGGGAACCAAAATATTCAACAACATTATACAAGAAATGAAAGAAAACTCCAAAGACTATATATTTGTATAAAATTTCTAATATATTGACTAAGTAACAAAGGAAGTGAAATGTAGAATTACCCTGGTAGAAATTCTGCACGGGATCTTAATTAGGATCCTAATAGGATCTTGTAGGATCCTAACCAAGGATCCTGATGAGAAGATCCTACTTAAGATCCTTTAGGGTCCTGTTAAGATCCTAGCCCAATAACACTGCAGTTCAGTCTCCTAAATATATAATCAAGGGAGTTTCAAAGAAAAGCCTGGAAAGGTTAAAATAACTCTCTGTCCAATCAGTTCATTGTAATAACGAAAATCAATGTAATGCAAAAAATGATGATCAGCAAATTAAGATTGACTGATTGATTGATTGATTGATTGATTGATTGATTGATTGATTGACTGACTGAATGACTTATTGACTGACGGATTCATTGATTGATTTTTCTTGTGCTGAGAACAAGAATAAAAGTCAGAAAATTACATCAGAAACAAAATATATCAACAAGTAGGCAAATTCACTTTCACACCTGATGAGAGGAGGTACTATGCATGTCAAGCCCATATAAATAGGCTCAGAAGTGGTAATCATCCCATTATTTTGTTTATTATCTAGGGAAGAGCCTATTGCCCAAAGTTGCAATCTTAGGTCAGTCACTGCTCGTAGGAAGGTTTCATTTGGTGACTGTCAGACATGTGGAACACAACACTCACATGATTTCGTGGCCTTTAAATTTTAGTTAGATCTTAAAACTAAGTTTGGTTTATAATAGTTGGTTTATAATAGCACTTTAAATCATTGAAATATATTCCTAAGTATTTTTTTAGTATCATTGTACTTTAGCTCTGTAATTCAGCAAAAAACAGCTGCAGGTTTAATAGATGGTCTCTATTTTATTTATTTTACCTAATATGCTAAATAAGTTTTAATCTTCAAAAAAAATCTGCCAATAGAATTCATGATTTGGGGAAGTAAATAAAAGCCTGTTAAAGATTTCAGATTAATTATAAAACCCCTTAAGACAACAAAACATTCAGATGCATAAGCATCTGGATGCAAAGCAACCACTTGAACTGGACATTTTGGGCTTAGTAGTTAAGAGATTCTAAGCAAAACAATGAAAGCTGCCACATAAAAATAATGGGTTTTTGTTTTAAAGTTACCAACTTTGCATTGATTTCTACTTCAGCATCTATCCATTATGGTTACATTTGAGTGGTTGCCACTTTCAGTAGCCAGAACACGCAAATGTGAAAATAACATTTTAAAAGACTTTGAAATCTTACAATTGAAATACTTATGGTAAACATTAGCTTTTGTAACAAAACCTATCATATGTGTACAACCCTTTTAAAGGCAGTTCATTTGCACTCCACAATATTCAAAGCCATGGTGAAGATTGGAAAAATTATATAGATAGATTGTGGCAAACAAGCTGAGACTACAATCTAGGAATGACAAAAAAGCTGCTAATTAAGAAATTCCTTTCTCAACCTTGAGGTCAAGCAATTAAAGTTATGCTGCCTAATTGCAGCCATTTTGAATTTGCACAATTCCTGCTTCATTTAATTTTGCTGGTTGTTATACATATATTTATCTATTTACAGCCAGACCACTTTTCCATACAAAAATTTCCCAGTCAATTCACTATAGCTGGAATGTCCCACAAGGGACCACCTCCCATAAATGACCACTTTTAGGCCTGACAGTTTGAACTTTCCATTGTCTTTAAGCTCCAGTAAGTGACCATTTGACACAATTTTCTGGTTCTCACCACAGGACACAGGAGCAAATTGAATTGAGTAGCTACAGCTGAACCTATCCCATATGCTGTATTAATCATCCTGGCTGTATAACATTTAAAATACTTTTTGTCCACTAAAGGGGTACTACACAGCATTGCCGTGGTTACTGCATGTTCTTACGCACGGATTTAAGCCTTAATGAAACTACCATAAGCTGTTGACCCGAAAAATAGACTCCTGTTGTCTGACCTATCTTAAGGGGGCAATATACATGGATGGATGCCCTTTTTCCCACAATGTTTTAGCCTTTTTCTTAATTATCTCCATGAGATTTCACTCAATCCAAAAATGCTATAACAGGATCATAGTGCGAGTTCCCATAAATCTGAGAGAATTTTTTCCCGATATTTATATTAAACATAAAGAAGGAGAAGAGAGAGGAAAATTGATGAATTTTAAGAAAATTGAAAATTTTCAATTAAAGGTGAGTTAAAATTAGATTTTAAAGTTAATAATTAATAGACGGATACCAAAACAGGCCACAAACAACCCCAAGTGCTCTTGCTCTTGCAATCCCTCTTTTATTACCCCGCCGTCAGGACGGGGTCTAGTAATACCCGTTTTTTTTATTTTCCATTTTTTTGGTGGTCACTTGCCCCAGACCTCCGGTTTTTGCTCGGCCAAACATACTCGTCGCGTCTTTTGCCACACAGGCTAGAGCGTGTATCTTGAGTGACCATAATATCTCTTACACCCCGAGGGGAGGGGGGAACGGCGGGGTAATGCCCCTGGGGCTTTTCTTGTTTCTTTCTTAAATCTTATCCTGTTTCTCAAAATTTATGTATATTTCCCCCTTAAACACAAAGCAAGCATATAAAAGCATACAATAGGATCATCATTTCAACAGTTATAAGCTTTCCCTTTGACTAAATGGCTCTCTAGTGAAAAATACAACTATACAAAAACTTGAATTACAACTACATGTATAAATTTGTCTTGTTGTAATTTACAGTGAAGATATTAACTGGAGTTCAGTAAATGCAACCATCTTTATGTCGAAGTGAAATTATTTTGTGGAACATAAAAACACCATGTTGTATTTATTCACTTACAGGGACTCAATGTCTAGTTTTATCTTTTGTTAACATCACTTGAGTCACTGCTTTTGAAACTTTGTTGTATTAATATGGAATAAAAAATAATAATCTTGTACCTGACTTTGCGTCATCTTTACACATCTCAGCCCATGAATGAAACAGCTCTGTCTGTTTCTCATTAGACAGCATGGCATTGAAGAGAGATGCAATCAAGGCATTCTCATGAAACTGGCCAGGAACACTGAAATACTCTGGCAGCAATGAGATATCAATAGCAAACTCAAAGTTTCCTTGATCCTTTCCAAACCGACTGAATGCTTCAACATAGTCAGATTCTATTAATCCTGCAATTGTTTTCATCTTAGACATAAACAGTTCATAGAATCGGCCCTTTGCTTTGGTGTAAGATTCGCTGAACTTTGCATCATTCCTAATGCTGTTGGCATACTCTTTTAGCAGTGGATGAATGTCATACATCAACTCCTTTGCTTCTCGATTGTCAACATGGATGATTGCACTGGTTTCCAGCCCCTCAAGTTGTGCCACAGCCTCTGACATGTTAATGCCAAGAACCTCTGCTGCTGTTAAAGCAGAAAAGGGGCCACAAAACAAAGAAATCAACACAGCTGACACTTTCAGGCTGTCAGATGGAAGTGTATCAAACATTTCCTTAATTAGAGATGTTTGACCTTCATCAGCACCTTCTTCTTGTGAATCAACTGGCTTTTCTTTAGCATCTTCTTCTAGTTTTGATTTCACTGAAGCACCAGTCTTCCCCTTGGAAGTTATTAGTTTTTCAATTTCATTAATCAGATCATTGGGAGCTTTTCTTTCCTGCCTCAAAATAGCTGCTACACCTTTCAACAGTAGTGGGTTTCCTTTGCAGGCACCCAGTAGCTTCTCCTTCTGCTCTGCATTAACATCAGATATTTCTCTGGGAAGCAGAATTTTTTCTGAAAAAGAATCTTTAAGAGGCTGGAGCTCATAGTCTAACACACTTGTTGCATTGTTCAATTGAGTCCTTGATGTCAGGAGTATGTTTAATGCTCTAATGTTGCCAGTGTCATTTAATTCTGAGAGCTTCACCAAAAATTGCATAAACGCTGTCCTCAAGTTCCTGCCTTCCTTTCCCTGTCCCGCCGTAAACTGCTCAACATTGTCAAGAAGAAAAAGAACGGGCTGGCCATCGCTAATCTCTTTGACGTTTTCCTGAATTTTTTCAATGACAAAACTCAAGCCAATGTAGCCAACAGGGACAGTCAATTCGAGGGTATTCAAAATGTTAAAGTAAATTGCCCTCATGTCTAGAGCTTCTCTTAAATCGAAAACATAAGACTTTCCTCGCCATTCTGCACAAACCTTTTTCGCAAGCGTTGTCTTTCCTACCCCAGCCGAGCCATACAAGTTAACAACTGGCAGTTGCCCTGTTGCAAGTTTTTCCGTGATTTTCTTAAGGTCGTCGCTTCTCCCTTCTAATTCATTCCCCGGATCAGCTTGTGGCGGATGAGACTTCTTGAAGTTCTCAATTGCATCATTTATGTCCTTTTCTTTGTTTGACTTTGGAGCGACAAACTCTTTGATAAGAGTTAGTTTCGTGTTCGACACATATCCCAGCTTGTGTAAAAGGTTCAAACACGACAGCAAGTCTTGATTTTCTAGCGAACTAAATCGCTCTCCATATATCCTTTTTGACGACTGTACAACATATTCTGACTCCGTTGAAGAAAACTTTAAAGAAATGTCTCTGAAAAGGTGAGTTAAATCAGGCGAGCTTTCCACAAATGTGGACGCCATCTTTGATGTACGGCTGACCAAGAAAACAGGGGCGCAAGCCGGAAGTACTTTGTCTTCCTCGGCTCTCTCCGTGAGAAAATGTCACGCAAAAGAGTCTCCCCAAAGAGTCACGAATGCCTATTCTAAGGAGCTAATTACATGGCGAATTTTAGCCCGGTTAGCCGCACTGAGATTTCAGCTCGGCTTCCTGAACAAATCTTCTTGCAAACCTAACAGCAGAGCTGCCATGAACAAGCTGGCTCGAAGCTGGTGTTCGGGCCAAAAAAATTGCGGGGCTATTTTCGGCGGCGAAATTCTTTCGAAAAGCGTTTCTTAAAAGAAAAAACCGAAAGTGTCCTGTACAGCGCCGCAAATTGTTCCGGCGAATTGCCCCCATAATAATCCGAACTCTAGAACACAGCGTTATTGTTTTTTTTTTTTCGAGCTTCAAACTGTACGCATAAAATATTTTTCTTATTCTTGCGCCGTCTTCATTGGATTTTACAACGTTTCAATATCCTGTCATTTTGAAATCATCTTGTCTTGTGAAATCATCTCAGACTAATCACCGTTCGCTTGAATGAACTGGAAATGTCGCCTACAGCTGAATATAACTCACTCTAAACGAAAATGCCGCTAAATTAGAATCAGTAGCGCTGAAGCGAACTGACCTGTAATGGAAAATTGAAATTTCGCGTTAAGTTTTCGATTTGTTCTTTCTCATTTGGCTAGATTGCTCAGTGGAGTTATCAAAATTGGTTACTCACGTCTGGTTCGTCTGCTTCAGCGTTTGGTCGACCCAGTTTTTATTAAATCGGTTGCTGCAGTGACAACAGCTACTGTCAATTTTCTAGACCAAAATTTCGTTATAGACTAGCAGCCGGTTAATTAGATACCGTTTTTGTTTTTCTTCCATAAAGTTGCTTCACAATTTGTTTACTCTTTTGACTGAGAACAAATTACAATGGAAAGGTTTTTCATCAGTTGTAAGCCTTTACCATACGTTTCCTTTCCCTCTTACACGGAAAATGCTGCACGTGGAAATCGACAACATGTATCTCAAAGATAGGAGTGATTAATTTATTTACTGCAAAAGGTCGGAAGACAACTGTTACAGTGCTCGCGCGTGTCTGACTGAAACCGTCGGTTTAGCGTTAGACGAGACATTGTCTAAATCTAAAACAGGTAGTTTGCCTCACCTTTGTCCTCTATACATGTCTATTCATAACTGTCATTTTAAAAGCATTCTAAAAGAGAGAGGAAGGTCCTGCAATCATAAAACGTATTTTTCTACTAGTGAATCGTTCTGTTTTTATCCTGATCGCGCTAAACACTTTAAAATTTGAAGAAATTGGAGTGCAATGAAATAGTTCTCAACTTATTGGCCCATTTCAATAATGCAGTTATTCGCTAATAGATGAGAACAACAAGGGAAAACATAAAGGCAAAAACACAATGCTAACCGCTGAGGAAACAGTGAAGTTGACGTATTTTTCTTCAAAAAGAAGACTTCAGGACGGCTTTCACCGACAGCTCTTCTTGCAGCATGCTTTGGAAAGCTAATTAAGTTCAAGAAGAGTACCGTACTCGTAAAACTACAGTTTCTCTAATAAACCCATTTAACTCATTTAAGTTGCTCTCGGTGGCGACTCGCGATAGACTTTTCATGTAAATACGCATTTCTCACTGATTCGCATGTATCCCGCTTAAGTTATGCCAACCATCCCAACAACCTTGCTTAAATAAAAAACATTGCCCCAGCATCAGGCTGTTTACTGGCAAGAATAACCTTAATAAAGACTTTCGGAAGCTTTCAAGCACAGGTAAATTATCGAGGGAAAATGGCACAAGTTTTTCGCCCGCGAAGTATTATTCGGCAAAGAGTTTAACTCACGATCAACTGCTGTCCAATATTATTTTGCCCAAAAGGTTCAGCGGTAAAACAAGGGCATCTTTTCTAGAGATGTGCTGTTTTTATAATGCAGGGTTCAATTCTACCTGTTACCATCCCCCCCCCCCGGGCACACCCCCGGGGATTTGCAATTTTTTTCTTACTTGGCGGTCTATTCCCCACCCCCGGGCACGCAGAAAGAGACAATTCCCCACCCCCGGGACTCCTCATCGACCACAAATACGTTGTTTTGTGTTGAAAATTGATTTCCGTACAATAGCATAACCAGACGTTTTGACAAGAACTTAAACGCTTTTCTAGAGTTTACTGAACGAAGGATATTACGGACACTACATTGAAAAAGAAAACTGCAGAAAAAAGTCTAACCGCACTGACATTCGGCTTGCGAGTAAAGAAATGTTCTTCACCGCGTGTTTTATTCTAAATGTAGCACATGCATTAAAGAGGTCCGGTGAGCAAATTGATGACAGCATTTTAAAGGAGTTTTTCTTAGCTTGTTTCACGAGAACACCGGACTGAGATCTCTGCAAAGCCGTGAATCTGTTTCATACAAATGCGCTGACGAAATATTTCTATGTTTGTGATGAACGCCATCCATTCGAGTACGCAACAAACGCACCTTCGTTTAACAATTTATAATAAACGTACCTTTGAATACAGATTTTAATTTCGAGAGATTATTCTTCTCCAATCAGTCTGCTACAAATTCTAGAGTTTTTCCCTGGAAATAGGCAGTCTTCTCTACGCGATCCGGCGCAATTGTGTCAACTGAGAAGTGATAAGCTTGTGACGTGCTTCAGAAGAAAAACGAGAAGTTATTTTCGATTTGCCCTGCCCCCCCCCCCACCCCTGGGACAAAACAGTTTCAAACAGTTCCCCACCCCCGGGCCTGAAGGGCTGGACTTGTCCCGGGGCTTGCCCCAGGGGGGATGGCAACAGGTAAAATTGAACCATGCATAATTTTCTACAGCTGCTACAGGCCAAGGGAAATAAATCGTAGGCCTTCATATGTTGAAATCCGCGGTGACCGTATCCGTTATTAAACTGTGATGTGTACAGAGTTTCAAACAGAGTTTCCCGCTCTTTCGCTCGCTATATTTTTTCGCTCGCGCTCCAGCATCTGAACGCCTGAAACAGGCTAGCCGGGCTCGGCATTACAAACAAAGAAACTCGTCACGTTGCAGATAATATTTCAGATCCTTTATTGTCAGAAATTTCAACATGAGAGGCTGAAAAACCTATTAAGTTCGTAAACGAGCCAAATTCATCGATCGTATATGCCAAAAGCGGCATTAAAAAGTCGCTTTACATACGATCAAAGGTCAAATTTTACTGAGAATTACAAAAGGGTGTAAAGCCACAGGAGGCCATCTTACAATTATCAGATATGACCTTTATACAGTAACAGTCTTTAAAATGCGATGCCTTAATTTTAACGGCTCTATTCAGTCACCATTCTAAAATACTCCAAACTTAACCCACTACAAAAATACAAGAACCAAATTGCTCGAAAGACGCAGATATCTGAGGCGCGGCTTAACAACTGAAATTCACAAGTTGTGAAATCTTGGGTTCATGTTACTGGGGCACTGTAGCTGGTCCGAAAGTGGGCGGGATCGGGAAGGCTTTATTTGAAGAACGAGCACAGCCGTTCCCCTCGCCCTCTTCCCCAGCCTCCCCTCGTTTTTTCCCGTTCTTTCACTTGCTATATTTTCGTTCGCGCTCCACCATCTGAACGCCTGGAACAGGCTAATCTTCAAGGCGAGAGCGCTTCTAACGCTGCCTTTCCTCTATGCATGGCAAATATCTAACCTAATTGGATCAACTGGGACCACGAGGAAAAATTTTTAAGGAAAAGAGACGTGCCATTTGAATTGTCTTCAGGTGCAGGTAAATTTTGATTGAAAAACAACTAAAAGAGCCCGGTCAAGTTTTGCAACAAGAGGTCACGTCTGAGTTAATAATTAGTCGTCGCAAATATTCATTACAGTCACGAAATGTTAGGCAATTCTCACAAACACAATATGGACCTCACATATTTGCCTCCATGTGACAATTAAAGATAAAATAGCGCATAGAAATATTCTTTCTTTGTACCAGTACCTAAGGTTTAAACGTAAAATCCATTCTGCTAAAAAGCAAATAGCCTGTCCGTGTACAGCCTCCAGTGCGGGCGGCCGTACACAGGCTAGAAAGCAAAATCGCTTCTCTAGAAAACTCGAAAGAATTGCTTTACTTGTCTTTAGTGACTGTTAACTAATCACTTATAAAAAGCATCTTTTGGATAGTACACTTTTCTTGCGCAATGAATGCAAACTGTCCGTTTCAATAAACGCATTACGTGACAGAAACATTTGTCACACAGTCAACCTGGTCTTACCGTGGACCGTCAGTTTTGTTTAGCGCAAAAGGTAACGAAAATTGACCTATAATGTTAACGCTGCTTGGAAACGTAAAAAAGAAACGAACTAACACCGTGTTTGTGAAATGCTTGCAACTCTGCATTTTGTCATATCATATGTGCGTGCCCGTATGGGGGTGGGGGAATCCCATATAAAATTATCGGGAAAACTGTTTAAATCTGAAGCCAACACAATTTAACTATAACACAAGAAGTTAAACAAATCTTTTTCTGGAAATAGTGAATCTTAAGTGCACTCAGCAATCTTTCTTTTATAAAGGGGCACGGATTTTTTAATACTCTTAACAAGTCTTGAATTGTGATGTATGTAAGCACTTGCATTTATTTTTTTTTTTTTGAATTGTAAATAGCATTATTTTCAATGCAGCAGGACCTGCATTGATAGTAGTTTTTTTTCTGAAACTGATGCAGATATCCTGGTTACATATCTTCTTCTTCTTCTTCTTCTTCTTCTTCTTCTTCTTCTTCTTCTTCTTCTTCTTCTTCTTCTACGTTTCCCAAAATTTTTACTTCCAAATTTGAACATGTTCTAGCATGATTTTATCAATCAAATTTTGGCTGTTGTATCTGTTCAGTATAGAGAGTCATAAGATGCTGTGCCATGCTTTTTAACTTACTTTTATTTTTGTGTACTGTTCCCATTTTTGCTTTGGGAACGTTCCGATTAAGAGATGATTGTTCCTCTTTGGAGTGGTCCTTTTAGCATCAAAAGGAACAAATTGCTGTTAAAAATAGGAACAAAGTGTTCACGTAGAGCTAAAAAGAACCTTTTGTTCCGAATTTTTAACATTGAAAGGAACTTTTTGTTCCTAAATGAGTGGCCTAGGAACAGGTGTTCCCAATGGTATTGTTCCTCTTTTATCATTTTGGTCCTTTTTAATCGCTTGAGGAACAACTGTTCCCATTAATGCGTTCCCTTTTAGAGTGGCTGTTCCTTTATGCTGACATGAGGAACTTTGGTTCCCAATTAATTACGTTCCTTTTTTTGTAAAGGAACGTTAATTTGTTCCTTTCTAACAATGTTCCTGCTTTGAAAAATTGGTTCCTTTTTATTCAATTGAGGAACAATTGTTCCCATTAATGGTTCTGTTTTGAATAAAAAGTTCCTTTTTATTGGCACGTGGAACAGTTTGTTCCTAACCATTAGTTCCTATTTATGTAAAATGGTTCCTATTTAGAAATGACAGTTCCTTTGTACATCGTGTTCAACAGAAACATTCTTCTTTTCTTGCCATCTATGATTTTATCGCTTTTTAATTGGCAAAAACATTTGGTGTAGTGTTTTAAGTTTCAAACAACACGAAGCAGAGTCAATAGCAGATTTTTAAAGACTTTTCGAGGCCCTTATAGACTTGTCCGGGCAAGGTTGAATATAATCGCACCAACACCATAAATCACCTTAAATTTGTAAACTTACTTAAGAATAATGAACAGTGGCAAGCAGACACATGCCTGAGCAAGCAGGGACAAGTTGGGGCAGGTTGGGGCAAGTTTAAACTTGCACAACGCAGCCATTGTTTTTTTGTCGCCTTTGTGTTTTGTTCACTATTTGTGTAAGTGGAACAAATTGCGTGAATCACTCAGATGTCCAACATGAACAAAAAGGGTAAGGTTGACTGGTCGAAAATTGATGGCTCGTCACCAAAACCAAAACGGCTTCACTTGGAAAAAGAAGAAACAGATAGCTTGTATCACTGTCCAATACAAGCGTGTGATCACGATGGATTTAAAAGTCAACGTGGCTGCAGGAAACATGTGAACACCAAGCACAGTTGGTTCTTTTTCTTTGACGAAAAACCCGACATTTCAAGTACCAAAGAACTTGCCGATGATGATACATCGGGTGAAATCACAAAATAAACTGCCAGGGTAATACCTTCGTTTTCAGTTTCCAGCCAAATTGGCGAGTTATTCACGCAATGGTTGACTGGAAGTGGTGGGGGTTGCAAGAAAGATCGTGCAGCTCAGCAGATAGCCAAGAGATGCTTTAAATTTCTCAAATTTTGCTGCGAAGATGAAGAGGAATTGAGTTTTGAAGTGCTGGACTTCAGCCTGTGTTCTCATAGTCTGTTGTTCAAGTTTATCGACTACTTGCAAGATGAATGCAAACTCGGACACGGTGACTGATTGGGCTACATTGATGCGATCTCCGAATTAATCAACTTCAGAAAAATAAACGGCGCATCAGACACAGTTCTTCGAAATTTGTCCTCAATGGAGCTGTACCTTAAACTAGCGCGCAAGACGGTGGCAAAGATGATGAGGATGCAGTGTACACAAGATCTAGACATTGAAACTTTGGATGCTAGGGGGCCCTGGGCAACCATGGAAGAACTGTTAGAAGTGGTGACATTTCATTTGCCTCGTTACGAGAACACTGTGAAGACGTGCAAAACTATTCCAGGTCAAGTTAATCCTTCGGACTTAACATTTGCCACGAAATTTGTCGCAGTGTATTTGTTCATCAAGGTGAAGGGATCTCGGACTATGACTTATCAGTATTTGACAGTGGACATGGTCAGAGCAGCTAAGGAGAACGGGGGATTCATCGACCAGAAAAAGTTCAAGACTGATAGCAAATATGGATTTGACTCCTTAATTCTGACCGATGCAACCATGCAGGTGCTCATAGCTACATAAATTTCGTAAGGCCATTGCTAAAACCCCAGTGCGAGTTCGTTCTGGTCACGAGAAATGGAGGCCAGCACAGCAAATAGGGCGACGTCATGAGTAAACTAGTGTTTGATGCAATCGGAAAGTTCATTCATCCGACGCGCTATCGTCAAATTGTCGAGACGCAAAGCCTCAATCTGCTCACAAGCAAGGAGCAACAAATTTTGTCAGAAGACCAAAAACACAGTTCTGCCGTTGCAAAAGTTCACTATCAAAAAGCAAAGATCGCGCGAAGTTGCTGTCAAAGCTCACGAGTGTCTACAAAAGCTACAAGGCACGAAAGGCTCGGAGGTGGATAGGGAAGTGCAAACGAGGTTAGCGGCTCAACTTCAAGTCTTGCAGCTCCGGTCGAAACAGCAGAAACAAAGAGCGTGCCCCCTAAAGAAAAGGATTCCCCGCCCACAGACCAATTGCGGGTTCAAAGAAATTATCGTCGCGTGTTGAAATTCACGGCAGACGAGGACGATTTTCTCAAGAAGGGAATCGATCGACACGGGTTTGGGCAGTGGACGGCAATTCTGAGGGATTCCGATCTCAAATTTCAAGACGGAAGAACGGCGGACTCTCTCCGGCAAGAAAAGGGCTGGAATGAAAATGCAGCTATAGCTTGACATAATGTTTAGAAACAAAGTAATGTGCCAAAACTAGTCTAATAAAACATGGGACTGACCCGACGCACCCTTTATCGTGTAAGAGATGGTCGAAGTAAAGTAAGCAAAGTTGCACTCGAAAAGTGACTTTCTTTTAATCAAGTTTGACGTTTTCCTTTCTTTTCCTTTCCTTACATGTATTACTTAATCGATAAGCTAACTTTCAATCGACGAGATAACAAAATAAATCGCAACTGACAAATTCTACTGGTTCATTCTTGTGGACTGTCTAAACCATTCTGAGAAAACATAAATGACATTCATCATTTCAACTGAGAAATACATTTGATTTCATCTCGCACAATGTCAAAGAAGCAACTTAATATTCACACGTGTTTTTTTTCCTACTGTTTGTGTCTTCTACGCTTTCATTTAACAAATTACATCGAATAACACTGACTGAAAATAGTCAGTTGAACAAAATACTAATTTCGAGGGCGTTGCTGCGACAGGAAAAAACTGGTTATTTTCTACAGCTGTGCAATGGACGACTGGCTTTCGGTAAGGCGAGGTCTTTTTCTCGCGCGCTTTGTAGTTTTAGCGGGTTCATTGCTGATCCGTTTGGTGTTTGGCATGCCACCCAATACGAAATGGCTGGAAATACTTTCTTGCCAGGCGATGACAGTTGCGAAACACTAATTGCAGACTCGTCACTTGAATCGTCGCTTTCTCTTAGTGCTTGGTAATCTCTGTGGCGTTTTTCGTTTTTTGGTGTCTTATTTTGACGTACTTATCGAGGAAAAGAAGAAACAGACTCCGTTGATTTTTGATAACTTCAGATTGCACTCGTCTTGTTTTTCGCAGATCCAGTTCCATGAATTCTCTATTTCCTGGTCTTTTACACGCCATACACACTTAAATCCGACGACAGAACACTGTTTCTCAACTTTTGCGATGATACTGCATTCCGCTTTATCACGAATAAGCTTACTATTAAGCTGGGAGCACGGCTTGCTCATTTTGAACTCAGCAACACACTAAAGTACTCGGCTCATGTTTCCCTCTATTTAATGCGGCCCCAAGATGATCGTAGACCAATTACAACTCAAAAGCAGGCCGAAGGGAATAGGAACTCGCCTTGGATTGGCCTAAGCTTGTTCTTATAGAACCGTGTAAGACCATTTGGAAACTAAACCACCAATTAGAGTTCAGCACTATGAATTCATTAAATATTGTTGTGTTTTCATTTATTCCGTTCAAATACCCAGAATACGTTAAAACCGGTATACACCTTAACATCACCGGTAGATTTCTTAGCTTGTACGCTACGTATATTAAATGAATTTATTAACTTCTCCTTCTACTATGTGTACTACAGCTACTAATACTACAGCTTTCTCTGCGAGGATAAAGTGCTTAACGCTTTTAACGTATACGACGTATATAAGCTGAATTAATTTAATAATAAATAATACCACTACTACAACTTTCTCTGTGATGATAAAGCGTTTAATGATTTTAACGTATACTACGATATGAACTGAATTCATTAAGTGATGAAATAAAATTTTAATTAATTCAGTTCATATCCGTAGTATACGTTAAAAACGTTATACACTTTATCATCATAGAGAAAGTGAAGCTGTACTACTACTGCTACTACTACTATTACTACTACTACAACTACTACGACTTCTTTCTCTATGATGATAAAGTGTTTAACGAGTTTAACGTATACTACGGATACTGACTGAATTAATCAAAATATTACTTCATTACTTAATTAATTCATTTCATATCCGTAGTACACGTTAAAATCGTTAAACACTTTATCATCATAGAGAAAGTAGTGGTGGTGGTGGTGGTGGTAGTAGTAGTAGTAGTAGTAGTAGTAGTAGTAGTAGTAGAAGTAGCAGTAGTAGGAGCAGTAGTAGTAGTAATAGTAGTAGTAGTAGTAGTAGTAGTAGTAGTAGTAGTAGCAGTAGCAGTAGTAGGAGCAGTAGTAGTAGTAATAGTAGTAGTAGTAGTAGTAGTAGTAGTAGTAGTAGTAGTAGTAGTAGTAGTAGTAGTAGTAGTAGTAGTAGTAGAAGTAGCAGTAGTTAGTAGTGCTAGTACTAGTACTAGTACTAGTACTAGTAGCAGTAGAACAAAGGAGACTTTTGTCTGATTGGTTAATCATTTTCCTAGTACCCAGATTCCTGAAACGTGCGCGCCAGTGAAATAAACAAAGATGGCGGCCTGAGTAAAAGACGTAGTTTTCATTGCTTGATCACTTATTCTTAACCTTTTTGGTACATATGGCAATTCCAGGCGCTTTTCTAACTTCTCAGTGGCGTAAAGAAATTGGTTTAAGGTATTTTAAAGCAGAAAACGAGTGTTTAGCACGGGCTTTTGCATTTGTGAGCAGGAAAATTTTTGCTTCACACCGCAAGAAAATATATGGTTCCATGAAGTGAGGGAGACAAAATTAGATGTCGTAATAAAATCAGGAGGGATTCAAAGACTGAGAGGACAGGGATATTCGAAGTCTTACAGCTGCCGTTTTTACCGAAGCAGGTGAGCTATCCTACTCACAATTTTAAAAATTAGTGTTCGCTTGCAAGTTTTTGTTAGCTTTTGCTACACATCAATCGATCAGTGAACTTTCCTTGTTTGAAGGGGCCGTGGCGGTCACTCAGCGGTCAAGTAATCTCAGAGTCAAAGAGGTGCAAAAACCATGAAACTACTTTAGAAGACCTGCACTTAATCACTAGTTGATTAACAATGCAGGCAAACGGGAATTATCTCAGCTAAAATAACATTAAAATAAACTTGTACAATATCATTTCAGTTCACACTTTCAGCTAATAAAATTTACAAGGACCCGCTCGCTTTTCCGTTTGACCTTCATTTAGAAGTTTTTCATTCTGTAGTCATTCGATGGAGCGTTTAAGTTTTTTTATAACGACCCAAAAGGCCATTTGTGAAAGTGGAAATGCAAAATAATTTTGCTTGAAGAATTTTAAGGACATAAAGAGAACATTTGATGTTTACAAACATTGACTTTTTGGCCGTTAAAATTTGTAAAGCAAGAGTCTTGTCTCATTAGCCAATGGGCCTCTTGTTGCCTTATTTACACCAAAGGATTCCTTGTTGGAATTAACTCAGTTTTGTATGATTTCATTTGTGTTTGTCACCAGTAAAATGTTTTTCCCGTCAATTTTTGCCTTGCATAATCTAAAACTACCTTAGTTTTTTGACAGAAAGGTGGTTATGTTGTATAATTTTATTCAGGGCAGTAGAATCCTGGTATTAGTTCTAAATGAACTGGTCTGTGAGCATCTAAAAATCAGTATCTTAATTCACACGCTCACACACAACATGAAGCATCAAAAAGCAACTCGACTGTTACTTCGCACCTCACTTATGAATCGAGTAATACTAATAGCTTTATCCCAGGAAAGTCTTGCTTTATCCTGATTGGACAATTACGATGCATAATTATGCTTTAACACTATAAGGGCTCCTATTGATAGTAAATGCCTTGACTTCTGAAAGAGCTACCCTTTAAAATTTTAAATAAAGGAGTCTAATTTTAATGGCAACAGGAAGCCTTAGGTTATGTACACAGTTAGCACCTATCATAGTTTTCCATCAGTCTTACCAGTTTTCTTCTCAGGAGGAGATTTTAAAGAAGACCAGCACCCAGTAACCTTGAATATAAGTTCATGAGCTTATGTTTGGGCAGTTGATTTATATTCTTTGAAAACGTTTGTGAACCAAAGGATTTTCACATAGTTGCTGTCTTGTCAGTAAGTTTTCAAGAAGCTGACTCCACAAAATACATTGCAAGTGGTTAGAAATGGCAAGTAAAACTTGGCAACTCTTAACTTTAACTTTTAACTTGTAACTTTGTCCTTGTTGTCCTCCTAAATTTGTTAAAGAAAATAAAGGAACCTGCCTTGTCTTATGGTCATCCAAAACAACCAGTCCTCTGAGGGGTCAAAATTGATTTTCGGTCCATAACATTTCATTGCCCTCCCCCTACTCCTTTAGAAAACGGACGAGTCCCTAACTGGTCCCACATACTCTAGGTTTTCATTTTAGCAGATTAGGAGTTTAACGAAATGGAAGAGCATGGCAGCTGTGTGTGCAACTTAGGTAGCTGCAAAAATAGTCTGAAAAAATACAGGCTTGGTTGGGATATACATGTTAACCCAATGGGGGAGCAGGGATGGTGCAGTGGTGAGAGCACTCGCCTTCCACCAGTGTGGCCCGGGTTCGATTCCCGGTCCCGGTGTCATAATTTATGTGGGTTGAGTTTGTTGTTGGTTCTCGTCCTTGCTCCGAGGGTTTTTCTCCGGGTACTCCGGTTTTCCTCCCTCCATAAAAACCAACATTTCCAAATTCCAATTCGACCTGGATGTTTCGTAGGGCCATAAGGGAGACTACAGTTTGACTGTAATTATGCACCCTACTGAAATAAAGTGTTTATTTATTTATTTATTTATTTATTTATGATAGCAGTGCAGCACTCTTACCAACTGAGCTATCAAGCCAGCTTGGAGTTGTTGGTCTTTGTGTGAATTCAGACATATTCCCAAGAAAGACAAACCAAAATCATGTGCATGTATTCTTTTTCATACTGAGAGTTCATGTTACAAATATAGTTATTAGTATTTTAGATAAGAAAAGAAAGAGCGGCTTTTCTACAATTTTAGTGATCTTCTAGATAGGTTATGTGTATTTTTTTAAAATAAAAGAGAACCAAATGTTTCATTACTTCAAGCACAGGTAAATTTTACAGTGTAAATTAAACACAAAAGAACTGTTACTGGTTATTTTGATGGGTTTTAAAGGTAAATAATTTTTTAATTATGTTCTTTTTAAAAGTAAAGAGTAGAACAAATAATTTATTTGTTCTTTCTAGATCTGTGTGTGCTGCTTTTCAAACATGATATTTTCTATTTTTAGTAGATGCTATGTGTACATTTTATGTCTGGAATTAAACTTTTCTAATTGGAAATGTATTTATATGAATCTTGTTTAGTATTAAACACAGTGTACAATCATTAAAATTAATACAACTCACAATGTACTTTAAGCTTAACATGTAAAGAGCAAATTCGACACATTATGAATAGGTCTGTTTAAAAGACATGGAGGTGAAATTTCTATGTATTGTTCCTTAATAAACTTTAAACAGTTCCTAGAACATCACTAATTGGGTAGTTTTCTTCAGTATTATAACTAATTCGTAGGTTTTGGTGAAGTACCGATCACTTTAAGTTTAAATTTCTCATTCCGCGTGCTTTTATTGATAACAGCTGTAGCTCTTGTCCTTGTTTCTTTCATCTCACGGAACTTATTTTGATGTTCTTGTAGCCTCACTTTCCCCGTTCCTTTCCGCACGCCTTGCCAGTTTCAAGTTAACACTGTTTAGCCTAACTTACTCTTACCTTATTATTCTATTCTCGGTTGAAAGCGATCGCTGTACCAAGCCCTATTGTAGGATATATAGCCCAAACAACACCTATCTGGCGACAAGATTCGAGTTATTTTTTTCACAGTTTTCTGCTGGCGCGTCATCTTGTTGGGTTTCCTTTTTACAAATCGTGGCAATACAATTAAAAAATCCCTGATAAGAACCGATAATTCATACTGTTTCACGGCTGGAGTTTTTAGAAATCAAAGTAGCCAAATGAGTGAACGAAGCAAAGTAGACTGAGGTGCGACCGTAGCGTAATTTTCATCGTATGTCGTTGACAGTGATACACTCCTTGACGACTCCCTGTTGAGCCCTGCCACTTTTATCAATATCTTTTCTTGAAAAGTGGCTTCCTTAATTAATAAACTGTTACCAGCAAAAGGGATTTCGTGTACCAAAACCCACGACAAAAGTCTCGGATACTTGAAGCAAAATATTTGTTTGGAATAAAATTGAGCTTTTCTATTGCAGTTGCGCTGTTAACTGCTTGCGTCTGGGCACAATATTTTCGCTTAAGCAGCAAAAATCATATAATTCCTTTATCATATCGATTTTTACTTTTGTCTCGGCTATATGTTCCCTTTTTTTAACGTCAGAAATCATTCACAACCCCAAAACATGTAGTTTACGAGGCGGACGCCACTTTTTACCTCCCTCTTGTCAAGGAATTTGTCTTTCTGCCCCTTTCAAGCACAAATTATCCTTCAATGCGACAAACATTACGCATTTCCATTCAAGTTCAACTTACTTTATTGTTAAACAGTACTTGGTCTTGCGTTGAAGTCTGTTATGATGACGAAGAACAAAGACAGGAAGGCAAAACTTTCGTCTGCTTATCACGAGTTTTCAATTCACCGTCGCCTTTTCTGACTCGTCTCATTTCTCAGATTTGCAATCCCTTGCTGCGATTTTCCTCACGATGAATTATCTTGACGGAAAAGCTGAGATGATGACCTAAATTTGGACGTTATTCAACAACTATACATTCTTACGGCGTCCTTTGCCCCAGAACACAGGATAAACATTCAATGAAATCAAAGCTGTCAGCACGACCGCCGCCATCTCCTCTTTTCCCGCGTTTCGAATGAAATTCAAGCCATTTCAAATAGAATTGTGCGCATGCGCGACATTAGTCTCCTTTGTGTAGTAGTAGTAGTAGTAGTAGTAGTAGTAGTAAGTAGTAATTGCTTTATTTGCATGACCGCAAGATTTTACAGTATTGCAAAAGCATATTTATAGTAATTAATAACAAAACAAGACTAATAGTACTCTAATATTATGCTAATGAACCTAAGTTACATCACTTTCACTTGATAGTAACAATGTATCACGTATATTCATACACAAGGGAATAAACTTCATTACTAGCTTATTCACATGATAGTCGTTAGAGTTCATGAGACGATTTATGCTTTCTGAGGTTGATTTCCTTTCAATACCAGGTATTATTTCATTGATTCCATTGAAGAATGTCTGCCTCTGCAGAGAGTATTTGCTACATTGCAACAAGAAATGAGTTTCACTTTCTACTTGATTTGATTTACATAATGGGCATAATCTAGTTTCTCTGGGCATATGATCGGTTTGATATCGACCTAGTTCAATCATAAGTTTGTGATTACTTACTCTAAACCTCACCAAATTTCGTCTTTCATTAAAGTTTCTTAGCTGGTTTAAATAATCAGATGTAACGTATTCATCTTTAAAATTATGAATATATGAAACTCATATTGGTTAGAGCGCTGCACCGGTATCGCAGAGGTCAGGGTTCGAATCCCGGCAAGCCTGATTTTTTCAGGCTTTCTTTTCGCAACTGCATAAGTTGCGTTTATAACTGCGAGGATCTTCTTTACACTTATTTCTTCATTCCGCAGTTCAAATATATGAGTTTCATAAATTCATAATTTCATCTTCATCTTTCCCGGGTATATTACGAACCAATTTAATGACCAGCTCCCAGTTGGCTTGTTAGCTCAATTGGTTAGAGCGCTGCACCGGTATCGCAGAGGTCAGGGTTCGAATCCCGGCAAGCCTGATTTTTTCAGGCTTTCTTTTCGCAACTGCATAAGTTGCGTTTATAACTGCGAGGATCTTCTTTACACTTATTTCTTCATTCCGCAGTTCAAATATATGAGTTTCATATATTCATAATTTCATCTTCATCTTTCCCGGGTATATTACGAACCAATTTAATGACCAGCTCCCAGTTGGCTTGTTAGCTCAATTGGTTAGAGCGCTGCACCGGTATCGCAGAGGTCAGGGTTCGAATCCCGGCAAGCCTGATTTTTTCAGGCTTTCTTTTCGCAACTGCATAAGTTGCGTTTATAACTGCGAGGATCTTCTTTACACTTATTTCTTCATTCCGCAGTTCAAATATATGAGTTTCATATATTCATAATTTCATCTTCATCTTTCCCGGGTATATTACGAACCAATTTAATGACCAGCTCCCAGTTGGCTTGTTAGCTCAATTGGTTAGAGCGCTGCACCGGTATCGCAGAGGTCAGGGTTCGAATCCCGGCAAGCCTGATTTTTTCAGGCTTTCTTTTCGCAACTGCATAAGTTGCGTTTATAACTGCGAGGATCTTCTTTACACTTATTTCTTCATTCCGCAGTTCAAATATATGAGTTTCATAAATTCATAATTTCATCTTCATCTTTCCCGGGTATATTACGAACCAATTTAATGACCAGCTCCCAGTTGGCTTGTTAGCTCAATTGGTTAGAGCGCTGCACCGGTATCGCAGAGGTCAGGGTTCGAATCCCGGCAAGCCTGATTTTTTCAGGCTTTCTTTTCGCAACTGCATAAGTTGCGTTTATAACTGCGAGGATCTTCTTTACACTTATTTCTTCATTCCGCAGTTCAAATATATGAGTTTCATATATTCATAATTTCATCTTCATCTTTCCCGGGTATATTACGAACCAATTTAATGACCAGCTCCCAGTTGGCTTGTTAGCTCAATTGGTTAGAGCGCTGCACCGGTATCGCAGAGGTCAGGGTTCGAATCCCGGCAAGCCTGATTTTTTCAGGCTTTCTTTTCGCAACTGCATAAGTTGCGTTTATAACTGCGAGGATCTTCTTTACACTTATTTCTTCATTCCGCAGTTCAAATATATGAGTTTCATATATTCATAATTTCATCTTCATCTTTCCCGGGTATATTACGAACCAATTTAATGACCAGCTCCCAGTTGGCTTGTTAGCTCAATTGGTTAGAGCGCTGCACCGGTATCGCAGAGGTCAGGGTTCGAATCCCGGCAAGCCTGATTTTTTCAGGCTTTCTTTTCGCAACTGCATAAGTTGCGTTTATAACTGCGAGGATCTTCTTTACACTTATGTATTCATCTTTAAAAACTTTATAGAATTCTAATTTCTTTGAATGTTCAAGGCTGTGTCGCCAGGAGGATATATATTTCTCTTTCATATTAGTTGTATATCGCCTAATTCTATCATTATCTAAAGATTCAGGATCTAAATTGGATAGATGATATTGTTCTACCAAGTTCATAAAATGGGAATAAAATCCGGAGTTATTAATAAAATGTAGGTTCTTCGACATGAGGAAAGATTGTTTGACTATAGGGTCATTATCTTTGTTGTTTAGATAAACAAAATATTTCATAATTTTCTGATTAATTGGGATTATTAGCGGTAATCTTCCAAGTTCGGCTCTGCAAGCTACGTTAGAGGCCTTATTGTTTACTTCTATGTAGTATACTTCTATATAGTGTCTTAGTGTACATCCCCCATATCTCACTGTTGTAGCTTAAGATCGGAAATATCATTGTGTCAAAAATCTGAGATGCAGTATTGGGATTAAGTCTATTGAGAAGTGTTTGTTTTCGTATAATAGAAAAGGCGTGCAGGGCTTGTTCTTTCAAGTGTTCGACTGCAAGAGTAAAGTTTCCCGTTGGAGTTAAACGTGTACCTAAATAGGTGTATTCTTGAACAATTTCAATTGGCTCGGTGCCTATGTTGAAGTTGATGTCAACGGATTTCCTTGGGCGTTTTTGGAATATCATTATTTTTGTTTTCATGGGATTGACTTTCAGCATCCATGTTTTGCAATATGAAGAGAGAGTGTTTAAACAGTTTTGTAATCCTGTTTTGGATCTTGATAGGATGATCAAATCATCTGCATACAATAGTGAATTTATTTTTGTTCCATTTGGAAGAACAAATGGATCAGACAGCGTGTTTTCGAATAAATACGGCAAATTGTTTATAGAGGTTAAATAAAAGAGGACTTAAAATACATCCTTGACGTACACCTCTTGAGTATGAGAAAGATCGAGTTTTGTTTTCTCCGATTCTAATGGAACATGTTGAATTGCAATAAAGGCTTTTGATCAGATTGTAGAAATGTCCTCCTATGTTGATTTTGAGCAGCTTGTAAAACAATCCCTCGTGCCAAACAGAGTCGAAAGCTTTACGAAAATCTACGAAACAAGCATAGACTTTTTCCTCATGGTAGTGAACATATTCATCTATTACGGTCCTTAGAGTAAAAACATGGTCTGCAGTACGATTTTCAGGTAGAAAGCCAATTTCGGATTTGTGTAATATCTTGTTTTCTTTAAAATACAAGTATAGTCTTTGATTTAAAATGGAACAAAACAGTTTTCCAAGGCAACTAGATACACATATGCCTCTATAGTTTGTTGGATCACTCTTGTCTCCCGATTTGTAGATTGGGGTTATAAGGCCTTGACACCAAATATCTGGCATTTTTCCAGATTGTAAAACGAGATTAAAAAGTTTGATGTAAATAGGCATAAGCGATTCACGGCTCGCTTTGATCATTTCATTTCTTATTTTGTCAACAAATGGCGATTTCTTATTCTTTAATTTCTTCACCGCTTGACGTATTTCTTGTTCAGTTACCTCCTGATCTAAATAGTTAAGCTGTTCTTTTTCTTTTTCTAATGATAGTAGGTCATCATAGACTCCTTGATGATTTATGGAAGTTCTCAGGTCATTGGAATGTAAGGATTGAAAATGGTTGAGCCATGTTTCTTCCGAGATTCAGGGGCAGGAACATTTTCGTCGATAGTATCGTTCATCGATTTTAGACAACTCCAAAACGACGCTTTGTCGGGATTTAATGCTAGCTCGTCGAGTTGCAGAGTTTTTTCATTCTGAAATTCTTTCCTTTTCGAGTCAAGGAGCTTTTTATAATCATTCAGAGTTTTGTGAAATTTCTCCCGTAACTCAGAGTTAAGGGGATCGCGATGTTTTTGATTTGACAGTTTTCGTAATTCGTGTCTTTTCAATTCATGGTCGAAACATTTTTTGTTAGATGTTATCCTAATACGTTTACGAGATCTTTTGGTTTTAATCTTGAGGCAGATTTTTAATGTCGCAGTTAGAATGTTCACAGCATCGTCCAACGAGACATTTGCATCTTCAGGGTTTCGTTCCATAAATTCTCTAGTAGTAGTAGTAGTAGTAGTAGTAGTAGTAGTTAGTAGTAGTAGTAGTAGTAGTAGTAGTAGTAGTAGTAGTAGTAGTAGTAGTAGTAGTAGTAGTAGTAGTAGTAGTAGTATAGTAGTAGTAGTAGTAGTAGTAGTAGTAAGTAGTAGTAGTAGTAGTAGTAGTAGTTGTTGTTGTTGTTGTTGTTGTTGTTGTAGTAGTATTAATACAACTTAACTTTCTCTATGATGATAAAGCGTTTAACGAGTTTAACGTATACTACGGATATGAACTGAATTAATTAAGTGATGAAATAATATTTTAATTGATTCAGTTCAAATTCATAGTATACTTTATCATCATAGAGAAAGTAGCTGGAGAAGTACTAATGATAGACTCAGTGCAACTACATGGTATACGCTGAAACCGTTAAACACTTTATTATCAGAGGAAAAGTTCTTATAGCACTCGTGTGCAGTGTGCCCGCCTTTTTCAGTCTATGAACGCCAAAGAAAGCTTCACTGTATTCCACTACCAAGTTTATAACGAATATAAAGTGCATGCACGGCGTATTGTAAGTCAGTTATTTCGTAAAACAACAAAGGTCAAGTTTATCTTTCTGTTATGGCCTGTGATGCCATATAGTCTTTTCTGCCAAGGGTTTAGCGGATTTAGCATGCAAAACGTAGTTTGAAAGTATAATTAAGTCACGTTGACGAACAAAAAGGACCGAATTGTGCCTGTTCCTTTGGTGTTTTATATTATAAGCAATATCTTGAAAGCAGTTGTGTTTTTCTGGTCGATTTACCATTTCAACATCAATATGAAGACAGACACATCATGCCAGAACATAACAAGTAACCAGTTTAGAAAACAAGTCGCACCGTCGCTTCAAAGAGAGAAGGAACAAGAATTTTGGGAAACGATTCTTCGTCTTCTTCTTATTATTATTTTTCTTGACATTTTTATTGCTATTACAAAACAGATTATTTACAAACACGCTACTAGCATTACATACTAATAACAACAGACGTCTTACCACTAGTTAACAAACAAACAGTCACACTAATTACGAGTTACATTTCACAGTCAGCCAGGCCTAATTGATTTTATTGAAAGCGGGATTCTTTAACCTACTAGCACCTAAGACTTTTATTTTGACTAATTAATTAATTAATTATGTATATATCTCCCTACTGCTTAACTTAAGGATACCATGTTAACAGTAGCATTTTACAATAACATTTTCTGCCACTTTCTGTACTGAAAAGCTTCTTCCTTATTCTTTTTTGCAACAAAAAGCTCTAGCTTTCGAATTTGTATTGTTTTGGCTTTCAGTAAGGATAACGATGGCTTGATATTTTTGTTACGGCATATCTAAATGGTATATTTCCCTAAAATAATTATATGGTTTAACAAATTACTGTCTAGATTGTTGTTGACACAGCCAAAAAGGTTGGTTATCTCGTCAAGCTTATCAACTTGTATGTTATGATTATTTAGCCAAGAAGTGGTGGCAGAGCAAAATTCTTTCGTATACACACACTTTACCAAAAGATGCTCCAGAGTCTCTTCGTGATCTCCACAAAAGGTGCATAACGGAGAAGGAATTAATTTCATTTTATATAAAATACTATTTGTGTAGAGGATACGATTTATTATCATATGACCCGTACGGACCCGCGCGCAATTTCCTTGGAAAACCATATGAAAAAAAGTCCCGTATGAGGGCCGTACGCCTCGCTCTAGCAGGGCCGGAAAAAGCCGTACGGCCCTACTAGAAAAGCGTACGGCCCCGCTACTGCCGCAAGATGACGGGATTGGAACCAGTTGATTCCACAGCTTTGAATTCAGATGAACGATAGTTAAGATTTTTCTAAAAAGCAAAGAATGTCCAACATGTTTATTAAAACTTTACTATCTAGAAAGCGATGTAGTTTGCAGGCGCAAAAATTTAAACAAAACGTGTTTAAACTTGGCAAATGATGAAGAAATACTCCTGACGACAACAATAAAATCGAACTAAAAGCCGTCAAAAACTGAAACAACATAATCGGACAAAGACGTATCCTGGTTTGAAGTCATGATAAACATTGAAGAAAAAATGCAAATCGAAGTAAACTCAAATTTCTTTTTCTGCTGCGTAATTTTTAAATCACAACAAACAAAATGCGAGTACATGCTTACGACTAACCTGGCGATGACACAGTTTCCCGCTTGTTTTCACGAAGCATTTTAAGCACAATTTGGACATCAACTGTAATGCAGAGCTCAACATCGTCGAACAGCAGACGTTCATGAATCCTACGATCCGTGGTAAACTAAACAACTTGAAGCTGAAGGGAAACGAAGCGTAGCAAAATCCTGAACTGCCTGTACAATCCCTTTCTAAGTCTTTATGTAGTTTCATAAATTAAGATCTAATGTTGTTTTTAACATCCAAAATCCTTGGTGGAAAATTAATTAATCCTCTCGTTCAAACCAATTGTGAATTTCGGCTGAGAAGAAACGTCGCTAAGTTGTTCAATCAGGATAAATTCAGTCTTCGCTGAGAGACGAGCACGACTAGCCGAAACGTCGTGCAAATTCTTTGTTGTAGTCCTTCATAAACGTTTCCTTTGAAATTTCTACTAACTGCAATCATGTACGAGGAATTTAGTCGGATTTAAATCTTCTTGGAATGGAGCTAAAACTCGGAGATTTGGTTGACAATTTTAACAGAAGTTCAAAAATTTTGTACGCACATCGCAGTTCAATTGCACTTTACTGGCTTCCCAAGCAAATTACAAGCTACCATTGGCTTTTCAAAATGCGCGCGAAACGGGCCGCCGCGTCTGTATCCACGAAAGAAAGACAAATAAAATTCAGTAGTCATATGATAAAATGCTTATTGACTTAGTTAGGTCGGGCCGGACGGGAAAATATTTGGCTCTCGGTCAGGACGCACGGACCTCGCTGCGCTCGGTCCGTACGTCCTGACCTCGAGCCAAATATTTTCCCGTCCGGCCCTCCCACTCAGTCAATAAGTACATAAAATCTTGTATTGAAAGGCTTGCGTTCTGGTGTCAAGAGTGACTCGACCAGGCAGTTGATAAATATTTTTCCAGTCTAAGATGTTGTGGAAATATTATATAAGGAATCAAACTTAGATTGGGCAGTTCGGGGAATTTGGACCCGTTTAACAAGGGCCGAATAGATCGATTTGGAACTCATACAAGTAATATCTTTAACATCATCGTCGGAGACCGTTTTATCAGTTTGCATTACATCGTCTCCATTTTTGAGAAGAAGTTTCCACTCAGGCGGGATAGCACTAAAAACTCCGAGTAGGAGGAAATAATCCGCCAAGGAGAGATTTTTCTCTTCAAAAACGTCCCAATGTTTTAGCTTCCCGTCATTGGAAAGGATATCTCCCAAATGTACAAAACCTGCTACCTTAATTTTCTTATTAAATATTGATTGTTTATTGATCAAGAGGTTTTGATTGTTCCAGATCATCTCATTTAAAATGTCCTGTCTTGCAACGGGTGTACAACTTTTAAAATCAGACCAAGCTTCGAGACATTCTTTGTAAAAAATTCATTGGTAACTTGCAGGGTAGAGAAGATGATTTAAAATTGCATTTGAGGAGAAATTCTGATCCTACATTCTTAAGATAATGAGATAAGAAGACTTTCCATGGCCTAGCGCTGTCGTCAAAGTACCTATTGACGCATCCAGTTCTCTGTGTTGCAATCAAGGATTCAGTGTGAGGCATCTTAAGACCACCATCTTCATAAATGGCCCGATTTATACTAGAGACGGATCATCCGTCTGGGACGAACTTGGGCAAAGAACGGTAGTTCGTCTTAAAATTCGTCTGTGTATAAATACGGGCTTTCAGACGGATCATCCGTCCAGACGAACTATCACGGTAGTTCGTCTTGACAGACGAACTACCGTGATAGATCGTCTGGACGGATGATCGGGCCAATGAGCCAATCTCTTCATTTTGTCTTTACCTTTCCACACAAAATTAAAAATCACCGAATTTATGCTCTTAATTATCTCCTTGTCAAAAGAAATAAAAGAGGTTCGGTAAATGAATTTTGGAATAGCGAAAGTTTTAACAAGTTGAATCTTTCCGCTTTTCAGTTCCGAACCCATGTGAAAATTGATTTGCGTTTGGTGAGATCACGAATTCCTCTGACATTTAAAGATAGAACGTTAAAGCATACATTATTGTTCATATGACTAATTGCTTTTATAAAATACATTCATCATAGCAAGCAGCAGGAAATAAAGAAAGGTACTTAGTGGTTTCAATTTGGATTTTAAATGGGCTGCGACTGTGATAAAGCAACTGTACACAAAACATAACAGAAAACTGGAATCGAGGGCGTAAACAACGTTGAAAAAAAAAAAGAGCCACATACCTTTTGCTCCAGAGAAACTGTTAACAAGCACGATCAATCGCCTCATACGCAACATTAACCCGCAGCCCTCTCACCGGAATGTGAAAAAATATACAACAGAATACGGAACGCCCATGGGATGTTAATTAGACAAAGCGTAACCCCAAAGGGTAAGACTCGTAGTAACACAACTTTTCGCCAGTCTTACCTCCTAATTGGCATACATTAAATAGAAAAACAAGAATGAATAATTGTAATGCCTACCAAGGTAAACTAAATAAACAAAGCGTAACTCTTACATCTGTACGTATTTACCGTTGAGGCATGTGTAGTTTGTCTGGTTCGGATTTGCTAAAACAGGCTTGTTTTCCATTTTCCATGTTTTTTAGTTTCTCTTTTTGACGTTTTCGCATCTCGTGTATTTCTTTCGGGAGGTCTTCATACATCTTGTACTCGGTGTCCTTGAGTCTTCGGCCACATTTAAACACTCTTTCTCTGTCTGAATACCTCAGGAAGCACGCAATGATGACTCTGTCCTTGTCGTTTTCCTTCCTCGGCTTTCCTGAACGGTGCACGCGTTGAAATTCTATACCATGTGCGTCTTGTATTCCTAGAACATTCTCCAAGAACTCGGTTAACACCGCTTGGGTGTTTTCAGTCGGTGCTTTACCCTGTTGACCGGTTCCATTTTCTTCCACCGGTATCTGCTGCGAGTTTCTTTCTGGGATGCCTTCAAATTTTTAAATTTCTCGCCGACTGTAAGCCTCTAAATAGAGTAGCTTTTTGCGGGTTTCGCTGACGTCGTCGTTGGTTTAAACAGACTCGCTGTGCAACTTCTTTAGTTGTTCGTCGACAAATACGGCATTTTTCTCCTTGGAAGTGAAATTGTCTTCTACGGTTTTCTGCTTTGCTTTGACCGAGTCAACGTCCACTTCTAAGGAAGTTACTTTACATTGCAAACCTTTGACCGCAATATTTAACTCTTCAAATTGGGTTTCCATGTTTGATAGCTTAGAAAGTACGACGTCGAGTTTGCTACCGATAACATCCATGACTGCTTCTTCGACACTCGATAAATCGGCAGGAGAGTTAGACTCTTTAAGTCTCTTGTTATCTTCTGGGGAAGGCTCCGAACTACTGCGATTCCTGTTCTTCCTCTTTGGAGTAAAAAGCAATGATTTCATGGGCATTCAACACGATAAAAATTGTCCGGTTTGCGGAGCGCCTTCTGTCACGTCTTCCCTCCATGACGCTCTCCCCAATCCCCCCCTTCTTCTTATTATTAGGGACGGACCATTAGAAAAGTGAGGTGCTGTTTTTATAGTCATAGTCATACAGTTGAACCCCGTTATTTTGAACCGTCAGGGGAAACCAAAAAAGTTTGAAATAGCAGGAGTTCAAAATAACCAATAGTAAATGAGTGAAGGGCAAATCCAAGCCAAAGGGAAATTGGTTTAAGTTTGAAATAACGGGAAATTCAAAATAATTGAGTTCGAATAAGCGTAATCTATTAAACTGTAAATTATTAACACACGACAAGTTTTTGAAAAGAATTGTTTTTAAATTAAGGAAATAACAGTGTAATCAGTTAATGCACTGTATATTTTATAAATTAATCTTTCTGGACACCACTGTTTGTAGCAAATCATTTCATATGAATACGTCTTTTATAAAAAAATCCATACATGTATATCAAAAATATTACACAATTTTTCACTATAAATCGCTATTTACTTTTGAAACCTCCTTCAGTAAATTAAATTTTAAAGCGAACATTATTAAAAAGTGTTTTCTAATAAAATAAACTTAAAAATGTAAAGTAACGTAACAGTACAAGCTATGTATTTAGTAAAACAAAGTTGCATTGTTTTTAATTAATTAAATAGCAAATTGTGCATAAGGAAAATATTTTCTCAAAAAAAAATTAACGCATAGGGCTGTAGCGAAAAAAAATTCTTGCACAGGAAATGGGCCAAAAAAAATTCTGGCAGGCTAAAAATCCCCCTCCCCCCATCACTTTTCTAATGGTCCATCCCTTATGTAGTTATCCCGGTGCCTTTATTAAGGTTATGACGGGAACTACTTCCTTCCTCTTAGGTCTGAACCTTAATTTTATCCACGTCCCCTAAACGAGATTCTGATACCTTTTAGGGAGTCCATTTTACAAGTTTGGACAAGCCTTTCTATAGGCGTCTCCCCCCCCCCCCCCACCACCAGTCCCTGGGGAAATCCATACACAAAGGCATCTTTAGACAAATAATTACTATGTATATGGCACTAGAAGCAGCTATTCAGTAGAGTTCCTCAGCCTGACTCTGCTGTTCAATACTACTTTCCATACTAACCATACGTATGTTTCGTTTCGTAGTTTATTGATTAATAAACTAAATTTATAATATGTATCCCCAACCAAAATTATAAAAACCGGAATACCTGGGATTCCTTTCCACGTCTTCAGGTAGCACCCATAGCTGGAACTGAATCAAGCGACGAAATGAAAGAAATAAAGGCGTCTTTTGCTAACCAGCCGGAAGAAAACATCTACCAAATTCCTTTAAGTAGCTTTCACTTTTTTTTATTTGGTATATATAATTGTAGTGAAAATAGACTTTCTAAGGTCGCGCAAAGACATGAGGCTGTCTTCACCTTCACACGGCGAACTTTTCCATTGCTATTAGGGTAGACTTCTTCGACGAGGTCCACTAGCCAAAGGCCACGCGGCGTTTTCTTATCAACGATTAGAACCAAGTCTCCCACTGCGAAATTACGATGGAGAGTTGTCCAATTCTGCCTAACTTTAAGAGTTGGTAAGTAATCCTTTAACCACCGTCTCCAGAATGAGTTTGCAATGCATTGTGTTTGGCGCCAACGTTTGCCACAAGTGTCTTCCTTTCTTGGTTTTGTTAATACATCAAGTGGAACACAATGGTTTTCCCTCAGGAGTAGTAAATTGTTTGGCGTCAGCAGTTCTGGATCCTTTGGGCTATTGCTTACGGGTGTGATTGGTCGGTCGGCAAGGATTCGCTTTACTGCACACAGCACTGTCAACAGATTTTCATAATTTACTACCTGTTCCTTGAACAATGCTTCCAAAATCTTCTGCATGGACCGTATCATACGTTCCCAGATTCGAATGGCTGGCATCTGGTGGGTTAAGGGACCACTGGACATTGTCTTGTCTAATTCGATCGTAGAACTTCGCCTGATTCAAGCCTCCATCACTGCCAATAAGTAGCGTTATCTCGTCTGATTTTATTTGTGGAAAATCTATTCCGGACAAGTGAGGCCAATCATCAATATCTTTGTGGCTCAGTGCGCTTCTTTTCAGTAACCACAAAGTGTCTACTGTCCACACATTCTTCAATTTGACGTCTTCGTGCAAGTGCAAACCTATAACGGTCAAGGCAGCCTCTTGTCCCTTTTAAATTTTCTCAGTTCATGGTCGACCTTTCGTTTAGTTCAAGCTTCGCACCTAAGTGCACATCTGAGTATCACATCTGAACCAGGGTCTAGTAACGTATTCACAGCGTGAAATCATGGATTCACGAATGTTTACAACATCCGTAAAGATACGTAAACATAAGGCTTTTTCTTTACGCATCGACTTCGCGGTGCGTAAAGGCGTGTAAATTCACAGAATGCATAAAGTCTGCGTAAAGGGCAATAAAGAGACGTAAATCACGGAAATGAAGGTGGATGTAATTATAGGTTATTGTCTGTTAATTGGAGAAAAAAGGCTATTTTTGCTTGATTTTCACGCTGTAATTTGTCTGACCTTGCTGTGAACACTTTACGGCTCTTTAACGCTGTTTACGTATCTCTACGCACCGCCATTTATGTTCTTTACGATTCTTTATCCTTCTTTACGCGCAATTCACTTTCAAATTGACAGAATTATTTGCAGAAGACAGACAAATATGAAACATGAAGTACTTATCTGTTACTTCCCGTTGTATTTTGACCGGCTTTACTGTGAACACTTAACGCCTCTTTGCAGCCCATTACGAAGATTAAAGCACCGTTCTTTACTCTTTTTACGATTTTTTACCTTTGATTACCCGCAACCTTTCCACGAATTTACTGATTATCATTGAAAGAAATACTGAGAGGACTGAAAGAAATGAAATATTCGGCCTCTGCGTGAAGATAGTTATTATATTCAATGACCAATCATGGCGGAATATGACTTTAATGAAAAAAGTTTAGGAGAAGCCCACGCATTGGACTCCTGATCTGTCAACCTTTCAATTAGTCATGTCATTTTATGTATAAGCAACCGCTAGGAATGCGAGTTTTTCTTGATCACATCGTAAGGCAGTTAAGGACGGTTTGTAATAGAAAGAGTCTTGGTGTTTCGTTTTCACCCCCTGACAAAATGCTTAAAAAACTGAAATTACAAAACCGGTTTCTCGCCCAACCTCGTTCCCAGGATCTTCTTTCTTACTGGTACGTTCTATTTGCAGCCGGAAAGTGGTGCGTAATATAAATGAACTTAAACACAAAGACGCACACACCTTTAAAAAAAATGTAATAATGACTTGTGCTGCTTCTTGATCATTGTCAATATAAACTTGTTGAAGATGTTGCTTGTTTCCAAAAAGTGAAACCCTCTTAATTGTGTAGGTGAGATATATTTTCAAATTATTCCAAATTGCTGCTAGCTTGATTGATTGTTGCTTTCAAATGAAGCGACGACCTCGGGTGCTTGTTCGGTTCATTCCAGAGATTAATAACATATTTTGTCACGCAACCACTAAATTGAGAAGGTCGGAAACAGACTGGCATCTTCACGGAAAGAATATCTCTCAATTCGTTTATCACAACATTTGTATTTTATAGCGGTTTTCTCTAACACACGCCCTTCACGGATTTTTTTCGCAAGGGCCAAATATGTTTTTGATGGATGTCAATCATCTATTTAGTGTGAGAATTTTCGTGCGCCTATTGGTTCTTGCTTATTGGCGTCATATTAATTCCGGGATAGATTTTGCCCTGCCGGTTCCAAAAATTTTTGTGACATCATTCCGGAAATATTCATGGTGACACAATCGGGTATCCGCAAATGTTGACTTTCAATAGACTGAACTTCTCAGAAACCAACTTCGAGGCAAAAGGAATAGATTATTTCTGATAGTGTAACAGCGAAAGTTTTTGAGCGGCGATTATCACTTGTTGTTTCACTGCGTAGTTAGAGAAGTGTAACGGATGGAATAAAGGTCAGTTTTATGCTAATTTTGCGTCCGAAGTATACTTTTGTTAAAGCAAGGACAGCAAAATGGCAAGGACAGGGGGAATGATGTGGATGGTGGAGCTTTTTTTCTTCACTGTCCCTAAGAGCGCGTTTTAAACTTAGAAATTATGGCTTGGACTTCTTTATTTCGAGGCAAAAAAAAATGTTACGATGCATGTAGTTCACTCTCAATAAGAGAACACAAATCTGCCTTTATGTTAGTCAATTTCGTTCATTTTTTGCACAATAACGAATCGAAGCAGTTTCTAGTGTGGCGACGCAATGTCTGACAGCGTAGTTCTGCTATATATATGTTATTCACCGCCCGCGAGGTCCGTATAGGGAAAAACTGTACCCGAGGTCTTGAGTACGGCCAAGGCCGCAGGCCGAGGGCCGTACTCAAGATCGAGGGCACAGTTTTTCCCTATACGGACTGACCAAGGCCAGTGAATAACGTGTTTATTTTTTTCTGCAATATTGGAGGTGGAACGAGGCGAATTGGTTTGAGAACTGTTCGTAAACAGTCCTTCTACGTGCACTAGTTCCCACGATCAACGTGATGTCAAAATTATTAAGCTTACGAAAAAGAGCCGCTAGCAAACCGTAGGGATAAAGTATAGACTTACGATAAAACAGAACTAAAAATATATCATAAAACAATAAGCGTTACGAACAAACCCTGACGTCTCATAGCAAGAATAAAGAAATAAGCTTTGACTTGTTGTTATACCTAATAGTACCTTTTTGGTACGCTTCGGCAGCATATCAGGCGAGTTTGGTCGAGCCATGGTTCGAGACCAAACGAGCCTGATATGCTGCCGAAGCGTACCAAAAAAGGTGCGATTAGGTATTTACCGTGCCCAAATTCGTCCTAAAAACCGGCCTTATTTTTTCGGTTACCGTGATCAGTCAGGCGTTCTAGTCATATGGCGCGTGAACCGTGAGAAGAATAGTGCGAGTCAACAAACGGCGGCAAAATACTGCTGAATGAAATAATTTTAACAATTTTTAGTAGTGACAAAAGACAAAAGATGTGCAAAACGCTTCGCGGCTGAAATATCGACTGCATTTCAAAACGAGAAACTTGCAGTGCAAACCGAGTTTGGTCGAGTCATGGTTCGAGACCAAACGAGCCTGATATGCTGCCGAAGCGTACCAAAAAAGGTGCGATTAGGTATTTACCGTACCCAAATTCGTCCTAAAAACCGGCCTTATTTTTTCGGTTACCGTGATCAGTCAGGCGTTCTAGTCATATGGCGCGTGAACCGTGAGAAGAATAGTGCGAGTCAACAAACGGCGACAAAATACTGCTGAATGAAATAATTTTAACAATTTTTAGTAGTGACAAAAGACAAAAGATGTGCAAAACCCTTCGCGGCTGAAATATCGACTGCATTTCAAAATGAGAAACTTGCAGTGCAAACCGAAGAAACAATCATTTCACAAATCTTAGCCCGAGGGAGCAAATACAAATCCAAAACTCTAGCACGGTACATGTCACATGGAAAATTACTGAAAAGAAAACTTGCCCTAGCAGTTCAAATGTTCAATTGAATGAACCTTTGGAATCAGTCAGTGGTGAAATTTATGTTAATTGTGGAATTTTCAAAATTTGCACCGGAAAAAAGGCTTGCAATTCCACCGGCATTCAACGACTTTTGCGAAGTGGTCGCGTTTACCACAAAATTAACTGAAGAATCTGTTCGAACTGTGGTAGCTTCGCCGGAACTTGAAGTCGACGCTGGCTCTTGAAAACGATGAGGAGTTTCACTTTGGACAAATCCAGCGCACATCTGCTTGCTTATGATGGAGGACATTCGCTGCTGTGTTTGTTGGGGTGTAGTGGCATAGCTGTCGAGACTCTGGACATTGCGATGACCGCTAAGTTGACCTGAATATCTGATCGCTCGATGTTGTTGCCCAGCAGCGTGGTGATGAGTGTTTTCATGTTGCTGTGGTTGGTGTATTTTTGCCCGTTAGCATTTGATATGTTCTCAACCATCGCCTTCATCAAGCCGTTGATTTTCTTGACCCCATTTTCTGGTTTTTTAGGAACTTCCCCGGGTTTGATGGGTTCTAGTTTATTGCCAACCAAAACGGCGAATCTGAAAGACACATGGCACTTGGTCGCTGAGCGACGTACTCTTGAAATAGCATCACCGGGCATCTTTCTTCGTGGCCGGTCGCCCACATTTTGGGGTTAAACTTTCTTTCATTTGCTGCAACTTTTCTCATTCGTTCCACTGACCACTCAACGTACTTGCCGGCACCTGTGCAGACGATCTTAAAATCGCCAAACTTCAGTTGGTGGTGTTCCTGGCGACCGCGGAACCCGAAGTGCTGGCTTATGTTCAAAAAGTTGACGTTGGTGAGTGCTTCGCCGTCGTGTTTTCCGAGGACGTTTTTCAGCCACATTTCTTCAGTCGTCTCGGCAGACAACGGTTAAGCGGCGTTTCGTTTATTACCTTTTCCCGACTTCTTCAGGAACTTGACTTTGGCGTCGAGCGCTTTGTTGGCTTTGGAGAAATCTTCGTCGCGGATAATGGAGAATGTTGAACCTTTTTTTCTGCAAATACCGGTCAAGACCTCTTTGAATGGTTTTGAGTGAAGACGGTTCGAAGTCTTCTCCCTTAGCAGTACGAATCTCCCAGTAAAAATGTGCCAGCATTTGGGTGAGTTCTTGTTTCGTGAAGGCTTCAATGGGTTTCTTAGTCGCTTCGTTCAAGCCAGGCTTGCCACGTACGTTGTGCAAATTTTGTGGAGCGACATGTATTTACCCTTTTCTGGTCGTCAATACTCTTCTCTAACTCCTCATCTGTCATTTTTTTAATTCTTTTGTTTGGATTTTCATTTTCGAAATCTTGGAAGTCCAAATTAAGAGAGAAATTTGGAAAATCCGGCTCCATTTTGAAACGAAAAAGTTTCAGTGCTGTCCGTAAACGTACCGCCAGTGTAGCCGCGTCCAATTTTGGCGCGAAATTGTATTTTTTCTCTGTTAGCGTTAAACAAATTACTTCCTCGTATTTCTCTTTTAATTTTCATCTCTAAAATCTGCAAAAACGTGCGAGTTTTAGAAACTGTCCATGATATCGTAGGATATCAGGTCAGTGACTTGATATCGTAGAAATCATGACAGTAAACAAGGCATCTGATTGGCTAATTCACAGTTTGGGTACGGTAAAAAATGAAATCACACGTTTAAATTTGGTTTTCAGCACCGAAAGATCTTTAAAACAAGTAAGCTTAAGATTTTTTGTGAAAACTAAGGCCTACACGCACCAGATTCCACTGCGTATCTTAGTATCTTAAACATTTTTTGTTCTTCTTGGTCAAGATTTCCGCAAATCGATACTTAGAGAAAACTAAACTGTATAAAAAACCTGTTGACATGCAGCAGTTCTTGTCGATCCAAGACACAGCATTGCAAGGTTTCTTGTTTGATTATTTTAGCTTACAATCATTAACAATCATATTGTCTTGAATGAAACTAAATGGGACGAGATTAGAAAAGAGAATTCCAAGGAAAATAACGAAATTTCAACCGAGAAACGGAGGTCAAAAGACTACCTTGCAGTTAACCCGTGTTAAATCAAATGGCGTGTCAATAACAAAACAACAACTCGAAAAAAAGCAAGCCAGCAAAATTTTCTTAACAAAAGCACAGGGATACTCGCCTTTTTCGGAGAATAACCAGGCCTTTTATTCCATTGCTGATTTTTCCTTTCACTTTACAGCGGTTAGTGAGAGAAAAGTTCCATTTTAAGAACAAAAATCCAACGTTTTGTTGTGCGGCAGTAAAAATGATTTCACTTCAAGTTTTGGATTAATGCGGTCTGTACGCGGGGTCCGGGTGGGAAAATCCGGACCGCTGGAGCGCGCGTCATTAGCCAATCAGATTCAAGGATTTAGGATTCCGGACCGCTGAGATGCTTCAGAAAAAAATAAATGGTATTATTTCAATTATTTTAAGATCAAAATTAATGTAACTCATTAACAATAACTAACTGGAAAAACAGAAAAAAGCAACATCCATCATTCTAATCTAATAAGTTTGTGTCCAGCTTCACATGTCACCTTCAGTTTGAAGTGGTTAAAATTTGGCATGCAGTTGACAAACATTACAGTACACGCTGTTGTCTGAGTATACCAGCAATGTTCCACCACTCTCAAATATGCCTCGGGAGTAGCACTGGAATTTCTTCCCACAGTTAGGACAAATTTGCTCTGAGACTTTTCCTTAGCTGTACTTCCATTTTAATTTGGTAACAATGGAGGCCTGCACATTATTACGGGATGTGAAATCCATGGCTTCAAGGCTGTGATAGTGCGATTTTGCTTCATGGCCAATAAGGCCATACCTCCAGGCGGCAGATCTCCTTTGCCTTCACAGCCCAATGGATAAACAATACTCAAGGCTTCCTTTCCTTACCTTGATAAAATAACCACGGGGATGTTAAGTAGATTAGTCAGTCCCCACAAAGCCATCCAGTCACCCCAGTCACCTTCCATGGCCATTCTTCTCAGATTCGTCGCCAATGCAACATTATTGACAAAATCTCTGAAATGAACTCCGTCCTGGGCAGTTGGGTTGTTCCGAAGGTATCAACCAGGCAATGCAGCGGGACTCAAGGGTGCCATCCCCGAGCAAATTACACTCACTCACTCATCCTCTTCATGCCGAGTGGCACATAATTGGTCACTAATCGCGTGGAACAAGCAATTTCCATCTTTCGGCGTGAAGGGAAGGGGGCGGGGGGCTGGCGATAGGAGAGTCCTGCGCTACTGCGCCACTTGGGTGACTCACTGGTGTTGAAAGCTTGTTTATCGTCTGCCATTGACTTGAAAACTTCGGGTAGATCATTTGCGCTGTTTAAAGCTGAAGCAAAATTTAACACTGGGACACTGGAACACCGTAAAACCCAACACTGGAAACCGCGTTGACCCCGAACCATTTGTTGGTCGGCCAGCTAGCACCCCAAGTTTCCGATGAAGTGGTGTTTAATCCCAGGAACCGATGGAGATAGATCCAGGACTATGAAATTTTGTAGAGGAAGATCAAACTAATGTAAAGTAGGTGGTTAAACAACATACTAACAATTCCCCAAAATTCGCGTAGTGGAACATGGTTAAAATTAGCCTTGAAAATGGCTCATGTTTACCAAAGGGTACACAAGCCAAGTAAAACGGAACATTCATTAGAATTTCGATAAGTTTGGATTTTTGCAGTGTTTTCCTTTTGTTTTTTCCTTTTTGTGTGTTATCGTAGACCACAGGGCTCCCAATTGAAGTAAATACCGGTATTTTGACAAAGTTGCATTCTTCTTTCATAATTTTAGTCTTCTACAGATACTGTCGTGATTTGAAACGAACATTTAAATGGACATTCAGTCAAATTAAGCCTGGAACATTGAACAGTTGCGTTATCATGAACTGAGCACGTGTATTTCCTTATATGGTCTTGTGTTGCACATGTTAAATTCGATAACCTATGTTTTTGCGATGCCATGAGACGCGATGATGTGCGATATTTTGTAGAGCGTTCGGAAGGATATTGTAGCGTTTAACAGATCGACAAGAAAGTAAAGTAAATGAAATGTTGCGTTAAAATACAGTCCTCAACAGTTAGTCCATCGAGCCGCGGATGTGGAAAGAGAAAATGCGTGAAAGAATTTGTGTGTTTGACCTTTGTGCCGACGTGTTTACTGATTGAAGAAGCGCGCTGAATTTTACGAGTTTCGAGAGGGGAGATTTGGTAAAAAAGCGAAAAATTCGCAATGCACATCGAGGATATGCGATAAGCGGATATTGCTGAAGAGTCGGAAAACAATATAACACTGTTACAAGGCATTAAGGAGCATTTGGCCGAAACGATGAAGATATTGGGAACTCTGACCAAAGAAATCCTCGGGTTGCTTGAGAAGGAAAAGGACATTGAACACGAAATCGCCGACTGGAATAATTTCGAAAAGACATCAGAAAGGGTATCCAAACGATTGAAGATTATCTAAAGCCTACGAGTGGAAGCGTGAGCGAGCAAAATTCTAATTTGCCACTAACAGCAAATCAAGCGCTTGGACACAACACAACAGACCACGTGTAACGAAACTGTACGAGCGAGGCTGCCGAAACTCGAACTGAAAAAGTTCTATCGATCCGTAGCTGATTGGCAGAGATTTTGGGACGCCTTCAGGAATGCAGTACACGAGAATAGTCAGCTTTCCGAAATAGATAAGTTCACCTATTTAAAAGGTTTCTTTGGAGGAGAAGCGAGTACCGCCATTGCAGGTTTGTCGTTGACACAAGGAAATTATGGGGCCGCGATTGAAATATTGAAGAAGCGCTTTGGCGACGAGCAGAAAATTATCAGCGCCCACACGGAAATGTTGTTGAAGTCAACTCCAGTGCACAACGGAAAAGAAACCGGGAAACTTCGAAAGTTGTATGATGAAATTGAAGTGCAGATAAGAGGATTGCAAAGTATGGGGATTCAGGCATATTGATATGGAACATTGTTAGTACCGGTTCTCTTGTCGAAATTACCTGATGACGTTAAACTGGAAAGCTCTCGTGGGGTTGAAGATGGTAAGTGGAACCTTGATGATTTACTTAAGAAATAGATTGCTGAGAACACGGCTAGAGAGAGTTGCACGACCACGCCCGTTAATCCCACAATTGCCTTTGGTCCTAAGAAACCCGCCAGACCCACGACAAGTACATTTCTTGCACCTAATGGGGGCGAGTATGAAAGTAGGTGTGCCTTCTGCATGGGGTTACACAAGCATGTTGATTGTAGAAAGATTGTCAGAGTCGCAGATAAAAAACAGATTGCTAAAGGATTTGGGTGTTGTTTTGTTTGCCTCGGAAGGAGACACAAAGCAGTTTGTTGTGATTCTAAGGAGAAATGTCATTGTGGTGGACGCCATCATCCAGCACTGTGAGAGAGTAAATTCAGAGAAAGTAGACATGGCAACCGAGTTCAAGAAACTGCACGAGTTAGTGAGTCGCGGAAACCAGAGCTTGATTCAACGCTTCATGTAAATTCAAGAGCATAAGTCGTTCTGCAGACCGCGCAGGCTACTGCAAGTACAAGCAGTGTAACGAAAGCCCAAGGACTTAGGATCCGAGTAATTTTCGACTCCGGAAGCCAGAGATCCTACGTCACAAGTAAGTAGCGCGATCTTGGACTATACTCAGATGAAGATGGTGTGATTCGATGCCGCGGTAGAATTCCCGAAACAGTCATGGAGTACAAAGAAAAGCACCCAGCATTCCTGCCTAGAGGTCATCATCTGACCAATCTCGTTATTGAACAGTGTCACAAGAGAGTTCATCATGGTGGAGTAAGAGAGAGACTAACAGAATTGAGAACACGGTTTTGGGTGAACCAGGGAAGACAAGCAGTAAAGTAGAGTATCAGGAAATGTGTTGTGTGTAAACGACACGAAGGAACTGCTTATCCAGCTCCAAAAATTGCGGAGTTGCCAAGCTTCAGAATTCAAGAAGCGTCGCCATTCACAAAAGTTGGCATAGACTTTGCAAGCCTACTGTAGGTGAAAACTAGTGGAACGCAAATGAAGAAGGTGTACATAGCATTATTTTCCTGTGCAGTGACTAGAGCTAACCATTTGGACATTACTGGAGACCTGGAGACTGGAACCTTTCTCAGATGTCTCAGAAAGTTCATAGCCAGGAGAGGTGTTCCGCAATTGATCATATCTGACAACGCAAAGACCTTTAAACCAGCTGCAAAGGAACTGAAGACGCTGTACGAGCATCCAGATGTTCAAGCCTTTCTAACTGAGATTAGAATTACGAATTATCGAACTGAATTCCAAACAATTCCAAGACATGCAAATTAGGAAAAACATAAAAGCTTGGAATTTCTGGGAATATATGGCAATGTGTTAAAACTGTACTTGGAATCATTAGAAATTCCTAGGAATTCCCAATAATACCAAAACTGATAATGAAAGAGCTTGGGAATGTCTGAGAATATATGGGAATGGCTAAATTAAATGGCTTGGGCTAATAAAAATGGTTGGGAATTTATGAGAATAAATAGGAATGACTAAATTAAATATGAGAAATATTGGCAATTTACTTGGAATAGCAAATTTAAGTCCCTGACTTAAATACTTGACAGACTTCAAGGTGAGGATATTTCAGTAAACTGTCTTTGGAACTTCCAGGAAGTTATGAAAAAGGACATTTAATGTATCACACAGTCAAACAAGTCTTAACTTGTTTTCTAAACATTGCGGTATTCCTGAACCTTTGAGAACAGGTCAGGCAAACAAAATTGAAAGGCACATACATGACTCAAAAATTAATAAATAGATAAATTCTTTGTGTAAATTATGTGTTAGTTCGCTTGTTGAATTGAGGACACCAACTGAATAAAGGATGAATACATACATGTACCAAAGCAGCAAAAGCATCTTCTTATGCTACTATTTTCTGTTTACAAAAAAAGCATATCCTTAAAAATTGTCCATGACACAAGTAACTATAAAGTATCTTAAAAAAATTGTTCATGACACAGCTTCAACCACACTCCATTGAAAGGCACTGTAGGCAGTGTACTAGGCATGGATTTGCAGAGTTCCCTTTGAGAAAGAACACTTTTTTCCACAATTTCCTCTTACTTTGCCAGTTGAAATTTACCTCTGAAAATAAAGAATAAAATAAATGGAAAAGAGAAGTCATGAAATGATGCCTTCAAATAAATACTATTATCATACCAGCGTACGACCTCACTCATGCAATTTTATTGAAAATATACTCAGGAGATGATGTGTGTAGGGGCAGATACATGTAGGTTGGTGTGAGCTGGTCCAGAAGAGCTGTCCAGCTCCGCACACATTGTCACCTGATTACTATAGTGCGCACGCAAGTCTTCATTCATTTAGTATTTATCAAGACCTTTCCGTAACTTTCCAATCAAATTCAGCCCTAAAATGGTGGTATGATAAAATACTTCTTGACTACGCTGTAAGTTAGGTCAGGCCGGACAGCAAAATATTTGGATCTCGGTCATGGCGCATGGAACTACTCTGCCCGTATTCCACGCGCTAGAGCCAAATGCTTTCCCATCCAGCCCTCCCACTCAGTCAATAAGTACATATTATTATTAGGAGACAATTACACAACAACGACTTTTAAGAGCGTATCACGCAGTTGACGACAGGACTTGTGATTATTTCACTCTAATGACTTCACTTTCTTGTGGATTTCATGTTAGTAAAGAAAATGAATACAACAGTAGGTAATGTCGAGGAAGCGATTTAAGAACACCCAGCCACTTATTTACAAGTGCATCAATGTTTTGAATATGAACAAAAGACGACCATTCTTATTCAGTGACATGCAAATGGCGTCAGATATTCTTAATTTTTTGCTTGTCGACCACAGGGTCAGCTGTACCCAATCTTTTGACTGAGTAACAGTTTGATTAATATTAATGTTTGTGCTGCTGCACTGTATACAAAGCGAGCTGTTGTAAAGATCGTTTCTGAACTGGTTGCAGAACGAGAGTGCTCCTTGATGATTCTCTATAAACTTGAGCATACAAAAAATTCTTTTATTCAACCTAATCAATGGCAAGAAAAGTCGATATCTCCGAATTATATTCTATATTCCTCTTAAAGTCTAACTCATTATTAAACTTTGAATATGTTTCAAATGAAGCTCCCTTTTTTTCACAGGATGTTTATGTGTGGGCGCCATACTCGGCTTTTCTGTCAACACAAAATGGGCCATTCCATGTAATGTCTGCAACTCCCCCCCCCCCCCCCCCACTCCCATTGAGGTACAGGAAAATCCTAAAGGGAATGCACGGGGGTTTCAAAAGTCATTTATGAAGGAGCAACTATGTCGGTTGCTTTGATCTCTAAAAATCATCTCCCTTTTTAGTGGGGGTGCATACATTAAATCGAATGGCCCAATGGCGTCCAACTGCATAAGACATAGTTTAGAATCTGTTCAAGAAATTAAAGATTAATACTGTACCTTTATGTAAGAGAAGGTAGCTCTGCATCGAATACTACAACTCTTCAACCACTGGAATAAAAAACTATCCATGTTTTCCTTTCTGGCGTACATAAACGACATGGCGATGGCCACCAAATACGAACACTCCGACACTCCAGGAAAGAATCACTGGTCACTGGTTACGCGCGCCTGCAATTTTCAAGCGTGCGGTTGTAAATCACATGACCTCTTTAAAGCGGCCCGGTCGCATGGCTGTCTAACCGGCGAGGCGGCCATTTTCAAATTATTTTGAGGTGAATTGTGCCAAGGTTGCAAGTTTATCATACGCGAAAATGGTTTATTACACTATTCTTTTGGACTTACTTTCGCTTACGATAAGTGAGGCTCAACCCAAATTGCTTTAGTGGAAGTTGATAGTAAAGATGGTGGTTAATTGTTCGATTCAAGATGGTTGTAAACAGACTACCGATTTCAAGGTGAGTAACTTACATTTTATTTTCTATCGAGGGCTTAAACAAATTAGTTCCCTTCTTTGCGACATTCTGCCAAATGAGTGTAACAAGCCTTAATACAGTGTATAAAGTGTGCAATTCTTCAAGGAACAGAAATCAAAAGGGCCGTTGTTCAGTAAAATTGCCCCCAGGGTGGACAGTGTTAATTCTCACTGGTTAAAAGTAATAACGAATTCCAAACCATGTGTTAGCAGAGTGACTACCGCTTTTCATAATAAGTTTAGTTGAAGGTAATTTCATGTTGCCTACACGCTAAGCAACAATTCAGTTTCTCCAGACCTGCCAACTCTCACGGTTTCACCGTGAGACTCACGGTTTGGGGTATCAACTCACGGTCTCACGATTTGGCTTCCAAATCTCACGGTGAATCAGAAAATCTTGAAATTGCCAAACAATTCAGGTAGTATGAAGCAATATTGAAAAACCGTGTTGAAAATGGCCAAATTTGTCACATCTAATGTTTGAGCGAAAGCTGGGTACAATTCCGACCTGTGAAACCATAGGTCAAGATAGGTGTGCTTAGGTCTCTGGGGAAGCTAGAGCTGTGAATAGTTAACTCAAACTGGCGCCTCGCGTCGACAACGAAACAGAAACTGACTTCAAAAAATGCGGCAAAAGAATACAATAGGTAGCACAAATAAGGTAAAGAATACCTTGAAACAAGAAATCTACCATTTTTATTTTCATTTTACACATATTTTGGAAATCTCCAGGTTTGAGGTCCCAATCTCCAGGTTTTTCTGGGCTTTTTTGCAAGGTCTCCAGATTTGCACGTTTTGGAGGTTGGCAGGTCTGGTTTCTCTCAGATACATGTATGTGAGCAAATTAAATTGAAATTAAAAGCCTACATCTGTAAATTGTTCTTCAATGACCAGTCAAAGGCGATTGAACTTGAAATGAACATACATTTGCAGGAGTGCTTAGTGGAGCCGATATACAAAATACCCGCTCCGCATGCAGCATGATGCTGGCTGGGAAGTAACATATCAAAATAAACAATTTGCTGGGAATTAGTTAGGAAATGATTGCTTGCTGCCGTTTTTTTCTTCTGAAACAATTTTTGCTGGAAAATGATACACAGCGCCCATTTCCTGGCTCACTGACACACACTGAAAGGCGGGTTGTTGGAAAAAAATTTAGGTTTGTTTCTCGCATGGAGGTCACCATGGTCAACGTCGATTGGTATTGACGCACGAGAATGCAATAAACATGATAAACGCAAATAAACACCTTTACTGACAGGGATCCAAACGGTATGACATCTGTATCTGGTAAACCTCTTCTACGCCCCTTTTTGCAGTATCAGACGACTCATTGTCAATTAGAGTGAAAACAAGCATCTCACTTTTCATAAACCACGCGGTGATATGACCACGTCCTTCAACGTCTTTTACACTTAGGAACTTGTTTCTACAAATTGCTGTTTTGCGATATCTTCTTGATCAGGAACCTATATTTCGGTCTAAAACGGTAAGCAGTTATTTACTTCTCGCTAGTATTAGTATTTACTATCTGTCCATACGCACTGAATAACCGAGTCTATTTCGCCATTCTCCTGGTCTTAAAGTTACGCTGGTTTTCTACTGTCCTTTCACTGAAACATCTTAATTAGAATGATACATCACCCGAAAACTTAGGAATGGAATTTTCAGATGTTCAGCTAATAAGAAATTATTTGTTTTTTACCTGGGTTGTTAAATTAGCGATCCAGGCGTTTTGAATCATCGTATTTTGGAAATGTCTGAGTGGATCCTATTCACTAAATTTGAGTACTTTTGATTCCTCCCAGATAATAAAAAGCGTTGTTGCGCCTCCGATGGACTGACTTCAGACACAGCGGAGATGTGAACACAAAGAACCGTTAACATCTCAAGGTAAGAAGGATATTATAATTTCAAAAATGGCTAAAATATGCTCGCATGGTGATTATATTTCGTGCTGTCTGTCAGTATAACCTGTTTCAGAGGTCTATTATCAAAATATTTACGAAAACCGCTACCACGGTTTGAAAAAGCTACTTGGCTCGTTGCCCCTCGCAGCACGATTTTAACTTGAAAATTACTTTATATTTAAAATCGGGGATGCACTATCAAAGTGCGAGCCATGCGAGGCATGCGAGACATTAACCAAAACATGCGGCCCTCATAAAATGAATGCAAGAGATCCCAGAATCTATTGAACACGACCATGAAAGCTGATGACAACGACTTTGAATGTGTCGCTCACTTTTCTTACTTAATCGTGCTGACCCTATAGGTTGATACCTCGGCTATGCAAAATAATTTCGTAACGCTCAGCGAAAAAATAACATTTTTATTACAAAACTTGTGTTGTTTTACTTTCATTTGTATTAAATATGAACGAAAATAGATTCTCGCAGGTAAGTTAGTAAGAACGAAATAATTTAAACGGGAGCGACACATTCAACACATCGTTGTCCTCGCCCCTCATCTCTCGCATCTCGCGTTGTAATCTAGGGTACTTCGTACTCGTTGTCATACGTTTGAGTCCACACACTTAGTTGTTTATGGCCTTTTCTTTAGTTGATAAACTAATAGCTTCTGAATATGCGAAATAATTCGAGATGTTGGAAAGAAATTTTCTGGATTATGAAAGTTTTATTGCGTTGTTGGCCTGCCCTTTTTGATATAATTTTCTGCGGCAATATGGTGTATTCGTTTATCAATTTGATTAGTCCATATGCGTTACGGTTCAAACCACCAAAAGTCTGTTTTGGCCGTTTGGTGATCTTGTTGTGTAAAAGATGGCAGAGCTGGGTAAATGGTTACGATTATGTTGATCAAATAAGAGAAATGCGAATGACAACCCGGGATGACAGGCGGGACTTGGCGCCAAAAGTCTGTTTTGGCCGTTTGGTGATCTTGTTGTGTAAAAGATGGCAGAGCTGGGTAAATGGTTACGATTATGTTGATCAAATAAGAGAAATGCGAATGACAACCCGGGATGACAGGCGGGACTTGGCGCCTTTAAATAAGAGCACTGGAACACAAGTCTCGAGGCAGCCGTTTATTTAAAATAGCGAGGCTGCTTGGAGTGCTGAGTCTCTATTTGTCTTGTGTCTTCACATTGCATGTGACATAATACTACCCTAGTTCTCAACAAGCTTGCTTTCGTTTTATTTTCCCACCGACGTAGAATGCTGAGAATGTAGTTGTAGAACAACGTCTGGAAACGGACCATGTCGGGCTAGCTACAAACTTTGAAAAGGAGCGATAATCCTTTGTTTCCGGTAAACAATATTTGAGTCAAGTTTCCTTTTTTTTTTGTTCCACCAATGAAAGTTTTGTTTGCACTCAGACAATCCTGAAAAAGAGTGCTTCCAGCATTTTGAGAGGAGCGCACATTTCAAAAGAGAACATTTTTGTGAGAGTTATAAAATCGCGGTTTTACAAAGAAAACACAAGGGTCGTACCTTTGGATCAAACCCATTGTTTTTATATTTTGACCATGCGGCACCCAGAACATGAGTGAATGTGTTTTCCAACCAAAATATCTTGTAATTCTCACCGAATCTTTACTATGTACAGCTATTTCCAAAAAAAAAAAGAACATGTGAAGATGTAGCCTTTATAGTCAGATAAATAATTATCACTTTATCTGCTGTACCTGGTAAAAATCAGTCAAAGGATCTCAAAGCATTCCGTTCCGACAAAATTTGATTGGCCTCGACAATGACATGCACGTGGTGCTATATGTAGCTTCGCTATTGAAAGCAAATTTTCAGTTCTCCGTCAAAAAGTTATTGCTTTTTTCTTCCGTACGACACGAATATGACTGAGCAAGGTTATGTACAGCTGAAAATCACCGAGAAAGCGGACGCCGTACCACGAGAACGCGTACAACCCTTTCATATGTTTAGGATATCTGGCAGTCACTGGAAACTGCGGTTTTTGTACGGTGAGATAGTGAATAGCACGTCGTGGACATCTCAGTTCGTTTTCAAAGAATTACATTTAGAACCCACAGAAGCCCATATTTAATATTAGATCTGGTTAGATTTACCGTGTTACAGTAATACCACGAATCAAAGAAATATGACATAAAACGTGATTTCATATGACTCGTGTGTGCACTACATAACTGGTTTTGCAACATGGAAAGTCAGCTGTCAGTGAAACCCTTTTGATCTCTTTTGTTTCCTTGGGGTCTTTTGACATGTCAAAGATTCGGACAATCAAAATTTCACGGCCAGAATCAGTACGTAAGTAAACGCCAACTGATACCATCGTAAATGCCGCCCGAGACAATAGAAATTTTGCCAAGGGAGCGAAGAAATGTGTCAAAAAAAAAAGCGAAGAAAAAGCGCTATGGTTTTATAAATGGTTTCACAGTATGGGGTGTAATCCAGCTGTCAAGGAAAGTCTCTTGATATGTCCAAGCTCCAGACAACAAAATTTCTCGGGCAGAATCGGTCACATTTATCAACTTCTATGTTTTGCCCACGGAAAATATCGGCAGGCAACAGTGTCCACCTGAGTTCCATTTCGTATTTAAAGTTTTGGAAAAGTCATTTTAATAAGAATGAGGTTTTAACGCAAGAAGTGATGGCAGCGACAATTTGCAAAACAAATCTACGGGAGTCGCGAGGTTTTAAAAAAATGGTCGCGATTTCCGGTGTCGGCACTAAATCGATATTTGAAGGCGCTTTCCCATATTGCAAGCAAGTACAGCAGTTTTTTGCTCGATTCAATTTTTGCGGATCGAGAACAACCAGCCAAAAACCGCCAAAAAGTAAAAACTACGCAATTTTCATGATACATGGTACCTGGTCGCGATTTCCGGTGTCGGTGATCAACTCCTTTGTTTATGTGAAAGATAATTAGAAATTGATATTTGCATGAATATCATGTATCCTCTTTAGAACCACAGCAATTCCGTTGCGTTGTAGTACAGTATTTGGATCTTGACAGTTGGATTACACACCATGTGGTGAAACCAGCTATAAAAACATCGCGCTTTTTGGTTTTTTTGTCACATTTCTTCGACTAGTGGATTGAAAGAGGAATCCATGTTCTCGAATCGAGCAAAAAACTGGTTGGGAAAGCGCCTTCAAATATCGATTTTGTGCCGACACCGGAAATCGTGACCACTCTTTTTTTAAAACCTCGCGACTCCCCTAACACGAAAAATCTAACCAGATTTATGATTGAATATGGGCTTTCTGTGGGTTCTAAATGTAATTCTTTGAAAACTAATCAGGCTTTTAAAGACAAACTGGGATGTCCACGTGCTATTCATTATCTCACCCCACCTCCCACTCGCTATGTTTTGGGGCGATGTCCCCGTATGAAAAGACCTAATGTCCACGTCAGGAGCACATTACTCCTGCCCACGTGCAATCCGTATCTTTAAAATGGTTAACGTCGGTTTAAGTTTTCTTTTTTCATTTATTATATTTAATTATTTTAGTTAAATTGGTTTAATTTTTCTTTATTAATTAAAAAAAAATTGCGAAAAAAAGTTACCCTCGACCCTCGACATGGATTTCTCGTTTGGTTTAGGCCGGTAACCAAGGTCAAGATAACAGATATATCCGCCTGCAGCGGTATTATATTTCACTTCCCGCGGTGTCCAGATCGCTTCATATCCGATAAGTCGCATTCGTTTTCGACCAGACTTTTTGCCAGCGATAGACTATGAGCAGTCTCTCTTTCCGCTAAGATATAATCGAGGAAAACGAACAAGTGAGCGAGCGCGAATTCGCCTGCCGCGTTGAATCGTCTGCCTGCCGCGTTGAAAAGTGAACAACGCGCGTATCGAACCGCTAGTGTGAGACGGCTCGACAAGCGCGTTTCGCGATTTTCGCGCTCGCCTCGCTTTCCTTGTTTATTCGTTTGCACTTTCTTGCATTACCTAGCTCTACCTTTATTCATTCTCGATCTATTTTTGCACTTATTGCCTTTCCGCTAGGGAGGATGCGTATTCGACGTAGTACTCGTGATTCTACGTGCTTTAATACCCAGCGTACAATCTCCAAGAATTAAAGGATATTTTGCTGCTCAAAAACAAGAAAATAAAACGCAAGGACTACAACATGACAGGACGCATCGGGGTCGTACCGTAAGTACCTCTCATATTTTCTTAGACAAATTGTCTAAGATTCCTAACATACCTAAGCCAATACCCACGGAGCTTCTTTTGCTTTGAGACCAGCAAGGTGTCATAATCTGTTTTAATGTCATGGGCGATGTCATTAAATGAAAAACTTAACAGATGGTTCGAAGGAATACGATCTGAACTAAAATGTCACATGAAGATAAAAAATTATCCAGGAAAAGACTGGACGGCTCAAAATTGCCAATAAATTCTTATCATATGACGCAAACAGTTATAAATGAACCGGCGCGCGCTGTGAACAAACAACAGTGCAATTTATTACCGGCTACATGGACGCATAGTAAGATGGACGCCGATAACTCGCTTTTAAAGTTAAGGAATAAGTCACGCCAGGAAAACACTAAGGAAGAAAAGAGAAAGCAACGAAGAGAGTGGAAAAAGCGGAAATTCGAGCGAAGGAAAGCGAAGCCCGTGTTGGTAGCAGCGCCAGCGGAAACAAATGTGCAACCGGATAAACTGAAAGACAGCGAGGTTGAAACAAATGGGGCCAATACTGCCAAATACAACGAAGAGGCAAATTCTACCTCTGAGATTCCAAAGAGCCCGTTTAAAGCTCTCGCGAGTTCAAGAGGGGCTCTAATGGTTCAAATGGCGAGAAGTAAAGTTGTAAAACCGTCATTTTTCACGACCGAAGCCCCACTGCGAAGATCAACTGAAAGTTTGAAACAAGATATTGTTCGAGTTGAGAAGCAAAGTGTACTGTCCAAGCAGCTTAAGCAACACGTACGTGCGGTTAAAGATTGTGAAGATTCCTCAATAAATATTAAGGAACTCAATCCAGAACACATTGTGTACATGTCTGAAAATCTCGTTGGAAGTGGGAGCTACGGACAGTGCTATCGCGCTCGATATCGTGGTATCGAAGTGTTAGTTAAGAAAATGACACACGACGGAACCGCACGGGGTAAAGAAAAGGCCAGGAAAAACGTATTTCATGAAGCGAAGGTCCTTAGCGCATTGGGTGATCACCCAAAACTGCCGATGATTTTCGGCGTCATTTCAGAAACCGAGCCATTATGCATCGTCAGCCAATTCCACGGCGTAAAACACGTTAGTGTAACGCTTCATCATGCGGCAAGAGAAAAACTGCTGTCACCATATGACTGCATTGAAATCTTCCTTGAAATATGTTCTGCTTTAAGACATGTACATTTTAAGGGATACATTCACAATGACATCAAGGCTAATAATGTAGTTCTGGACAGAATTGCAGATTCAAAGAAATACGAGGCTGTCCTTATAGACTTTGGTAAAAGCACTAAAGCACAGTTAAGGGCACCGCCACTATACAGCAGAAAAAGAAGCACACCGGCAAGCCATGGAAAGTGTTATTTGGCCCCAGAGGTTTTAAAAGAAGGGCTATACAGCACCGCCAGTGATGTCTATTCTTTAGGAATAATGCTTAAGTCTGTTTCCTCTTTGGTGGGATGTTATCCCCAAGTCCGTGCGCTAGTGAAGGAAGCAACAGCCGAAAAACCTACAACGAGGCCCCGTCTTAGCGATTTTACGCAGAAACTTTCTGCTGTTAAATTTTAGATTTTAATTGTGTCCAAAAGTTCATTACTGTGCATATTTTTATCGACGAGTTTACACCTTAGTTTAATTTCGTTATGAGTTTTGGATCGTAAAAGAGCAATAACAATATCAAATTTTCAGTTGGACAAACTTACAGAGGGACAAACGAGTGAGATTGAGATCAGCTTTTCTTCCAAAGAATTTTGTCGCAGAACATGGAATTGTTGAAGTATTATTCAGTATTATTCTCGCTCGGTCCGTTTGTACCATACAGTGTGATTTATCGCATGCTTTGCTGAAGATTGCCACGCTGTTTTATTTTACTGAGATTATACTGAGATCTTGTTAGAATTCAAAAAGGAAATGATTAAATAAAGGTTTAAGGGTCGAGATAATAACCACATAAAATTGCAAACTCTTGTCGAATTTTCATGCATCATGTAAAGGAGTTTCAAACTCCTTATTGAGTATAGTAGTTAGTTGTTCTCATTAATTGTTGCAAGTCAGTTCCTTCGGCGAGGAGGATACTTTCGAACTTCAGAAATTTAGTTACTGCTAAGTGCGACAAGCACTACCGCATTCCTACAATCGGGAAGTGAAGAATAAAAGGAGCGAAGAACTATTTTGTGTTTGTCAGTTTTTTTGCAAGCCTACTGATGTGGTCTTTTTATTGAGGGGGTTTTACGACTATGTGGCTGCTATGTAGGACATTTAGATCCATCAAATATTCAAGAAACCGGATATTCGAAAGTGTAGCCGCAGAAATCTACAGATAAAAAAATAATCTTCAAAAGTTGTACCCTCATTTTCAATCAAAACTTTAATCTTCACTTGATTGAGTACAGCCTGGTGAACGAAGTTTTATGTTCGTGATACAGCATGCCATACACTGCACGAAGACCAAATCATGCAGGTATCTATTTGCGCAGGACTTTTTAAAAACATGTCTCAGTACACGCCTTAAGGTTCGAGGGTCCCCTTCGGACTGGTTCCAGAACGTGCTCGCCCGTAGGTCACTGCCCCGCTACCAATGCCTCGTCTTCTCTCCATCACACAGTACAACTTCAGTCCGCCCAATCGATTTTACGCAGAATTGTCTCCCTAAGCGAGCTAGTGAGTTCATAAGCTAACATAGAGAGGAAACATCTTATTTGAAGCTGTGTGCCCACAACAGCAATTAGTAGCCTTAGTCCAGACTTTACACATGTAGTTACTACAATAATAACTGTAATATTTTCTCCATCTGACAGCCAGCTTGCATGTAACGATGAACAAACAGCAACTCGAGAACCGTTGTAAGAGTCCGGTAACTGTTCTTTTTACCGATGTTTATTGTCATTTTCCAGAACTGGACATGAGTGTCGCACATCGGGACCAGAAGCTTTTGAAACTTTCAGACATCTTTCCAGCTCTTTCTCTTTAGCTGGCTGATTCTGCACCGAAACTATCATACGGTCTCCATTGTGCAACTTTGATGTCGATGGGTGGTTGTCACTTTCACTGGAATTTCTTTTCGCCAACTTCTTTCTCAGTTTTCTCAGTTTTGACCTTTTATGTTTTTCGTCAATGGAATGTTTCCTAAACTTTGCCATGTTCGTTGAAGCATCCGATGCCAGCTGCCTTTGCAAGGCGTACTAAAATTTTTTAACAGGAAAGCGATGAAGATTCTTTAGGGACTAAAATAAAATTATCTCACTATTCCTTTTGTTTGCCACTAAATGCTTTCATTGTTCTTTGATTTCGCAGGTTCATGCTCGACTGAACGTATGTATTGTTTCACTTTTATTCACAGCTTTGCTTTGTCTTTTTTACCAATGAAATTTAATTGAAATTCGAAAACGTTCCCGTGTCGGACAAGCACTTGCCTTATAGTTTTGTCGCGAACTGTTCTGTGGTGTTTGGATCAAGAAAGACTAATGGCTTTTCAAGTAAACTGCCGCTTGTGCCGTAAGAAGTTCAGGACTGGCACTTCGCTGACTAAGCATTTTCACTTAAAACATCCACAAAGTAGCGTAGGACTCGCAAAATTTGAAGACGATTTTGGTGTTCCTTGCGCGGAGCCAAAGGCAGCGGCGATCAGTGACGAAAAGATGGAAGATTATTTGAAATGGTTGGGGGTGCTAGGGGAAAGGATAAACGCGTCCTTGGTACCAGATCATCCAGGTAAATTGTTCTCTGTCCGTGAACTTTGCAACTGTATTCAATCCAGACTACTAGTTTCAGGGTTTTCAGAAGTAGCCAGCTGTAGGCGAAAATTATCACCACCTACATCTCATCTGGCTACTCTGCTTTTCATTTCATGAAATTTTAGCAAAATTAACCTCCTTTTCCAAAAAATAAAACCTTATAAACCTGTATGAACTGTTACGAGAACTATACTAGCGTGCATTAGATTCACCTTAATCCTGGAATAGGTGAGCGAAAAGCCTTAAGAAACAGGCAGCGCGTCATTTTTTTGTACTCTGTTGACACACGGGATTCAAAAAATCTTTCGTTTGATGGGTTTTGCTCCAAATTAATTTCCGAATGATGTTGTAGGCACAAAATGCAAATCAGTTTTAATAACACTTGAGCAGTGTTAGTTTTTATCACGTTTCTGTTATCAGTAAGAGACACCATTTCAGACACCTGTAGTAATGTACATTACAGTTAATTTTGGTACGAAAGGACGAAAGTAATAAAAATATTTTGATCTTGCCTATTCTAGTTCTCCCTTTGAACAATGATGAAGTCTTGGGTCAAAATTGGGTGCCATGTCATTATAAATCTTTAAACGGTGGAATGGAGGGACGGGTTTTGGGTGCCAAAAAGACCGCCGGAGGAGGCCTTTGCTCGTGCCCAGTCGCCGGCGGCTATGAGGGCCAAGCGGCTCTGGGGACGAGATGATACCCAGTAAGAAGTAAGAAGACTGAAAGCTAGTGCCCAGTCTATCGCCTAAAGTAGCTCAAACCTCAAAAAATGAAAAAGTGTGTTGTTTAGAGTGAATCTTCGAACGCTGAAGTTCGGGGAGATATTACTAGTAAATGGCTACTACAATACACATACGTTCTGCCTCCTGAGAAGGGATGGAAACTATTATGGAAAATGCAACGGTTCTGTTTATAGTTTACACTACGCTTATGGCATGTGTTCGTGGCTGCATGCACCTTCACCTGCAGACAGCTTTGCCAAAAGTAGTTTTGCATAGGAGAAAGCAACTGGTTATGTCGGTATGTAAACCTGAAGCTATTTGCACAATTATATGTACTACATATATATATATTCAATCCTGGCAATGAAGATAACACAGTACCTTCGTAGACAAATAAATATCTCATGACTTAAATTCATGATGAATATCACGCAACAGTGGGCAATTGCCTCTAACCGAATAAGATCAGTCAGGGCCGTAGCCAGTATGAGGCAAACCGAGGCACTTGCCTCAGTCATTGTTTTCGTTTTCTTAGTCATTTCTTTTTTCGTCCAACACCCTAAATACCTAGCATAAGAAATTAACCGTGGACATTGCCTCAGTCATAATTTTAACCATGGACATCGCCTCAGTCATTTTTTTCTGGCTACGGCCCTGTCAGTGTCTCGACTTATGCAGGTTATTCTACAAGTGCTCCAATAATATAATAAGCCTTCAACTTTAAAGCTTACATTACTTAACTTAATTGTTTCAAGAGTTACATTTCTTAATAATAAACTTGAACGTCACCTCCGATTAGCAAGGTTGTTTTTGTCAAAAATACATGATAAATTTTGCTTGCACAGGTGCAGCAACATCTGTAGATACAAATGTTGCTGCATAATAGTATATTCTGTCCCTGTGTTTGGAAAGATTTCTATACAACCCCATACCTTACTATGCACTGTCTGAACTACTTTCACGTCATCACATGCTATATTGTCACTAATACAAAAATGGGTACGGAAGTCATGTAGTTGCCCTAATAATCAAGTAAGGGTTGTAAAGAAATCTTGATCCTTTTAACATTGTTTTGATGAAATAAAACAATTGCACTTTTATCAAAATCATTTTTCCACTTGTTCTGCTGGTGTTTCACAACATTCTCTCGTACAGAAAGGATCAGTGACACTACATGTAACTGCCCAATTGGGTTTAAATATCAGTGATCCTCTCCCTTAATGGTAGAGCAGATGACTGGTTGTACCATCTTAGAGGTCTTCCTGATAAAAGCTCATCTACTGGTAACTGTAGAGAAAAATATGATCTAAATTTAATTCATTGACACATTCAAATTCATTCATTGGTATCCCATTATAAAAAAAAAGGACCTTGAAAGTAACACCCATTTCTAACAAACATTTGCATTACACCTCTCTTAATAAGCCCTGTAACCTCCATCCCCTGGAAAGTAGTTACATATATGTTCATTCTTGCTTACAGGTCTTGACATCTTCTTATATTTCAGGCAAAAAATCGTAAGAGTCATCAATAATCGTAAGAGTCATCACACAGTTTATTTTTTCCGGTTGTCTTTAAGATGTATAAAGTGAATTCATGTTAATTTTCAATACCGTAACCAAAGTTAGGATTGGTTTCTTGGAATATAATTTGTGGTTCAGTTTTAGCTTTTGTTCTAACTTCAATTACTTTCTTTTTTCACTCATTCATATACACAACCACAAAGGAAATAAAAATTGAACCATAACAAGTAAAGGGAAAACTGTAAGACTCACCTTGTGTTTCAAAAACTCTTCAAAACACAGTAACAGAAACACTGCACAATCATAGCCATTTTCCTGTTGTGGTACCTATTGTTGAAACACAAATTTGACAGAGAATGAATAGGTATTTTAGGACATGCAAAGTTTGGTTTCAATGACTCTTAATATGCTTTTTACTTAAGTTGAATTGTGCAAAGGACAATTAAGTTGTTTCTACAACAATAATCAACATGATTGAACAGATAGCTATTATAAGTACACTAGTGTTATCATTTCAAACTGCAGTATGAAAGGAAATTTACATCTATCACCACTTCAAACTGTATTCAAAGGATTTTTTGTTTGCTCTACTTTGAACAGTCATTGCAGAGAAGTGAACATTGTGTACTTTACCTTTTTGAATTTAGAAGTTATTTGCATGACTAAGTCAATAATTTACATCATGGCACTGCCAAACAAAGTTTTAAGGAATCTGCATCTGGGGAGCACATACATCATCAACACAGGAAAACATGAATAAGTTTAAGTTTCATTAGTCTTTCAGTACCTTGGGGTAAAAAAGTGGCAGTGACTTGTCAGTGAATTCAGGTGCTGAGGCATTTGCAGTCCCTCTTTTTGCCAGCCACTCACATCTAATGAAACTGCAATCATAGTTCACTTTATTAAATGGTGAAGTGTCACATAATCAAGTTGAAACATACAATGTGAATGTTAAGTACTCTAAAAGTATTCAGATAAGTAAGATCTGCACTGTACAGTGTGCTAGCCGAGGATTCCCAGTAGAATTATTTTGTTAGGGATCAAATTAAGATTGTTGTTGTTGCAAGAGAATAGCCCACTTTCGATATATTAAAATTCAGTCTTAAACAATAGACGTCATTTCGAGGCTTACGGGAATAAACCCATTTAAATCCTTATATTAGTCCCCCAAGCCTTGATGTAATGTCTATTGTTTGAAGTTGAATTTTAATATATCGAAATTGGGCTATCGCATAAAGCTTTAAACAACAAAGATATCAGCTTTAAAGAAGAAATGAGCAACTCGATCTGCATTGTGGGTGCCATTTCCGGTTGAATGTCACTGCAACACTTCCTGTTTTGAAAATCTCAAGCCATATTCACCACTATCTGATTACCTTCGAATAAGCTCAGCTTCATGTTCTCTCGGAGAAGGAGTACCGGAACAATAATTGTCCTCAGAACCCCAAACAATTGAATCAATCATAAAGATGGGCGCCCTAAAATAATAATAATAATAGTAATAATAATAATAAAAAACAAAATGGACAACACAAAAACAATAAACATCAAAGATTCTATTAGTTATGAAAAAGTTCAGAATGTGCCTATTATCAGTATGATAATAATCATCATGTTAGTCATCATGATAGTCATCATTGAACATGTACTCCTCCCAGCTGGCAAATAGGCCTTCCTGCTCATATTCATCAGATTATTAAGATAACATGTTTTTATCCTTACCCTTTGTCCTCCAGAGATGGGAGGTTGTAAATCAAAGCCATGAACCAGTGCCGACTAACAATTTAGAAAAGAAAAAATACATGTTTAAATATCATTACACCATCTTACACCATCTGTTACAGCTGTAGTTACAACCTAAGTGTCACTTTCAAGAAGGTTCACCTTAGCTTTATCAAGAAGGTTTACTCTCTGATAACCTGGGAAGTCCAACCCTACTGTAGACTGATTCCACCTTAACATCAAAAATTTAGTTTCTGTGTTGAAGGAGAGGGATGGGAAATAAATTTTCTTTTTTTTTGGGGGGGGGGGGTATTTAAGGTAATTAAAAGTCTTGTGTGATTCATACCAACCCACAGCTCCCCAACATTTAACGTTGCTTCACCTGTACATAACGTACATCATTAATTTGTTTATCTTGTAGGTTAAAATGATTTTCAAGTAGTTTGATTTGTATTTTCATTTGTTTGAGATTTATGATAACATCTATAGAAAAAAGATATACAAATCAAACTAGTTTAAAATCAGTTTGATCTGGAATTCATTTTAACCTACAACATTTACATGGACATGCAAAAAGATTTCAGAAGTGTTGTCTATTAAATGTTTTATTGTTGTAGGCTGCATAGCAGGAGTAGTAGTCCCTTTGCCTGCTAAAGAGTTATGTCCAGTGTGAAAAATGAGATTTTGAAGTACACTTTACATTGCACTGAATTTTACGTGGTGATTGATTCTGGACATAAAATAATATTACGACATAAAGTGTGCCTTAAAATCTACAGTAATACAATCTCCAACTTGTTAAGTTCCTATAAAATTTAATATAAGGATGTCGTGCTTGGCTGCATTTATATTTACCCTCTTTAAAAGTGTTAGCTGCTTCTTAGCAACTAGCTCCACAATTTCCAGATTGCCTTTTAGCAGGGTCTTCTTGCGGCATAAACATAAGGTTCGGAATAGCTGGGAAAACTCCTCTTGTTCCTCCTTCCATCCTTTGAGCCTCTCCTCCATGTCATCTTTGACAACTTTATATTTCAAAAGAAAATAAATTGTGAACTGAAGCATTATTTAATAATAACAGTTTATATACATTGCACTGAAATAATAATGTGTTTTAGGTGGGGATAAAAGGGGTTGAAAAAAGATATTTGTTGAAACATTCCAAGAGATGTCCCTGTATGAAACCACTGGCAATGAACAAATTAAAGAACAGTATAGTACATGTACCTGATTCATTGAGATTTTTTACTTCTGTAGAAGTACCAAAGTCTCAAACAAACTGGCCGCTACTGAGGGCCTCCTCAAAATACTAAATGACAAGAACCAATTTGAAATACCATAAATTAGAAACCTGTAGAATACAGTCACAATGTTATTTTATAGGAACACATGCAGAGCATACTGTGTCAAATTTTGGCAGATTCTAATTTTTGCAATAATTATTATTTTATGGCTACACAAGAATAGCATGGTGATTAGTGGCTTATATCGGTCCCAAGGGAAGGGTAAAGAGGTGTCAGTTAAATTGTATGCTTTCGATAGAAAAAGATTTTGTTCATGCAGCTTGTACTTAATTAACAGCTTTACTTTTACATTGCAAACCTGACAATTAAGACTTTTTCAGCACTACTATAATTTGTAATTCTTGTCAGTGAGATGTATAGAAAAATGAGAAAAATAGGAGTAATTATTATGATCTGATCTGATTGATTTTCACTCAAATGACCCAACCAAAGGAACCAGATATAAAATAACAAGATATAATGCTGAATACATTTTTGTAATTAAAAAGTTGTACTCACATTACTCCTTGACCAACTAAGCGTACTCCAACGAATCATCTGGGCGCTGAATAACTTGTTCAATAACAATGACAAGAAAACTTAATAAAATGCACTTATTTGTGAATGATCACAAATAATTTTTACTGAGTTGATAAACAGTGCTATTGATTGAAAGCTAGCTGAATAACAGAACTATTAAAAAAATTATAAGGTGCGACACCTGCCAGTCCAGATGAAGAAAAAGTCACATGCAAGCTCAGGTTATATGGTTACACTGAACTGTATGAGGTGAAACACCCGCCAGGTCAGATGGAGAAAATGTAACATGCAAGCTCAGGTTAAATGGTTACACTGAACTGTATGAGGTGCAACACCCGCCAGTTCAGATAGAGAAAATGTTACGTGCAAGCTCGATTACATGCTTACACTGAACTGTATGAGGTGCAACACCCGCCAGTTCAGATGGAGAAAATGTTACATGCAAGCTCAGGTTACATGGTTACACTGAACTGTATGAGGTGCAACACCCGCCAGTTCAGATGAATAAAATGTTATGTGCAAGCTCAGGTTACATGGTTACACTGAACTGTATGAGGTACAACACCCGCCAGTTCAGATGGAGAAAATGTTACATGCAAGCTCAGGTTATATGGTTACACTGAACTGTATGAGGTGCAACACCCGCCAGTTCAGATGGAGAAAATGTTACATGCAAGCTCAGGCTACATGCTTACACTGAACTGTATGAGGTGCAACACCCGCCAGTTCAGATGGAGAAAATGTTACATGCAAGCTCAGGTTATATGGTTACACTGAACTGTATGAGGTGCAACACCCGCCAGTTCAGATGGAGAAAATGTTACATGCAAGCTCAGGTTACATGCTTACACTGAACTGTATGAGGTGCAACACCCGCCAGTTCAGATGGAGAAAATGTTACATGCAAGCTCAGGTTACATGGTTACACTGAACTGTATGAGGTGCAACACCCGCCAGTTCAGATGAATAAAATGTTATGTGCAAGCTCAGGTTACATGGTTACACTGAACTGTATGAGGTGCAACACCCGCCAGTTCAGATGGAGAAAATGTTACATGCAAGCTCAGGTTATATGGTTACACTGAACTGTATGAGGTGCAACACCCGCCAGTTCAGATGGAGAAAATGTTACATGCAAGCTCAGGCTACATGCTTACACTGAACTGTATGAGGTGCAACACCCGCCAGTTCAGATGGAGAAAATGTTACATGCAAGCTCAGGTTATATGGTTACACTGAACTGTATGAGGTGCAACACCCGCCAGTTCAGATGGAGAAAATGTTACATGCAAGCTCAGGTTAAATGGTTACACTGAACTGTATGAGGTGCAACACCCGCCAGTTCAGATAGAGAAAATGTTACGTGCAAGCTCGATTACATGCTTACACTGAACTGTATGAGGTGCAACACCCGCCAGTTCAGATGGAGAAAATGTTACATGCAAGCTCAGGTTACATGGTTACACTGAACTGTATGAGGTGCAACACCCGCCAGTTCAGATGAATAAAATGTTATGTGCAAGCTCAGGTTACATGGTTACACTGAACTGTATGAGGTGCAACACCCGCCAGTTCAGATGGAGAAAATGTTACATGCAAGCTCAGGTTATATGGTTACACTGAACTGTATGAGGTGCAACACCCGCCAGTTCAGATGGAGAAAATGTTACATGCAAGCTCAGGCTACATGCTTACACTGAACTGTATGAGGTGCAACACCCGCCAGTTCAGATGGAGAAAATGTTACATGCAAGCTCAGGTTATATGGTTACACTGAACTGTATGAGGTGCAACACCCGCCAGTTCAGATGGAGAAAATGTTACATGCAAGCTCAGGTTACATGCTTACACTGAACTGTATGAGGTGCAACACCCGCCAGTTCAGATGGAGAAAATGTTACATGCAAGCTCAGGTTACATGGTTACACTGAACTGTATGAGGTGCAACACCCGCCAGTTCAGATGAATAAAATGTTATGTGCAAGCTCAGGTTACATGGTTACACTGAACTGTATGAGGTGCAACACCCGCCAGTTCAGATGGAGAAAATGTTACATGCAAGCTCAGGTTATATGGTTACACTGAACTGTATGAGGTGCAACACCCGCCAGTTCAGATGGAGAAAATGTTACATGCAAGCTCAGGTTACATGCTTACACTGAACTGTATGAGGTGCAACACCCGCCAGTTCAGATGGAGAAAATGATACATGCTAGCTCAGGTTATATGGTTACACTGAACTGTATGAGGTGCAACACACGCCAGTTCAGATGGAGAAAATGTTACATGCAAGCTCAGGTTATATGGTTAAACTGAACTGTATGAGGTGAAACACCCGCCAGTTCAGATGGAGAAAATGTTACATGCAAGCTCAGGTTATATGGTTACACTGAACTGTATGAGGTGCAACACCCGCCAGTTCAGATGAACAAAATGTTACATGAAAGCTTGTTATTAAATGTGTAAGATGGATGCATGGTTAGTGCTGTCATGTTCTACATCAAGCTGAATAAGTTCTTTCAGATGACTTCAGACCATAATTAAAGATGGCAGCCAGCTGATATCTGACTGTTGACTACATCAACACAAGTCATTGATCATGCTTACATCGACACGTGACTGGCAGAATGTGACTCTGTTCAATACCAGATTTTTGGCAGTGTTAAGGTCACTGTAAATCTTCTTCAGCTTTTCAAGTGGGAGTGCTTTATCTGCAATGACATCTATGTCCCTCAGTATTTCAAGCTCAGTTGGACCTACAAAATGTAATTAGGGTGATTTACACTGAGAGAGACCATAATGCTGTTATAGGATTGTCAGCAGTGCCCATTTACATTGTACATCCGGTTATTCAGAAAAAAGCTCAAGATATGTGTAGACATATAACTTTATTTAAATATATAGACATACTTGAAAGTTTGTTGTTCATAGATTCAAAGTTTCATTGATAAAATGAAAGTTTCACAAAAGATTATGTATCTTATTATGTATCTTCACGCACTGTCTTCAAATCAGACACAACTCTTAGGTCTCACTTAGTGCGACCGAAAGGCGCCCTTGAACCAACTAAACAATTGGTGTTGTCTATAAAATTCCATGTGAGTGCGGCAAAGTATACATTGGGGAAAAAGGGAGAGCGATGCAAGACAGGATAAAAGAACATGACAGAGATATACGGCTTGCTCGTATGCAAACCTCCACAGTTTTGGAGCACGCTGACGAAATGGGGCATCTTCCTATTTGGAAAGAAGTTAAGTTTATTGATCGTGACCCTCACTGGTACACATGTAGGGTCAAAGAGGCTATCCATATAAGACTTCATCCTAATAACATCAACAGAGATAGTGGAATCGAAATTCCTGAAGCTTGGGTACCTATGATCAAAAAAGCACAACAGCCGACCAACCACAAAGCAGACCTGTGAGGGAACAACATCTAATAGTCGGAATAATAATGAGGATCGAAATGCACCAATAGCAGTGAACCATCATGCTACAAATAGCGACACGTAAACAATTGACCTCATCGCCTGATGAAGACTAGCAGTATTGCAGTCGAAACGTCGCGATCAACAACTGAAAGCGATTCCATTGTGAGACAAACGAATAAACTTTCATCTTACCAATAGGAAAATCCTAACCACAAACTCCCTGTTAACTAAGTTGCACTTAAACCCATTTCCCTTGAAGTGATTTTTCAGTCATTTACTGTTGGCTAACATGACCTTCTGCACACTCAAACCAATTTGAATTTTTCCTTGACAGTTTGAGGAAGTGGGGTCCTACTGTAGTAACAATTACTGTAATTACATGAAACAGTGATTGTTTTTAATTGATAAATGAAATATCAAGAGAATGCAATTTCATCTGACCTGACATTGAGCTGACATGAATATTATGTTTAGAGACAGCAGACTGTTGATCAGCTTTCTTCTTGACAGTTATTCGGTCACCGTGGAATGATTCAGGCCCATAACATCGTAAAGCATCGTTGGTTTCTTTTAATGAATCAATCTTGTAAGCCAGGAGGCCAACAGAAGCCAAAAGCTGCTCAGTATTGCGCATTTCCATGTGTAACGCACAAAGCTGGATAGAGCTTAATTCCTCATCGAGGAGAAATAATAGGTCACCTCTCATACCAGTTGACCTAGAGACAAATTATTATTACAATAAATTAATTAAAAAGAAACCCAAGAGTTATGCAAAATTAATGACTGTGACAGGGATCACATTGACAATAACAACATTTATTTATTATTAGTTAACTCGTATTGTTCTAGCATAAGAAACTCTTTTAACGGATTCTTCCCTCAGTATAAGATTGACATTTTTTTCACGAGTTGTAGAAAAAATTAATTGATAGTTACCGGAGCTATATGCATACCTTCCAATATTTGCCTTGCTCTTCAGGCAGTTAACACAGGTTTCATCAGGGGCAACATCATGACAAGAGCAGCCCTAATAAAAAAGCAAAATGTTTTTACAGGTGTAATCCTAGTGCTACATGTATATGTGATGCATGAGGGTACAGAAACAAATAAAATTAAAATAGGTGCTATATACCGAGAGACATTGGCAGGGATTATCCTTGCAGGGTTATGTTCACAAATTTGTAGGGTGGGAAAGTCATTAAATTTTTTTTCATATCATGTAATTAAGTACATTCACTTGGCAAACATTACATGTACAGTGTTTAACCAATGAGCAACAAATAAACAAAATCCTTCCATATACACACCCTAAGAGCATCACAGATAAAACAAAACTCGACAGTGACTCCGCTTCCCCCAAGTTTAAATTCCATGTCATCTTTTTTCACCAGGAGAAGCGTCAAAGTTTTGTAGTCCAAAGTGACTAAATGGAAAGGTGCAGAAAGAATATTAACAAGGTCAGATTCCATGAGAGCACATGAATTATTTTAATAAATACAATTTCAACTTAAGATTGTAAGTAAATAAAAAATGGGTTTTTAAGTGGCTTAAACTTGGAAAAGAGTGGCTATTCATCAACTCTTTTCATGTCACTGTAAATGGTTTGATGGAACCCAGGAGTCATATCATAAGTTGGTAGGTTATGATCATCCCGGCAGGTGAGTGTAGTCCTGAGATGGACTGTTTGTGGTGACTGACATTTCAACAACCTGAGCAGAAGTCGTCTTCAAAGTCAAGAGATGACTTCCGTTGAGGTTGTCGAAATGTCTGATAGTCACCACAAACAGTCCTTCTTTGGACTACACTTGCGTGGATGATCGTAATCTACCTACGTACGTTTTCAGGGCAGTTTGGCATTTAGGAATGTGGGTTTTGGAAAGGTTTTAGAACCTATCCCCATGCAGTTGTAATTACACACAACTTGAGTTACTGGGTAAGTTCATTTTGTACGCCCACCAGTTTGGAGACAAAAATATTATTTGGATGGTTATACAAAAATTCCAAGATTAAATTTCAGGCAGTCGTTGCTGAATGAAGCTTACCAACAAACTCAACACAGTAATGCTTCCCATCAACAAAAATGCCATGCTCCTTAAGAACTTTTTTCTGCTTGTTCACCTCCTTAAGAAGAACTTTCAGATTTTCTCTACAAAACAGACAAATATTATGTTAAATGATTAACTAATTAAAATATAATGCCAGTCAATGGTAAAAAATAATGAATTTGAAATACTCTTCAATAACTATTTCATGTGCTACAGTGTTCAACTGATTGCATGAAAACAAAGGGTGTGCCCTAATTTTTATCTAAAGATGGTCAAACAGCCAATACAGAATGTCATTTTTCAAAAGTTAGTCAAAAGAATATTTAATCATCGCAGTTTTGATCGCAATTTAAGCAATTGTGAATGTTGCCCCCCAAAAAGAATGTTGGGCTTCAAAGAGATTGAGACCTTGGCCTCTGCATTGGCACTGCACTGCAATGATCACATAATCATTTGTATTTTTGCAGCTAAATATAATTTTTTTGTGACCAAACAAAACAGTGTATTTGCATAAGCCTACTGTGGTTATCAGGTGCTCAACATCTTCCTGGATTTTTCTGTTGATTGACTCCTTTGTTGTTGTTAAAAGGTCTTCCTTAGGAATAGAACCTTTTCATTTATTAGTTTTAATTCTAATTAACGTATGCAAGGAAGAATATTATTACACAACTTAAGATTGCAAAGTGAATGTAAAGTACGGTACCTGTTCTCCTTGCAGTTTGCTATAGCCAAGGGGTACACAGATTTTGCACTTTGTTGGGAATTCACTGGAGATATACGAGGTACAATTCCTATCAGTACTTGATCTTTTCCTGTAATGTATTAAAATGACTGGGACAAAGATTAAATCCTTTGCAAGACTTGAAATTGTTAGTCATTTGAAATGATTTAGCAGTCAACCTTAATAATTTCTAAAGACCTCATCAGAACCTCAGCATTATCATGGGATATTAAACAACATGCAAATTCATTCTTTGAAAACTGCAGAATCACTAAAACATACATTCCAAAACTGTCAAATTGTCTGCAATTTAAGGTATTAGAATTTGTTTTGAATTTTTTTTCTTATATCAGCCAAAATCAGGGGGTGCTTAAAAGAATAATGAAGTTGAATTGAAAAACTTAAATGGAACATATTAAGAGAGTTGTGGGTTCATATCATATTGTTAATTTTAGTTTGCAATGAATTTTTGGTATTTGTTTTCAAGTCAGCTCCTCAGTGATAATAGCAATTGTTTCTTAGACTGAGAGACCACCCAGATAAGACAGTACTGCTACAACTGTGCCAGTAAAGCGTACCACGTTAAACACATTAACTGTTGATTAAGTCAATTATTACCCCAAAATGGTCTTCTATCTATTTTGATCAGCAGTCGCAAAAGTGGCGATGACAGGCCATGAAGGCGTTGCTCCCTGATGATCAGTTCTGCGACTGGAAAAATGTCCACTGCAAAGCCTTTCAGCGGAACGGCCACTCTCTTAACATCAACATATTGCCTGCACACACCAAATATCATCTCCTTGATGGCCTTCATTTGGTTTGTGCTCAGAAGGACATGAGTGTCAGAGGATTTCTTTAGGAAAAGATGAAAAAAAAGTAAAATAATAATCTTAAATTGATGCAGTACAACTGCAAGAAGTTTGAGTTAGCCAATAGTAAATGACTAAAAAACTAGGGTCAATTAAACCAAGGGAAACTTGATAGAGTTCAAGTTTTAAAGCGGAGAGTTCAAATGAGTCAAACAAGTTTGAGTTGGTGTGGTTCTATACTGTACATATATAATTATGATCTAGTTTTGTCAACTAAGACTAAATTAAAAGTACTGCACTGAAACTTTTTTATTTGTTTTACTGTCTTCTTAATCCTACGGATGCTGCTGTGAATGGCTAGTATAGTAGTGTGCTATTGCAATAATGGATTGAAACAAGGATGGAACTGCAAAAAAAAAAACCAGAACAATTTTATTCTGTTTATGTTTAAACTACTTGGACTGAGTTGGGTAACTAAGGAGGTTTTTCCAATTTGTTCTGTTCTCCTGTATATGAGGCTTCAATTTTTAAAAGGGTGAACATGAAATTTTGGCTAAGTGGAAAGTGCCCCAGGACTGGGTGTAGTCGGTTTGTTTGTAGAGACCTTGGAAGATCAATATACTCTCTCGTTCCCAGGGTCCTCTCTTAACTTTCTCTTTTGCATGGTAACCACAAAAGGGCGCCAATTCGGCGATGAATATATTATGATTGTGCGAATTAAATATTATATCCACACAATTACAACCGATTCCCTACATTAATCACAATGTTGTCTCACTTACCCCTGTTCTTCCAAGCCTCGTTATGTTGAGGACGGCTTGCCAAGTGTTGCCTGAAATTCTGGCCTTGGTTTTAAAGTATAACAGGACCCAATCGGGAACCCGCATACTCTCTACGTACCTGGAGTACGTTTCGTCTCCAACCAATTCCTCGACTGCCCTCTTCACCCCTCTCTTTACCGATACCCTTTCCGCCACCTCGTTGAGGACAGCCCTGGCTTCTTCGTTCCCAAAAGCACACAGGTACGACAAAACTGTCGATAGAGACTCTCTGTGTCGATCACACACTTCATTGATATCGCTTATAACGAGTTTCCCTCGCTTTTCGCACATGAGGGCCTTTTCAGGAGTGTCCAAATCACCGTTCTCGCAAATTTCCTGAAGATTTGGGGATCTTGTTTTTGAAGGGTCGTGAAGAACTTTAAATTTGCTGTTGGACGTTGGGGTTTTTAAAACTTCGACAGTACCAGCGATTTCGCCATCGTCAGATGCATTCTGAGGGACCGGCGATGAAGGCATGGCGAGACGACGCGCTGCCCGGGGACGTTCATCGGCTTCGCGAACCTCTTCGTCGGTAAAAATTACGCTGAGATCGATATCGTTTAAAAATTCTTGTAAACGATCTAATAGTCCGTCCTTCTGGAAGGCGCTTTTCTCATGTTGCTGGCGCAGTATCACTGCCAGTAGACCAAACGAAGACGCAACAGTTTCCAAGTCGGAGCATTTACCCCGGTAACTGTCGCCGTTGACCAGACGCAATGACTCCATTTCAACTTGCTTGAATTCGTCCGGAAAAGTTGACACAACCACACTTTTTTTAAAATATTGGCTCGGGCTTTTGGAGCAAATAGTATTGCTTAACACATACCATTTTTTTTCCGAAGGAAGATCAGAAGAGATGACGCGAGCGAAAGGAGAAAGTCCTTTCCTCGGCGCCATCTTCAACCCACGAATATTGTTCTCGGTGAAATAAGAAAGCATTGTTCTGGGAGAAATAAGAGAGCGTTGTTCTCGGTGAAATAGGAAACTGTTGTTCTTGGTGAAATACGAACCGGTTTTCTTTTTTGGTAAACTATTGTTCTATTTGTAATTAGAAACTACCCCTAAATGAAATTTTTCAGAACTCGGAAACTCAAGAGATGACAGATCAATGTCAAATAACATCTAGGCTTGTGACGCCTAGCACAACCGCAGGATAAAAATCACCCCGGGATACGGTACTTACGGTACGACCCCACTGCGTCCTCTCATGCGACATACACACACAAAAAATGCAGGCATTCGGGATGAATGAGAGGTTTACTCCCGGATAATTTTAGGCCAGTACAAACACTGTACGAATGTACCAAGGTTGGGTAGCTCAATAGGCTGCAGAATTTTTTCCTTTTTTTTTTTTTTTTTTTTGCGGAGCGAGAACAATCCACATGAATTAAAACCTGCCAAATTTTTATGGTACGTGGAAATTGGTCTGGATTTCCGGAGTCGGCGATCAACTCCGAGTATCAAGAGAAAAAAAAAGGGTTTCCTTGACAGCCAGTAGATTACATCCCATGTCATGAAACCACCTATGTAGTTCACATGTGAAATATCGCTCACATTTCTTCGATTCGTGCCGTTACAGTAACATGGTAAATCTAATCAGATTTATGATCAAATATGGGCTTCTGTCGGTTCTAAATAAAATACTTTGATATCAACGCACTATTCGCTATCTCACCCCACCCTGACCCACTAACTTTTGGGGTGATGTTCGCTTGCAATTCGTATCTTTAAAACGGTTGAACTCTTCTTAAATCCTTTCTTAGCTGTATTTTTCTTTGCCTTGTTTTAAATTTTCTCTTTTACAGCTTTCTACGGAATAAGTTTAGAGAACGTAGCCACTGTTTGTATTTCCCATGTACGGCTGAATTAGAGAGAATGATGGAGAGAAATTTAAGGTTGGACTTCTATGACTCCAGATTAATTTGACTTAGCTCTGTATTCATTTACCAGGGTGGCAGGAAATTCAAAGCTTTGTGGTCTACTATCTTGCACAAGTGCCATTTGCATTAAAAAACCATGAACCGGTCTATTGTCTATAGTGCGTTCGTGGAGCTGTGCTGCATCTGTATTGATGGCGTTACTCGCGGGAAATTTACGACACAAGATTGACAAGACGAGGAACAGAGAACACCACACTACAGAGGCCATTCTCGCAAGAAGAGGCTGCCCGTAAATAAGGGTTACGAAATGGGAGTATTATCTCCAAAACATTGGTGATGTGTTTCGGACTTCTGTCCAGAACTTGCAAAGCATCCTCATCGGTTGGCTTGTGGTGATGTGTTTGTGACTTCTGTTAAGAACTTGCAAAACATCGATGATGTGTTTGTGACTTCTGTTAAGAACTTGCAAAACATCGGTGATGTGTTTGTGACTTCTGTGAAGAACTTGCAAAACATCCTCACTGGTCGACTTTTGGTGATGTGTTTGTGACTTCTGTTGAGGACTTGCAAAACAGCGGCGATGTGTTTCTAACGGCGTTTTTTAAAAACTTGTAATACATCCTCATTGGTTGGCTTGTGGTGATGTGTTTGTGACTTCTGTTGAGAACTTGCAAAACATCGATGATGTGTTTGTGACTTCTGTTAAGAACTTGCAAAACATCGGTGATGTGTTTGTGACTTCTGTTAAGAACTTACAAAACATCCTCACTAGTCGACTTGTGGTGATGTGTTTGTGACTTCTTTAAGGACTCGCAAAACAGCGGCGATGTGTTTCTGACTTCTATCGGTACGAATTTGCAAAACAACCCATTGGTTGGCTTGTGGTGATGTGTTTGTGACTTCTGTTGAGGACTTGCAAAACATCGGTGATGTGTTTGTGACTTCTGTGAAGAACTTGCAAAACATCCTCACTGGTCGACTTTTGGTGATGTGTTTGTGACTTCTGTTGAGGACTTGCAAAACAGCGGCGATGTGTTTCCAACGGCGTTTTTTAAAAACTTGTAATACATCCTCATTGGTTGGCTTGTGGTGATGTGTTTGTGACTTCTGTTGAGAACTTGCAAAACATCGATGATGTGTTTGTGACTTCTGTTAAGAACTTGCAAAACATCGGTGATGTGTTTGTGACTTCTGTTAAGAACTTGCAAAACATCCTCACTAGTCGACTTGTGGTGATGTGTTTGTGACTTCTTTAAGGACTCGCAAAACAGCGGCGATGTGTTTCTGACTTCTATCGGTACGAATTTGCAAAACAACCCCATTGGTTGGCTTGTGGTGATGTGTTTGTGACTTCTGTTGAGGACTTGCAAAACATCGGTGATGTGTTTGTGACTTCTGTGAAGAACTTACAAAACATCCTCACTGGTCGACTTTTGGTGATGTGTTTGTGACTTCTGTTGAGGACTTGCAAGACAGCGGCGACGTGTTTCTAACGGCGTTTTTTAAAAACTTGTAATACATCCTCATTGGTTGGCTTGTGGTGATGTGTTTGTGACTTCTGTTAAGAACTTGCAAAACATCGATGATGTGTTTGTGACTTCTGTTAAGAACTTGCAAAACATCGGTGATGTGTTTGTGACTTCTGTGAAGAACTTGCAAAACATCCTCACTGGTCGACTTTTGGTGATGTGTTTGTGACTTCTGTTGAGGACTTGCAAGACAGCGGCGACGTGTTTCTAACGGCGCTTTTTAAAAACTTGTAATACATCCTCATTGGTTGGCTTGTTGTGATGTGTTTGTGACTTGTGTTAAGAACTTGCAAAACATCGGTGATGTGTTTGTGACTTCTGTTAAGAACTTGCAAAACATCCTCACTGGTCGACTTTTGGTGATGTGTTTGTGACTTCTGCTGAGGACTTGCAAAACAGCAGCGATGTGTTTCTAAAGGCGTTTTTTAAAAACTTGTAATACATCCTCATTGGTTGGCTTGTGGTGATGTGTTTGTGACTTCTGTTAAGAACTTGCAAAACATCGGTGATGTGTTTGTGACTTCTGTTAAGAACTTGCAAAACATCCTCACTAGTCGACTTGTGGTGATGTGTTTGTGACTTCTTTGAGGACTCGCAAAACAGCGCCGATGTGTTTCTGACTTCTATCGGTACGAACTTGCAAAACAACCCCATTGGTTGGCTTGTGGTGATGTGTTTGTGACTTCTGTTGAGAACTTGCAAAACATCGATGATGTGTTTGTGACTTCTGTTAAGAACTTGCACAACATCGGTGATGTGTTTGTGACTTCTGTGAAGAACTTGCAAAACATCCTCACTGGTCGACTTTTGGTGATGTGTTTGTGACTTCTGTTGAGGACTTGCAAAACAGCGGCGATGTGTTTCTAACGGCGTTTTTTAAAAACTTGTAATACATCCTCATTGGTTGGCTTGTGGTGATGTGTTTGTGACTTCTGTTGAGAACTTGCAAAACATCGATGATGTGTTTGTGACTTCTGTTAAGAACTTGCAAAACATCGGTGATGTGTTTGTGACTTCTGTTAAGAACTTGCAAAACATCCTCACTAGTTGACTTGTGGTGATGTGTTTGTGACTTCTTTAAGGACTCGCAAAACAGCGGCGATGTGTTTCTGACTTCTATCGGTACGAATTTGCAAAACAACCCCATTGGTTGGCTTGTGGTGATGTGTTTGTGACTTCTGTTGAGGACTTGCAAAACATCGGTGATGTGTTTGTGACTTCTGTGAAGAACTTGCAAAACATCCTCACTGGTCGACTTTTGGTGATGTGTTTGTGACTTCTGTTGAGGACTTGCAAGACAGCGGCGACGTGTTTCTAACGGCGCTTTTTAAAAACTTGTAATACATCCTCATTGGTTGCTTGTGGTGATGTGTTTGTGACTTCTGTTAAGAACTTGCAAAACATCGGTGATGTGTTTGTGACTTCTGTTAAGAACTTGCAAAACATCGGTGATGTGTTTGTGACTTCTGTGAAGAACTTGCAAAACATCCTCACTGGTCAACTTTTGGTGATGTGTTTGTGACTTCTGTTGAGGACTTGCAAGACAGCGGCGACGAGTTTCTAACGGCGTTTTTTAAAAACTTGTAATACATCCTTATTGGTTGGCTTGTGGTGATGTGTTTGTGACTTCTGTTAAGAACTTGGAAAACATCGATGATGTGTTTGTGACTTCTGCTAAGAACTTGCAAAACATCGGTGATGTGTTTGTGACTTCTGTTAAGAACTTGCAAAACATCCTCACTAGTCGACTTGTGGTGATGTGTTTGTGACTTCTTTGAGGACTCGCAAAACAGCGGCGATGTGTTTCTGACTTCTATCGGTACGAATTTGCAAAACAACCCCATTGGTTGGCTTGTGGTGATGTGTTTGTGACTTCTGTTGAGAACTTGCAAAACATCGATGATGTGTTTGTGACTTCTGTTAAGAACTTGCAAAACATCGGTGATGTGTTTGTGACTTCTGTGAAGAACTTGCAAACATCCTCACTGGTCGACTTTTGGTGATGTGTTTGTGACTTCTGTTGAGGACTTGCAAGACAGCGGCGACGTGTTTCTAACGGCGCTTTTTAAAAACTTGTAATACATCCTCATTGGTTGGCTTGTGGTGATGTGTTTGTGACTTGTGTTAAGAACTTGCAAAACATCGGTGATGTGTTTGTGACTTCTGTTAAGAACTTGCAAAACATCGGTGATGTGTTTGTGACTTCTGTGAAGAACTTGCAAAACATCCTCACTGGTCAACTTTTGGTGATGTGTTTGTGACTTCTGTTGAGGACTTGCAAGACAGCGGCGACGAGTTTCTAACGGCGTTTTTTAAAAACTTGTAATACATCCTCATTGGTTGGCTTGTGGTGATGTGTTTGTGACTTCTGTTAAGAACTTGCAAAACATCGATGATGTGTTTGTGACTTCTGCTAAGAACTTGCAAAACATCGGTGATGTGTTTGTGACTTCTGTTAAGAACTTGCAAAACATCGGTGATGTGTTTGTGACTTCTGTGAAGAACTTGCAAAACATCCTCACTGGTCAACTTTTGGTGATGTGTTTGTGACTTCTGTTGAGGACTTGCAAGACAGCGGCGACGAGTTTCTAACGGCGTTTTTTAAAAACTTGTAATACATCCTCATTGGTTGGCTTGTGGTGATGTGTTTGTGACTTCTGTTAAGAACTTGCAAAACATCGATGATGTGTTTGTGACTTCTGCTAAGAACTTGCAAAACATCGGTGATGTGTTTGTGACTTCTGTTAAGAACTTGCAAAACATCCTCACTAGTCGACTTCTGGTGATGAGTTTGTGACTTCTTTGAGGACTCGCAAAACAGCGGCGATGTTTTTCTGACTTCTATCGGTACGAATTTGCAAAACAACCCCATTGGTTGGCTTGTGGTGATGTGTTTGTGACTTCTGTTGAGAACTTGCAAAACATCGATGATGTGTTTGTGACTTCTGTTAAAAACTTGCAAAACATCGGTGATGTGTTTGTGACTTCTGTGAAGAACTTGCAAAACATCCTCACTGGTCGACTTTTGGTGATGTGTTTGTGACTTCTGTTGAGGACTTGCAAAACAGTGGCGATGTGTTTCTAACGGCGTTTTTTAAAAACTTGTAATACATCCTCATTGTTTGGCTTGTGGTGATGTGTTTGTGACTTCTGTTAAGAACTTGCAAAACATCGATGATGTGTTTGTGACTTCTGTTAAGAACTTGCAAAACATCGGTGATGTGTTTGTGACTTCTGTGAAGAACTTGCAAAACATCCTCACTGGTCGACTTTTGGTGATGTGTTTGTGACTTCTGTTGAGGACTTGCAAGACAGCGGCGACGTGTTTCTAACGGCGTTTTTTAAAAACTTATAATACATCCTCATTGGTTGGCTTGTGGTGATGTGTTTGTGACTTCTGTTAAGAACTTGCAAAACATCGATGATGTGTTTGTGACTTCTGTTAAGAACTTGCAAAACATCGGTGATGTGTTTGTGACTTCTGTGAAGAACTTGCAAAACATCCTCACTGGTCAACTTTTGGTGATGTGTTTGTGACTTCTGTTGAGGACTTGCAAGACAGCGGCGACGTGTTTCTAACGGCGTTTTTTAAAAACTTGTAATACATCCTCATTGGTTGGCTTGTGGTGATGTGTTTGTGACTTCTGTTAAGAACTTGCAAAACATCGATGATGTGTTTGTGACTTCTGCTAAGAACTTGCAAAACATCGGTGATGTGTTTGTGACTTCTGTTAAGAACTTGCAAAACATCCTCACTAGTCGACTTGTGGTGATGTGTTTGTGACTTCTTTGAGGACTCGCAAAACAGCGGCGATGTGTTTCTGACTTCTATCGGTACGAATTTGCAAAACAACCCCATTGGTTGGCTTGTGGTGATGTGTTTGTGACTTCTGTTGAGAACTTGCAAAACATCGATGATGTGTTTGTGACTTCTGTTACTAACTTGCAAAACATCGGTGATGTGTTTGTGACTTCTGTGAAGAACTTGCAAAACATCCTCACTGGTCGACTTTTGGTGATGTGTTTGTGACTTCTGTTGAGGACTTGCAAAACAGTGGCGATGTGTTTCTAACGGCGTTTTTTAAAAACTTGTAATACATCCTCATTGGTTGGCTTGTGGTGATGTGTTTGTGACTTCTGTTGAGAACTTGCAAAACATCGATGATGTGTTTGTGACTTCTGTTAAGAACTTGCAAAACATCGGTGATGTTTTTGTGACTTCTGTTAAGAACTTGCAAAACATCCTCACTGGTCGACTTTTGGTGATGTGTTTGTGACTTCTGTTGAGGACTTGCAAAACAGCAGCGATGTGTTTCTAACGGCGTTTTTTAAAAACTTGTAATACATCCTCATTGGTTGGCTTGTGGTGATGTGTTTGTGACTTCTGTTAAGAACTTGCAAAACATCGGTGATGTGTTTGTGACTTCTGTTAAGAACTTGCAAAACATCCTCACTAGTCGACTTGTGGTGATGTGTTTGTGACTTCTTTGAGGACTCGCAAAACAGCGCCGATGTGTTTCTGACTTCTATCGGTACGAATTTGCAAAACAACCCCATTGGTTGGCTTGTGGTGATGTGTTTGTGACTTCTGTTGAGAACTTGCAAAACATCGATGATGTGTTTGTGACTTCTGTTAAGAACTTGCAAAACATCGGTGATGTGTTTGTGACTTCTGTGAAGAACTTGCAAAACATCCTCACTGGTCGACTTTTGTTGATGTGTTTGTGACTTCTGTTGAGGACTTGCAAAACAGCGGCGACGTGTTTCTAACGGCGTTTTTTAAAAACTTGTAATACATCCGCATTGGTTGGCTTGTGGTGATGTGTTTGTGACTTCTGTTGAGAACTTGCAAAACATCGATGATGTGTTTGTGACTTCTGTTAAGAACTTGCAAAACATCGGTGATGTGTTTGTGACTTCTGTTAAGAACTTGCAAAACATCCTCACTAGTTGACTTGTGGTGATGTGTTTGTGACTTCTTTAAGGACTCGCAAAACAGCGGCGATGTGTTTCTGACTTCTATCGGTACGAATTTGCAAAACAACCCCATTGGTTGGCTTGTGGTGATGTGTTTGTGACTTCTGTTGAGGACTTGCAAAACATCGGTGATGTGTTTGTGACTTTTGTTAAGAACTTGCAAAACATCGGTGATGTGTTTGTGACTTCTGTGAAGAACTTGCAAAACATCCTCACCGGTCAACTTTTGGTGATGTGTTTGTGACTTCTGTTGAGGACTTGCAAGACAGCGGCGACGAGTTTCTAACGGCGTTTTTTAAAAACTTGTAATAAATCCTCATTGGTTGGCTTGTGGTGATGTGTCTGTGACTTCTTTTAAGAACTTGCAAAACATCGATGATGTGTTTGTGACTTCTGCTAAGAACTTGCAAAACATCGGTGATGTGTTTGTGACTTCTGTTAAGAACTTGCAAAACATCCTCACTAGTCGACTTGTGGTGATGTGTTTGTGACTTCTGTTAAGAACTTGCAAAACATCGGTGATGTGTTTGTGACTTCTGTTAAGAACTTGCAAAACATCGATGATGTGTTTGTGACTTCTGTTAAGGAATTGAAAAACATCGGTGATGTGTTTGTGACTTCTACTGCGAACTTGCAAAACATCGGTGATGTGTTTGTGACTTCATTGGAGTTTATACCCTAGAGTTAAAAACTAACTTAAGGTTTTAAGCGGTACTCTTTGTGACGGTTTAAGAAACAGTCTCCATCGCCCTTGTCTTCTGCTGTCCTGGTATGTTATTAGCACGTCATTAGCTTAACAGATTGGGTTTGTGATATGTCAATTATGACGTGTTATGACGTCACTGACGTCACAAACCAGCCATTATGAATTTTAAGGCCACCATCTTGAATTCCCGAGCCTGCAGTCATACAGTTGACAATGACGACATTGTCAATTATGACGTGTCATGACGTCACTGACGTCACAAACCAGCCATTATGAATTTTGAGGCCACCATCTTGAATTCCCGAGCCTGCAGTCATACAGTTGACAATGACGACATCGAAAAGTATATGAATTTGTTCTAAGAAACATACGTAACGAAGGGATTTGGTGATTATTTGTCTAGCCGTTTAAGTTATAATTCGTTAAGGTCAGTGCGGGCACACAGTGCCCCCCCACCCCACCACCCCCCACTCCTCCCAGGCTAAATAGGCTTAAGAGAATTCTGAAGATTACACATAAATGTTTTCTAACTGTGTATCCCTGCTTCTTCCGATGGTTATTTTGTTTTATATTACAGGGTGTGGTGATAAAACAAAAGAATATTGGACGAGAAAATATTTCTGGTGGCTAAATCATGGTTGGTGCTTTTAAGATTTGCCAGGAAACAAATTAAAGGTGAGCTTAAGTAACTTACACCCATGGAGTCATTCACAAAAACAGTGGACAGATATGTTATTTAAAATTAGGCATATGACTTTCAAAAGAGAAGATACTTCTAATAACATATTTAGGAGTTTCAAGATTACTTTAGTAGCATATAGTTTCAGCTAATAGTCTCAGAAGAAGCCACTTAAACATACATAAAGGGGCACAAGGAGCCTTCTACAATTTGGTAATGCTTAATCATTTTACTCAGTGCAAAGTGTATCGTTTAGGGTTCCTGAAATACGAATCATTAGCTTATGCAGTTACGTTTGTTGAAAAAGGGAGAAATTAAGAAAAGGATAAACTTAACTCACTAGTTTTACTTCTTGTATGTAGCTAAAATGCGGCAGATCAAATTCTATATTGCTAGCAAATAGGCCATTACAATGCCTCAACTTGCTGGCTGGCATTTCCCATTGCATTCCAAATTACTGGTAAAAGAGTGACTGAAAGTTTCCCCTGGCTGGGATTCTCGACCTCCACAAAGTTGCTTGCTGGGAAAGGGAATCCTATGGACTTAAGCTTGCTGGCACTGAGGAGCGGCTATTTTTTCCCACGAAAGTTAATTATTAAGCAAATATCGTTTGACAGATGTCGATTTGATGTTTGGGAAAGAAATAAACCTTTTTCCAAAAATCGGTCGTTGAGCACTCCTACATTTGCCAATTTAGAAGGAGTAAGTTCTTAAACGTTTTGTGTGATTTAAATATATTATTGATTTTTAAATCAAAGATACTGATATGTAACAACATGATTTCATAAAATTAGAATGAGACCTAGAATAATAGCAACTTCAGGTCTTTTTCATTTGCATTTGACAATGCTCCAGTGGCTTAAGGTGGAATTTTGTGCATTTCAAAAAGTTTCCTTTTTAAGGGGTTTGCATATGGAAGATTTTCATTGCAATCAACAATTTTAAAGTGCTTACCAGATTCATGGGTTTGTTCCCAGCATTTGTGAATGTCCAGTGTGTGCCAAAAATTTATCATGTGGGCATATAAAACCCCAAGAGGTGAAACTCACATTGTCAAGGGGGTTAAAGACACATGTTTGATTGAAGCAGAGTTCAGCCATCTATTACACGTTGCATAGCTTTAAAAATGTTAAAACTTCAGTTTCTTGACGAAAGGGGTCTTTGGATCACACTCCGTGATGCGAAACACAACAACCTGTGACAGAATTAAACACAATATTAAGCCGGACCGGGCATTACAAACATCAGGAAAGAACCTCATCATGTTGCAGATAAAAGTAATTTAGATTCTTTAATAATTGTATGTGACAAATTCAAATATGAGAGGCTGAAAAACTTATTGAGTTCTTAAATGAGGTAAATTCAACGTACCTTATATGTCGCTTAACAGACAATCCGAGGTCATATTTAACTGAACTCCATCATATAGTGATCTGAGAAAGATTGATGTGACCTCAAGATCAAAGTCTTGGAAATGCGACATTATTTTAGGTTGTAATGCTCAATTCAGTCACCATTTGAAAATCCTCCAAACTACATGTAAACCCACTACCAAAATGCAAGAAGCAGCATTGATCGAAAGACTGAGATACACACATGTATATAAAGTGCAGTGTACAAAGATGTGAAGTAGGAGTCGTGCAGGCCTTCCAACCCCATTTTATAACTGAAAAATTCACATGGTCTTTGGGTAGGGTGTGATGAAGAATTCTTGTTACCAATTTGGCAACTAGTTTTCAGGATTTGGTTGACAATGGAGAAAGTTTAGGCACATTGGCAACTGTATTAGGCGCAATTTTGTGCCCTGTGTAGTATTCATGTCATATCAAGGCAATATCTCCTTGCCCGTGCAAAAAAGCGTCCTGCTTGGGCCGGCCCGGGCTGGCCTGGGCCGTCCCCACAGGGCCGGCCCAGACCGGCCCAAAATTAGCATTTTTGAAAAATGCTAATGCCGAAAAATGCTAATGAGAAGCCGGCCCAAGACAGACGTATGACAGGGACTGGCCCACCCTGGACCAGGACAGCCCAGGCCGGCCCCAGCCGGCCCAAATGGAAAATATTTTCTGCTTTTCCGGCCAGCCTGGGCCAGTCAACCCCAAGCCATTTTATTGTTGTTGTTGTTGTGGACCTGACCAGTCCTAAGCTAGTCAGGGCAGCCATTAACTGAAAAAGTGGCTACATTTTTACAGTTACTTTGTTTAATTTGCTTTTAATAAAGGAAAATGTGCTTTCCTCCAATTTAAAGAAACTTGACCCCTGAACAAGAAATTAAACACAGAGACCTGTATTCATTCATGACTAGTTTATTCATAAATTACCCTTAATTTACAACTATTAGATCAGATCTTAAAATTTAAGTATAAAACAAGGCTTACTGTTGTTTTATACATGTGTATAACATTTTGAAATCTGATGACATTACCAACCGAAAGCACTGTTTAAAAAACAAACTGAAATACCAGTCAATTTGATTTTACAGTGCTCCTGGGGGAAACTGCTTTAAGAAATTGTTTACTGCAAGTCCACATTCCTGATCTGTCTTCAATTCTTCAGGAAGCAGAAATCTTTCCTTAAGAAGTTCTGTAAATAAAAAATAAAAAAAGGTCTGTCACACCATCTCAAATTTCAGGAAAGTCCTTGTGTAGACTGCAATTAGTCTCTAATTTTGGCAGTGGCGATTGTGTGGCGGGCAAAATACAAACACGCGCGCATGGGTCTCCTCGAAATTTCGCACACGTGCGTCTGTGTATTTCGCCTGCCCCACAAATCGCCATCGCCAAAATTAGACTATTCGCAGTCTAGTCCTTGTATTACACTCAAACTAAGAAAACCGTGAACACTGAAAATATTTTTGGAATGTTCATTTTGTTAATACTGTTTTGACCAATCACATGTGAGACCTTGCAACCACAGAAAACGAATGGGTTTCTCAGTCACAGAATCAAGTTGGTTCTCAATCTGTTTCAAAAAACCTCAAGATTTAAAGAGCCAGTGTCACCCAAAGTGCTTTGCGCGCCGAGGTACATTTTTCATATATGAAAAATACGCCATTTTCTTGATTGTCGTGAAGTCTGATTTGTATCTTCTTCCATCGCTGCCGTTAGCGATTCGAAAGCACTAGTGTGAATTTTGAGTTCACAATTAAGTGTCGCCGTATCGATTTCGTTGTATATTTCTGAATTCTGAAGTTTTTTCGCGTTGGAGAAGGAGATCTTTAAATTGAATGCCTCGTAGGGTTCAGGAAAGTTAAGGTGAAGGCCGAGTCTTCCGGGCTCTGCCAAAGTTGTACGGCCGAAGGAGTCCGTGTATCAGTAGCAGAGGGAAAGAAAAACATCTATGGGTTTCAGCAATAGTACTGACACTGTGTTTGTCGAAATAGTGCTACATTCGTTGCCAAATGAAAACAGAAGGAACGTTGATTTACCACAAAATAACAGTAGCTATGGGCTTGCTCCAAAATAATGCTTATGGTAATGTGCTCACTGTCTGTTTATGTTTTATTTTTACAAAAAGTGTAAGTGGCTATTCTGGTTTTGCGTCCATTGACATCGGTCGATGCGATCGATCGCGCAATCAATCGATGGGACTGTAATAGATCCATGTATACGCATTGAATGCAAAGTCATCTCTTGAGTAGTTTTCTCCAGTGACATCTAGCGATGAAGACGTCAATATTCTTGCTAGTTGTTTTTGTCTTGTTATTTTTATGTCGAGTGGAAGTGGCTACTCTGGTTTTACATCCATCGAGATCGATCGATCGATTGATCAATCGATCGGTTGTTATGAAAGCTCCATACGCGTTGACTACAAAGTCAGATCTAGAGTAGTTTTCTCTGGTAACATCTAGCCATGAAGATATTACTATTTTAAGAGGCTACTACTGTAAATATCAGCTTGCTGAAAGGCCAGTGCGGCAGGGTATAATTTGTGAAACGTCCGGCAAACGCGCCAGCCAAACTTCAAACAAAAACACAAGCGCACTAATATAAGCACTTTGGGTGACACTGGCTCTTTAACCTTCATCGTTATCTTACAGGAATTGAAAGTGCTATTCCTTTCTATCTGAGAACCATGTGCACTACGCAAGCAAAAATAAGTTTGAGCGCTTTTGGATCTAATAAATTTTTGGACAAGCTGATGAAACAATAAGACATTTCAAATAAAAGCAACTCAAGCTGCACTTATTTCACTGTGATATAAAGATGCAATGTTCTTCCTCAAAATTCACCCAAAGCTGCTGTTAATTCTGACAGCAGAGCTGACTCAATTTACTTAGGCCAAAACATTCATGCGTTCGAGACGGGCTTGCAACATACAATGTCTAGTTGCAAATTTTAAACATGACAGTTTCAAATTTAACAATGGTACTGAGTGAGCAGGCTGTTAAAAATTAACAAACACCGGTTTCAACAATCTGTGGCTGTTGCTACAATGCAGCGGCAACCGCTGAGCCAAAGTTTTCGCTTGCGTAGTGCATGTGACTCTCAGATAGAGAATAACAATCTAAATTCCTGTAAGTGAAGATGAAGGTTTAATCTTGAGGTTTTAAGAAACAAAGTGAGAACCAGATCCGTTCTGTGACTAACAAACCCATTTGTTTTGTGGTTTTAAGGTCTTGCACGTGATTGGTCAAAACACAATGGACATTCTGAGAAATATTTTCAGTGTTCATGGTTTCTAAGTTTGAGTGTACAACTAAAAAGACTGACTTGAAATTATTATTACAACTATCATCACAGGATCTTTTTAAACTTCGTAACATGGACTGATTTACAGCCTGCTCAATGGGCATTTCATCTGAGAACATTAATATTGTGCTAAAGTAAAGAGCCATTTAGGTCTTGATAAGAAACTATAAAGGAATCCAACCCTTTTCAGCAACAAATCCAGTTTCGTCTTCTTCGTCTGATAGTTCACTAGTTGAATGTGGAAATTTGTATTTGACTATTCCAGTATTAGTTCCGATCAATGCAAGAATTTACTCATTTGCACGAACGCTTTCAGCTAAATTGTCACTTTACATTCAAGCTTATTAAAGTGTTACATAGAATTTTGCTTTGAAAGGACATTTCAAGACAACATTGCTTTATTTTAATGCATGACAATTGAGAAATCTAACCATTCGCTTGGGCGATTGAAGTGAGAAATATCTGCGAGCTTCGAATTCTACGCCAAAATATGAACATTTTCCCACTCTTACCTCTTTTCAGACAGCCTGGGTCATTGCTTCTTCTTCAACCACTCGAAATTGTTCCATAACCGAAGCGTTTCACAGAAAAAACGTAGAATTAAGCAGTAAAATGCAGTTCTACTCTAAACAGACTCGATCTATTCAAAACCACGCGCCCAAACTTAAACTTCGCACTTTTCCATTGTTTCAAAGACACGTGATAGCGAACTACAAACGAATGCGCATGCGTTTGTGATCTCACGGCCTCCCTGGGAACTAGCATGCTCGAAATCAAACATGGCGGACGAGCTAGTGCTGTTCAACGTTCAGCACGAAGAACAAGGGGTCGTTACACAAAAGATATGCAACATTGTTATATTTACAAGAGCTAAGCGACAAGGACAAACTTGTATTTGTTATTCCACGCGAAAAGTTATCCATTTACAAGTCTTTTATGGGGGGAAACAGATAGGAAAGCAACGAACACTACTGCGGACATTGAAACACGTGTTGTCACTACTGAAGAAAATTCACTTAGCAGAAGCAAGTCCTTTTAGCATGAAGGACTGAACAAAGAGAGTTTTAAAAAGGAGAACAGTGATAACAGGACCAAGTATCTCACAGTGGAACTCATTTGTAAAGAGGACAAAAGTTCAGTCTTAAATGACACTCAACTGAATACGTTGAACAAAGATTAAGGTGAGCTCAGCAGAACAACAGTACACTTTGCCAATGATAAGTTTACTTTTGATGACTTTTTAAGCTGACTAAGCTTCAATGGATGAGATTGTATTAATGGTAAAAGATAATAAATTTTTCTGTCACAAAAGTGATTGTTCCTTAATTTGAAAACCTTTTTTAAGTTCTCAACATTCCACTCCCTTTCAAACAGCAAATGCTGGCCTGCGGCGTGTAAAGCGTACAGCCACCCAAGTGCAGGCTGCTGTGAACAAGCTGGGGAACACTTCATTTGTTTGATGTTTAAGTCAAGCTTCAGTTCACCAACAATTTTTGTTAGCTGGGAAACCCTTCTGTTATGTAATCTTTGCTTGTAACAGAATGATTTCTTATGATCAAACTGAAATAGGCCTGTGAACAGGCTCTCTGGTCGGGGAAAGAGTGAAGAAAACAAAGGGCAAGAACAAACAGAGAGACGGGGAGGGGACTATGCTCCACTTGCTCTGCTTGCTGATTTATTTTTGCGCTTTTCCCCACTGCAGAGCCTGTTCACAGGCTAAGCTGAGATTCACACAACAAGGGGCATACTTGCCACTGCATCATATTGTTTTAAAACCGGACAAACAGCTATACACATAAAGCTCTCAGTAGCTTTGTATTATAATTCGGTAAATTGTGATCATCCGGGTGAGTGTAGTGCTAAGAAGGACTGTTTGAGGTGACGTCAATGTCACCTCAAACAGTCCTTCTTAGGACTACGCTCACCCGGACGATCACAATTTACCGAATTATGACATGACTCCTGGGTTCAAACCATTTACAGTAGCTTTGTATCATACACAGTGAAGCACTTGCTGGCCTATCCAACACACATTTTTGACTTCATTTACCAGAATTACAGAATTGTTGTGACTAGGTTTGGCGATCATTATGAATCCTTATATTTAGCAAAAAAGAAAATTATGTCAATCCCAGGCTATGAAGCTTCGTTTCCACTTAGGAGAAGGAGAGCATTCAAACAGAAAACAAGAAAGGAACAAAATCTCTTCTCGATAAATGAACTTTAAATGAAGCATGTTTACTGAACATGCAAATGAGGGCAGCACTTTCATCTCACACCTGACTGGTACAAAAAAATTGTAGTTACACAACTGGAAATGCCAAAATCAAATTTGAGCAAATTGGTGAGTGATCGTGACCACAAAAGTTAGTAATAAGAACTTTAAAGATCTTAAAGCTCCATAGAGTTTCCACAGACTGATGTACTCTTTGGGAAATTTATCATGGGACATTCACCTTTGGTGGAGAGAGGGTTCAGAATGCAGAATATATTATTTACATATTTGAATATATTATTTAACAGACGATAATGTTGCATGTTGTAAGTATTTCGGCAAGTATTTAGGCCATGGGCCCTCTCATGTAGGGTTAAGCACTCATTCCAGAGACAATCGGCTTTCAGTTATTGTTTCACAGTCACTTGACAGTTACAAGACTTCAATGATGACTTTTAAGGATTCTCTGGTCTGCAGAAAACCCTGCCAAGAAGTCTTGACTTTTGAATGTAACTCTTAAATGGACTGCCAACTATCTGCTCAAGTTGGAACATTAGATCTATATGAATTGATTATATACATGTAACTGGATGAGTCCAATTGAACTTCTTAAATTATTGCCTGAGACTCAGTGTTAAAACTAAAAATCATTGATATTAATTCACTGTTTATCCAGTGTTCTAATCCTGGCTACACTGCAGTAATTCCGAAAACTGTTATCTGACCTGACCTGACTTGTAACAGAAATGGCTCAGGTCATCTACCCAAGAAAACTGTTCAGGCTGGCCTTGACATTTTGCCAGTCATTATTGCCTTTATTCTACCAGACCAACCTAGCCAGCCCATGACTGGCCTGGACCGTCCTGGGCCGCCCTGGGCTGGCCCAGGCCAGTGAATAGTCAGAGAAAATTGAAGTTGGCCAGCCTTAGCCGGCCCGGGCCGGCCAAGGCCATGCTGGGCCAGGCCAGTTTTCTGGCCTGGGCTGGCCCAGGCCAGCTATGGCAGGGCCAGGCCGGCCTGGGCCAGGTAAGGCCAGCCCAGGCCGGCCTGGGCTGGCCCGAGCAGGACATTTTTTTGCACGGGTGGTGATAACTGCTTGAATTATTAAGACATGAATACTCCATGTAGATTATAGTGGACTACATGTACATGTACATTGTGACTACAATATTGAACTGAAACAAACACCATGCGCTAAATATTGTAAATAACTACAGAGATTGGTCATGCATTAACCAAAAATGATTATATTTTTTAAGATGGTGGAGTAACCAGGATGAAACATATTGAAAATTGTAAAAATGTGCTCAACATGTTGCGTATAGCAGGCAGAACATTTATAGTAAATAATCCCTTGACTTAAATCAAACCCCTGACCTTCTGCACTCCGGCTGAACTACATGATACATTTTACTAAATAAATTAAGCTGCAAGGAAACTGGTAGTGAGGTAGATAATCTTACTAGGTTCATACTACATCATGTCCTGCATTTTGCTAGAAAGGGCAGTGTTGAGGGCATCCTGACTGTATGGTGACCTTGTAAGCAATGACCTACAATATAGCTCCTTCTAGACTCGTGTAAGCTTCATTCTGTACAATAAAAATGGTTAGAGCTCCTGATTGGTAAATGGGAACACCTCAGATTCAGCTTTTCTGGGGGACTCATTCCATTTCAACACCTACTTCTACACTCATAGGTCCAGGTGGATGGTAAAATACCATGTATTTGGCTCTCAGGCATGGCACACAGACCTCCTGCATTTGGTCGATACGCCAAACATTAAGCCTTAAGCCAAACATTTTCTTGTCTTACCTTCCCACTCATTCAATTAGAACATAATTATTAGTTTGAGAATTTTGAGAACCCATACATGAACATGTGAAAGCCATCACCATGTATTCACTAACTACAGTGTTCTTTTATGGTGTATCAGAAAATTCTTCTCTGGTTAGTGGTTTTAAGGATTTGAAATGGTCTATCACTGTAATGCTAAAGCAATGTGAATGTCACTCAAGTGAGAGCTTAGCTTCAGATATCATTCTTATTGTGCCACTCAGGCCTCCACATCTTTGGAACACTACTTGACTGTTTACTTTATTTTGTTTACTACTTGAACTGTAATTGTAAATGTATGTTGTGGTTCAAATTCTACCTTGCATTTGCATACATTCTGAGATCACATGAGATAGCAAGTCACGTGACTTCGAGCTCAGTGCGAGTTTTGACTTCGAGCAAGGTCGTTTGTGGCACTTTTGTGCTCCCAAAATCGCTCCCGAATATTTACGTAGCTCCTGTGCTGTCCTGTGGTTTATCAAACCGAAGATGTCCTCGACGTCCAAAGAGTCCGAGGACGATCTTCTTGCCGAGGAAGCCGGAGAAGAGGGTGAAGAAGACAAGGAATCGCTTACTGACAAACGCAACGCTGTCCTTCCACGCGCCTCACAACAACTCAAGAGTCCAAACCCCGCTTCTTCGGATGAAATTAACCTACTCACCAACGCAATACTAGGCTTAACAAGAAGCCTACCAAATCTTCTACCTCCACCTCGTGGAGAGACAAAAGGCAAAGGAAAACGGCCGGCGAGCAAGTCTCCAAACGCCGTTCCCGCCAAAAAGGCAAAAGACAAAGATGGCGAGGCGGGAAGCTCCATGAGCGCCTCCGACCAGTCCACTGACTGCGAGATTCTCTACGACTCTGTGCTAAATAGCATAAATGATGAGTCAGAGCAAAATACCACTCGTAGTGGTGATGAGGACGATTTCCTCTCGGAACTCGTAAAAGAATACGAGTCTGACGATACCGTGGGCGAAAGCCTCGAGAATGAGAAACTAGCCAAGCTAGTTGACAAAATGTTCCGCTGCAAACTAAGCGAGAAAAATCTCAAAGACCGGCTTGAGAGGCAGGAGAGACCGGCTAATTGTACTGCAGCCAAGCCTCCCAGGGTAAACCCAGGCATTTGGCGTCGATTGAGAGAGCCTACAAAGAAGAGGGATTTACAATTTTACAAAATACAACAAGCCCTCACAAAAGGCATCCTGCCAGTTGTCCGTATAACGGACAAGCTTATGCAGGCGAAATCACTTGATGATGAAGAATGCCAAGACTTAAAGAAACTGGGGTTGGAGGCCATGTCCCTCCTCACTCATGCTTCTTATGAGATAAACATGCAACGGCGTCTGCTTCTGAGACCAGATATTGGGAAGGAATACTCAGCCCTCTGCTCCTCCCAACTGCCATTTACAGATTTTCTCTTTGGAGATGATCTACAAAAGCATTTGAAAGATATTGGCGATCAAAACAAAATAGGGGCCAAGATCACCCCTAATTACAAAGGGCAACGCTCTTCTCCAGGAAGGTTTAGCAATAACAGCTATAAGCAGTCAAAAAACTGGAGAGGCCACAACTCCAAACCTTGGAAATACAAAAACAATGCCAACCGGGACAAGACAACCCGGACAAGCCAATAGAACACTTACTGCCAGCTACTAGCACAGTAAGTATATGTCCACCACTTTGTAACAGTGTATATATAGCTGGAAACATAGCAAGGCATTTCAATGTCTGGCAGACTTTAACCTCTGACCCCTACATTTTAAGCATCGTTCAGGGTTGTCAATTAGAGTTTTGCAACCCACCTTGCCAGGTGCAAACCCCTAGAGCAGTCAAACTTTCTAGTAAAGAGTCAGATATTGCCACTACTGAAATTAAGAAGCTTTTAACTAAAGGGGTCATTAGAGAAGCCACTCATGTTCCTGGTGAATTTATCTCAACAATTTTCACCAGACCCAAGAAAGATGGGTCTCACCGTCTTATTTTGAACTTGAAAAAGCTTAATGAGCATATTGTGTACCACCACTTTAAGATGGATTCACTGCATAGTGCTACTCAACTGATGAAGCCTAATTGCTGGATGGCTGTCTTAGACCTAAAGGATGCATACTACTCTGTTCCTATTAGGACTGAAGACAGAAAATACCTTCGTTTCGAACATGAAGGCCAACTTTATGAGTTTGTTTGCCTTCCTAATGGCCTCTCTAGTGCACCCAGAATTTTTACCAAACTGTTAAAACCTGCCCTTGCTAGATTAAGGGAGGACGGGGTGCTTTTAGTCATTTACATTGATGACATTATCCTCTTTGCAGATGACCCTCAGACATTGCTCGGTTTTCTACAAAGGGCTATTACATTATTGCAGTCTTTAGGATTCACTATCCATTCTGATAAATCTCAACTTGTCCCATCCCAGAAGGTCAATTTTCTGGGTTTCATTTTAGACTCTGTTGCGATGACAGTCTCTATGAAATTGGACAAGGCTGACAAAGCAAAATCAGCCATCCTACAGCTCCTTAGGAAGGAGCAACCACTTATAAGAGAGGTTGCATCCGTAGTTGGGCAAATGGTGTCATGCTTTCCTGGAGTTAAATATGCCCCACTGTATTACCGTGCTCTTGAAAATGACAAAACTGATGCTTTAAAGATGAATGGGTGGAACTTAGATGAGAGAATGCTCATCTCTGATATAGCTAAGAAAGACATGTCCTGGTGGCTTTCAAATATTGACAATGATCCATGCCCTGTTCTGCCTATGAAATACAAATTAACCCTTAAATGCGATAGCTCTCTAGAAGGATGGGGAAGTGTCATTGAAAATTCTCCACTTGTTGCAAATGGGCGATGGTCCCACAGTGAGAGTATGTGCCACATAAACTACTTGGAAATCAAAGCTGTCCTTTTTGGTCTTCAGTCTTTGTGCTCAGACTTAACAAACTGCAACATCAAAGTGTTGTCTGATAACCAAACAGCGGTTTCCTATCTGAGAAATATGGGTGGCACCCACTCTCGGGACTGTAATGAGATTGCAAGGGAAACTCTTTTGTGGTGCAAGGACAGGGGCATATCCTTAACTGTCACCCATTTACCTGGGAAACAAAATGTTGAAGCTGACCTAGCAAGTAGACATTTTCATGATGACACTGAATGGTCATTAGACACTCATGTTTATAACAGCTTAATTACCAAATGGGGAAAACCTGAGATTGATCTCTTTGCATCACGCTTGAATGCAAAACTGCCCTGCTATGCAGCATGGAAACCTGACCCAAGTGCCTACTCTATTGATGCCTTTACACTTGACTGGTCTGTGTATAAACTTGTTTACTGTTTTCCACCTTTTAGTATAATTGGGAAAGTACTTCAGAAGATAATATTCGCCAAGACAACAGCAATCCTAGTTCTCCCCGACTGGCCAACACAGTTTTGGTACCCACGAGTGATGTCAATGCTAATGGCTCCTCCACACCGAATAAAGCTGCAGAAGTCAACACTGACCCTTCCCCACGATGCCAAGAAAATCCACCCCCTTTACCCCAAGCTCCAACTGATTGGCTGTCTTGTGTCAGGGAATCCCTCCAGTTACAAGGAATAACTGGGGAAACTTTGAGCATCATTATTGATTCATGGAGAGAAGGTACTCAGAAGCAATACAGAACCAGCATATCTGCTTGGATAAATTACTGTAAAGAACGGAAGATCAGCATTACAACACCTTCTCTGCCAGAACTGTTGAACTTTCTAACTCTTCAGTCCAAAAGGCTAAGCTACAGTGCTCTAGGAACCACTAGAAGTGCCCTTTCTTCATTCATCAACATTGATGGCTTCAAAGTAGGAGAACACCCTATCGTTTCACGTTTTATGTCAGGTGCCTTCAACAGGAAACCAACTTTCCCCAGATATGTGGAAACATGGAACCCTCAAATTGTCCTTAGCCACCTTAAGGACTACCCTGACGTCAAGGAAATGTCTCTGAAGCAATTGACATTGAAACTGACTATGATTTTGGCCTTAGTCACTGCACAGCGAACACAGACTCTTAAGTTGCTGTCAATTAATGACATGCAAACTAAAGCTGGCGAATATGTTTTTCAAATTACATCCATTCTTAAGCAGACAAGTGCTCATGGTGGCAGGCAAAGACACCTGCAACCTATTGTGTTGAAGAAATATGACCATGATAAAACCCTTTGCGTTTTTACATTGTTACAAGAGTATCTTATGAGAACTGTTAAGTTAAGAGGTTCATGTTCTCAACTTTTAATTTGCCACTGCAAGCCTCATGGGCCTGCATCGAAAGACACTATTTCTAGGTGGCTCAAACAGGTTATGCTTGACGCTGGAATTAATACTTCTGTTTTTAAGCCTCACTCCACCAGAAGTGCAGCCACTTCTGCTGCAAAGTCAGCTAATGTTCCTTTAGATGAAATTATGGCCACTGCTGGCTGGCGTTCAAGCTCTGTATTTGCTGTTTATTATAACAAACCACTGTTTAATGCTAGTTCTTTTGCTAACAATGTACTGGGGAAGAATTAGTGCATTGGTAATAAATGCCATGTTTACCATTTCTTTTTTAGAATGTGTACTCTTTATTTTTTGAGGGCCCTATAGAGCTCTAAAATCTCATGTGATCTCAGAATGTATGCAAATGCAAGGTAGAATTGAATAATTAAACGAGACTTACCTGTAAGTTGAAGTTTGATTGAGATTCTACCGTAGCATTTGCAGAAATGAAGAGATCACATCCCTCCCTATTTCCCCCCCTTGTATGTTACCTTATCACATCTAGTGATTATTCCTATTGTTCTATGGTGCTGCATACATCAATTCATTATTCATGTATGGGGTAGTCTACAGGACTCCTCAAAAAATATGCTTTCAAGACTGAGCTCGAAGTCACGTGACTTGCTATCTCATGTGATCTCTTCATTTCTGCAAATGCTACGGTAGAATCTCAATCAAACTTCAACTTACAGGTAAGTCTCGTTTAATTATTCAATTTTTCTTTAGTTTGAAACTTTTCAAACCAGATTAATTTTTATTTTCCTTTGCCTTAGATTTTGGTAATGAATCTGAGACAAAGGGAAATAAAAATTATACTGGTTTGAAAATTTTTAAACCAAAGAAAAATGTGAACCACAACCTGTACATGTACATATGTACCTTTAATTTTTTTATTGAAAATTAATGCTGCAACCTATTAATAATGTTGAGTGTATGACAGGTCTAGAATTTATTTAAAATTTCGATTTTTTTTTCTTAGGACCACATGACTTTTGTATAAGGCCATCAGAGGACCGAACTCAGAAGACTGCTAACAGCAAGTGAACTAAAGGCAGCCAAAACAGATAAGACCTATATGTAAAATCAGTGAAGGCGGTACTTGATGATTGTTGAATTGTATTTCCAATTTTGCCTCATAAACAAAAATATAAGGTACAAAAATTAATGATATTGAACTAATTTTATCATTTAACTCCTGTTGAAGATATGTTGAAAACAGACATTCTGAGGTAAACTGAATGTGCCCGTGTACCAAGAGCCCGGGAAAACAGTTACTATGGTTTTGTCCCGGTCCAAGCCTGGTTAAAAAACCAGACCCTCGATTTGTCTACTTTAAATATCAGCAACTGACCTTTAAATTGAGCGATATTGTATCGTGTCCAACAGCTGTTTTTTTGTTACCATTTTGGGTCAAGTTTCTAATGTTTCCCCCACTTATTTAAGAAATTCCCATTTATTCCCACAAATTCCTGACCACATTCCTATTTTTTTCCCACATATTCCCAAAAATTCCCAGTTATTCTTTAACATTCCTTGGAATTCCTAGGAATTTCTGAAAGTAACTGGGAATTCTATCTTTGATTTTCTTTTAGTTGGAATTCCTAGGAATTCCTAGGAATTTCAAGACAGCACCATTTATGCTTGGAATTCCTAGTCCAAATTTACCGTGAAAATTCACACCTCAGATTCTTAGGAATTCCTAGGAATTCTCAGGAATTCCTAAGAATTTTTTCCTAGGAATTCTTAGGGTATTCTTAGGAATTCCTAGGAATTCTCAGAGTTATTTCGCAAGGGAGGTTCAATCTGGAGAAAGCACCGTGGTGGGGAGGCTTCTACGAAAGGATGGTGAAGGGAGTGAAAAGATGTCTTCGAAAGACGCTGGGAAATGCACAGTTATAGTACGATGAGCTTCTGACTCTAGTAATTGAAGTGGAAAGCACTTTGAATGTGAGACCTTTAACGTATGTCTACGAAGAAAGTGATCCAGAAGAACCACTGACCCCAGCACAATCGTCGGGTACCAACAAGAGCTTGGCAAAGATTTCAAACGCATCACTCTGTTCCTGTGTACTCAAACGGAGTTCAGATTGGCAGAAGGTAGAGCTACTGGTGATTCAAAATCCGACGATAATTTGTGGGACAGGCATTGATCTTCCGGACCCATTTTACCCAGTTGAAGACAAAAATAATAATCCCTCTAACGGCAATAATGATGGGGATAAAGTAGATGTCAACATGGATGTAGGCTAGAAGCATGATGTCACAAATAAACGTCAAATAGACGATGACTTCCAATTGCCCAAGCAATTCACGTAAGTCTTGATAACGGTTTGCAAGCCAGCACTCAAGAACTAACAACGGGAAGAACGCTGGACACGTTAATAACTTATAATGACCACACATCTGTCATTCAAGCACTTGAGCAGCGTGTACGTACTATTGTCAGCTGTACTTTCTTGTTGTGAGGCACTTACGTCAACGTGAAAGAAAAAGGAAATCTCCTGAGAATGTGGTCAGAGTGAGATATCTTGGAGAGGAAGGTATCGACACTATTCCACAGATAGCCAATACCTTTTTTCCTGGAGGCACTCCGGCAGTTTCTACTCTCTATGTCAGAAATGAAACCTTCAGAACAGCAGGAGAAATAATTACAACGAGTTTAGCCCAAAATGGCCCAACCTCCAACTTTCTTGACACTTTAGTTATTGATACACTCGTAAACTTGGACATAGATGTTAGACAACTTTGTCCTGACAAACATCTGACATGTACAGAAAGGCAAATACTTGTCACCATTAAAGAAGACGTCAATCAACACCACAATTACATCATAGAACACGGTTACACAGGTATCATCAATGAAGAACATGTTGACGACATCCTAGGGTCGATCTTAGTTAGCATTTGGAATAAAAGAGTTCTTTGTCCAAAAGAGTTCAAGGAGGGACTAGGTCTTTATGGCCTTGCAGCGTTCCTCTCACACAGTCCAGTGGCCTGCAAACCACTATTTGTCAAAGGTCATATTGGTGATGTTGATGCCAACTATCTAGCAGGATTGTTTCGCCCACAGTACTCTCCTGAAGGTTCGTCAAGAAAGCTTGTAGAAGAAAGGGTAGTCCATCACTTCCAAGATTTCCTGTTCACCCTAGAAGACGATAACATCAGAGGATACTCTACCCCAATGGCGTGGAATTATGAAGATAGCCAGCTTCAGGACAAGGCAGAGTTCTCTGCAGGAGAACAATTTCACTCATCTGATCTAACTGCTTCAGGAGAAATGGGCTGGCTGGCTGACTGGCCAAAGACAAAGGGAAATGAAATGCCAAAAAGTAAAGGCAACTGTCAAGTTCAATCATGAGTGCAATATCCGAAATCCAAGTCACACCATACGCTTTCCGTATGTAGGAGCTTGCGGGATGGAAATTACTTTGCCAACAGAACACACATGAGCACCTACGAGGACTTGCAACATATCTTCATGTTGGCATATTGTAAGGGACAAGCCTTTGCTAGGCCATAACAGTGGTAATGAAAATTTTATGAGATACATCACCATTCACCGTTAGTATATGATAAACTAGGGTATATTCTTTTGGACATCGTGGAACCAAAACCATAAAGAACTCATTCTGTCTAAACACCAGTATTCCATTTATGCCATGCATTTTACTATCGGGAGCACTATGATTGCAATACTGTTCTCTTCAATCTGAGAATGGACTAAGTCACAAATTAGCATCTGTTCTGAGTATTTTTTTTGGTATAGCCCCAAAAGAATGCACCGTCATGCGGTGCTTTATTGAGAGTTAAAATTTCCATTTGAGATTACGTACAAAGCAAGTTATGCTACTGTCTAGTATCAAAAGCCAGCTGAAAGGTATAGATAAATATTTGTATTGAATGCCAGGTGCATTCTTTGGGCCCATCTGAGGTTAGGTTTTTGCTGTTGTCATAACAATTACATTTCAGAATTAGAGCTGGGTTTAAAACATTATTTTGAAATTGATGTTCACAGTTTACCACTGTTACTGTTAAATAAAATGTTTCATCTTATTTGTAAAAACCCAGTTGTCTTAAGATGTTGCAATAAGAAGTTTAAGTGATGCTTTAAAATTAAGCTTAACTCTCTAACCTCAAGTGCGTTAAATAAAGAGGGCAAAGCCATTCACTGTACTGTAATGAAAGACGTGTTCTCAAATGACAGGTGGGTCTTTATCGCAGTATAATGAAAGGCTTTGGCCTCTTTATTTGCTTTGTAGTATAAGTTATGCGTTCTTCCTTTTCTGAGTTCAAAGACTGTTCTGTATTTTTTTATGTTATAAGACGTCTACCACCTCAAACCGAAATCTCCATTTGCCAAAAAAAGTGTAAGATAGTGCACTGTGGTTTACTGAGTTTTATGCGAAGATAAACTGTCTGCGTTTTATCAATCGGAACACGAGTACTGTCTGACTACAACCTACCTTTGTATGCAAAATAATTCTTATATTTGAGAATAGGTCACTGCAAGAAGCCACAGATTCAATATCCAACTCAACGGTTTTATTCTGCTTCAGATGTTGCTGAGAAAGGCTCTTTCAACTTAAAATTAGCTTTCAAACCTAAAGGAACAGCATGTGTAATACAAGACCCAAAGAGAGAGAATACTGTAAAAATATCCCCAACGTACATACTGGAGCATTGCGGCACCTTTGCATTTCAAAAATCTGTGCGTGGCCGTTTTTAAGTGTCGTTTTCACAAAATCAACAGAAAGTAACATTTTGGCTTGCTCTGTCTGCAAGGAAGAATAGTTAAGTTAGATTTACTGCTATTGCAAGACGTTCAAAGACCATTTAGTGTCTTCAAGGTGCTTAATCACAATCGTAACAAAATTACGACACTTAAAAGCAGGAAAATCCTGGGACAGACCTTATCATGATATATTAGAGTAATACACACGACTTCGTTATTAATTGTACTGTAATGAAGGGCGTGTTCTCAAATGACAGGCGTAATTCACGCGACTTTGTTATTAAGCCTGTGTGTTAGGAGTAATACCATGAACAGCAACGCACATCACAGAGAAAGAGCCTTCTCCCAGTTTTCGGGCAAATGAATAGATAGGCTTATTCTTGCATAGTTAAAGTAATCTTGATATAAGTCATTTGTTTGACTATTATCATCTTCAATTATGTGTTGGGTGACATGGCCTACTTCTGTGAGATTGACTGGCATGCCAATAATCCGATGCTCCATGGAGCTAAGGCAAAAAGAAAAGGGATCAGGCCACCTAGGCACAGTGTCGTTTTTTGACCTACAGATGCTGTGCGTATTCCAACCCTCTTTCACTGCATCAAAATCTGCTTGTAGAACCCCGTGAAAACAATACCACAGACATTCCATGGCCATGTCACATGAAGTATCTACAGTTCCTTGAAATTCCAATTCGTTGAAAAAGATCATCCACCACGTGCAATGACGTCTGGAACAAAAAGACCACCACCGTTCAATTCTTTGGTTTATCGGCGATAAAACGTAACGATTGGCGTCAGGATTGTCCCTAACAAATGTCTGTATAGACGCTGCTAATCCATTCTCAGTTCCCAAGTTTGTGATTAACTCCACAGGACAGCTTCCCTGCTCTGATACTGCTTCAACGTAATACGAGGCTATTTCATGAGGGAAATTGTAAGGGACAGGAAGTGACTCATAAATATTGCAGTCAGCGGTTTCGGATAACGGCAGGCCAAGTGTGTTACGGACGCGTTTTCCAGCGGATAGAAAGCACATGTATGGATTTGTGCAAAGTAGTTTTGATTTAGAAAAGTTCCTTTTGCGATTTAAAGGCACAATAACTTGTAAGTGTTCGATATTTTTTCGGTTTTTCTGTCGTTATTATGTCATCTCGTTTGACTGTGTAATAGTCATCGTTTATTGTTTTGCTTTCAGCGAGTTTTTCACGTCCAAGTTTGTGAACAAATACCAGGTATGTCACCCGTTTACTGTTAGTTAAAATTTCACCGAGTAAATAAAGTATCGATGTTAATATGGACGCTACAGAGCAACTTTAAGCCATAGTATCTTCCTGCTGAATCCATCAATTGCACCGTGAATGGGTAAACCCCAGTGCTTTAACTTATCATAGCCATATGCCACGCGTAATTTGGCCCTGGATTCCGATAGCTTCTTCTCTTTAGGCGATGTTTTTTTCTTACTTCTGTTCCAGCTGGTTCCATCTCTCTCAGCAGGTCTTGTACAATTACCCTAGGTATCCTTAGACCTTCCATTTCAAGTACGTGCCAAAGTGTTCCATCCCCCCAAGAACATGGGCCATTTATTAGTTCTGCCATGCGCCACTGCACTTTACAAAAGGTATCATTACATTCTCCTTTGCCTGTCATGCCTCGCCTTACCAAACCATACTTCCTAAGTCGCTGTAACAGCATACTGTAGCTTAACTGATGCTGGTGGCGTTCAGAAAGAAAAAGGATAATTTCTTGGTAATTAAGTAAATCCACGATGAAAGTAGTACTTTAAATCTTCCTCTTTGTCAAAGCTTGCTTGATCATATTGGGACTCATCAGGATGAGAATCTGATCTGCCCGAGAAGCTGATTGCAGCTAAAGCTATAACATCACCAAAATGTAATATTCAGTTAAAGGGCATAATTCTATAACCACGGAATGGTCAGCAGTAGGGCAGTTACATGCTATAGCTTTTTAAGTATCTTATGCGACTGCTTTTTTGAGTATACCAAACCACTTACTAATAGCAGCAATAGAGTCCATGCACGTGTTTTTGATAAAATAAAAACAGTTGAAGCTGCATTATGTGCATCTAAATACATTCATAAACCAAATTCAACTTACCTTGTCCACACTGCACGCAGAAATTCGCATTCAGAGGCACTCCTGCACCACAGTTTGCGCAAAACATCTTCCACGAGTCTCGAAACTGCGAGTCAGTTGTCTGCCATAGTTGATTAATTCCCATAACACCTTGCCAACAGAGGTCACGTGAGTGGTTGAAAATGATCTTGCCGTGGTTAAAATGATTTTGCCGTGACAAAAATTATTTTGCCATGGCCAAAATGATTTTGCCGTGGTTAAAATGATTTTGCTGTGGTTAAAATGATTTTGCCGTGAGGAAAAAGATTTTGCCGTGACAGTTCTGGGCCATCGTAATGACGTCATACTTACGTGTATTTACACATTTTGTACCGTAGTTTTTCTTTACTTTGTAATAACAGTAATTGACGTCAGATTAAGAAGAAGGTTGAATTATGCCTGATTTGCCAAAAAAAATCGGAACTCTATTGTTGTTTATCATTTACAACAACTTTCCGAAAATTCTGGTTGAAAAATAAATGGTACACGACTTTTCGGGTCGTTCCAGTGAAGAATTTAAGGGAGCAACGGAACGTCTGAAAAGGTAGTCCTATTTTTCCGGACGGAATGTTCCAAACGGAAAATAGTGTACCATTTGTTCAGACCTAATCTTTGATACCAGTTTCAGGCTCTCGCGGCCATTTTCTGTCCCAACAACAATTAATTAGGGAGCTTAACGTGAAGGAAAACGTCGCTTTTAAAATGACTCCACAATCTTTGAAGCTTCTTGGCGATTATTCCGACTCGTTTAACCAGTCTAATGCAGTCGAATTATGCAGGAGCTGAATTTGTAAGGACGGCGTATCAGTTCAGGAAGAACTTATTTAGAAAATTAATTAGAAAATAGCTGCGTCCCTAATTAGCGCCCTGTCTTTACAGGGTGCTAGATCACTTAACACGTGAATAAAGTTATTACTGTTATATTTTTATAATAAGATTTTGAGCGTTCTCTGGTTAAAAATTTAAGAGTTTACGAGCTTTCGATTGCCAGTCTGCAATCTTTGACAAGTGATGAATAAAAAGCGCGAAAATTAAAATATATACTACAAAAAGTGTGAAAAAGAAAAATTATAATAAAAACAATAAAAATACTTTAGTGGGAATAAAATGCTAATCAGAAGATCATAATAAAATTGTCTAGGTAATTGTTTCGCATTATTGTCTGCGTCGCCTGTAATTGCTGTGTGCCAGGATTCCAGTGTTTTTCTAACGCAGAAATTTCCCTTGTCGATTACATGAGTACTGTAAGCTAGGGGGCTTAGGCTAGGCTTCTGCTAGGGGGAGTGGTTTGACTGTCGTGCTCAGTATCCAGTAAAGTTGGACAAGATAGAGAAGAACAAGTGGTAGTCCTACTGTGGAAGCTGCTAGACAAGTCAAGGAGACTTCAAATGCCATATTCGCACAAGGCGGATTCACACCTCAAAAAAAAATTTTCAATTACCGCTGAGTTGGACACAGTCAACAGTCAGCAGAGCAGTGACACACAGCAGCTGGGTGTTCCTTAGGGAGAAACGGGGACACTCTTCAGTGTTTCCTGGGACATGGATCGAGGTGAAGATTCCCCTCGAATGCCTAGCCTACCAAGAGAAGCGTGTTGGCCAAAGTGTCCAGGGTTTACAATCCACTTGGTTTGGCCTCGCCGATGAAACTTCGTGGGAAACTGCTTTACCTAGAAAGAGTAAGACTGGCGAAGAAGGTGCTCATGATCAGTATACCAGGCCTAGAACTGGTCTTTTGGAGTTTCTCAGCTCAAGTGTGCTCTGTCTTTTCGTGAATTGCTTGAGGACTCACGTCTCAGTTTTTATTTCTTTGTGGTCATCGCTGTGCCTTCCTTTAGCTGTAGTATGGCTCAAGTTCCTGCTGCCCCGGACGCAGGAGCTTTGGCTGCCCGTTTGGACGGTGTTCAAGACGCAAATGTTGACGGTGTGGCGCCCACACCGGCACAACCTGCGGTTCAAGAACCTCAAGCTGTGAATCCGGACCAACCTGCTCAAGGGCACGCGCAAGAGGCTCAACAAGCTCCAGGGGTTTGTTTTCTGTCTTTTTGGTCTTCGCTTGTATTTCGCCCCCTTGTTTTTGCATTTCCTGTCCAGTTTTGGTTTTTTGTTCAGTTTTAGTGCGTCCAACTTATCAGGTTTTGACACATTAATGGGGTTGCATCCTTGGTTGGCATGTCGTTTGTGCTGCCGTGTTTTTTGTCATAGCTTGTTCCTTTCTTGTTACTGCTATTTGTTCGGGTTTCTGGTATTCCCTCCGTTTGTTTGTTAGCTTCGTTACTCATCTAGTGCTTTGTTATTTCATTCATTGCCGCTCTTTTGCTTCTTTTGTAATAGTTTTTGTATTCTTATTTTTCTCGCAAGTTTGCATTGTTTGCCGCCGCGTGTTTTCTTCTTCCCCATGGGAATTTAGCGTCAGCATTGTTTTAAGTTTTTCCTGTTACTTCTTTTGGTCAGACTATTTCGTCCTTTACTTTATTCTTAGCTTTGTTTTTATATTTTATATTGCGTTTATTGTTTTTTCTTGTTGCTTATTTTGTATAGCACCCTTCGTTTTCTTCAGCCATCGTTATTTGGTGATTTAATTAGTTATTGTTCTCCCTTGAGCGTGCTTGTTGCACCTTTGAGTTATGTAACTTTTATTTAGATTGTTATTTGTCACGGATTTGAATTCTCAAAAAAAAGGACAGTTTTAAAACAAAGGTTAAGAATGGTAAAGAGCGAAAGGCAAAAAAAAAAAACGAAAAAAGAGAGAGAGGGAGGACAAGTAGTTTTACAAAAAAAGGATGGGATAAAGAAGGTTTTAAAAGGATCGAAGAAGCGAAAAGTAAGGTAAAAAAACGGAGAAGAGGAAGGTGTTATTAGAAGGGAAAAAAGACTAAAGGGAAAGGAAAAAGAGAGAAAGAAGGAAGAAAGGAAGGAAGGAAGGAGGGAAGGGGGAAAGAAAGAAAGAAAAAGCAAGAAGGAAAGAAAGAAGGAAAGAAAGAAAGAAAGAAAGAAAGAAAGAAAGAAAGAAAGAAAGAAAGAAAGAGGGAAGAAAGAAAGAAAAGTATGGAGGAAGAAACAAAAAGAGGAAAAGTCGAAGAAATGAAATGAACAAGTATGAGGAAAAAACGGTTGCGTCAAGACGAGAAATAACTACATGTTTTTCAGGAACGGTTCTTCTGTTGTAGTTTGGGTATTTTCTATCAGGTGTTTCGGATATTTGGTTTCAGCTATGAAACCGCCTTGATCCGTGTGGCGTTGGCTCACTTTTTTTCCCAAATTTACGGCTATTTCTATTTTCCTTAGGGTATCAATGAAGTTTTGGAGAAAGTCAGGTGCCTTCAGCAAACGTTAGATGCTTCTAAAGTAGATCAAGCCCTTGAAACAGTTAAGCACTTAGCCAACAGGCCAAGGGACCTCATCAATCCGTTTGCGCTTTTGGCGAGCCTTGAACAGCTGGCGGACTGTGCTAGGTAGTCGGGCCAAGCAGAACGGAAGAGATTCGAGGCCATATTCAAACAGTGCCGTCCCTTGGTCAACTCTCCAAATACGGCGCGTGTTGTCATCCACCTTCTTGGGGATAAAGAGGACAATGATGTAGCCCAGCAAATCAGTAAAATTCTGAAATCCAGCCCTGTGCGAGTGGCGTTCTCCCCATCGTGGCAGGAGGCACCCCTCCAGGCGCCTCTCAGTGGTTTTTTTGGCCCGCGGCAGGGTTGTCGTGGATGGACCCCAGGCCCGTTTTATTTTGATAGGAGCCATTTTTCGTGTAATAAAGTTGGCCACTTGCCACGTAATTGCCCATTGGCTTCTCGCAAGTAATTTATTGCGTTGTATGTGACTTTTCTGTCAGTCTTGCGTGACCAATAAACTTCTTTCTTGTCTCTTGCGGATATTTCTTGGTTTGTTTGTGTTGTTTCTGCCAACCTCCCGCCGGTCCCGAGGTTTATCTAAAACCTTCACACTGTCTTAGACGGGGTATTTCGGGGCTTGCCGTGTGGTTGGTTTTTTCCCTTTCCTAGTTACTATCAGTGGCCTTAGTCTAGTTTTCGTATTTTCCCAGGGCCTTAGTGGACTCAAAAGACCTCGCTTAGAATTTGATCCCAAGAGAGTGGTGCCTACTAAACTCGATTGGTGTGACTGGAAAGGGGAAAAAACCCGCTTGGCGGGCCCCAACCCTTCCCTGGAAATGATTTCGTGCGATTCTGTTCTCGCATCCCCCGCACAGGTTCTGTTCTGCGATCAAAAAACATTCGTGGCTGGGGAAATACACCGCCACTTGCCGCAGTGGGATTGGAGTCTTGAAGATTATCCTAAGGATCAGGAGATTTTTGATTACATTTCTCGCGGTGTCAATGTGTCTGACTTTTTCGTCCACTTCAAGGTAGTTTTTCAGGGCAAATTCTACAACCTTCCTTCTCCTCTGGCTGCAATCTTTCCTAAGAACAAGGTTTGCAAGTAATTTGAAGACTTTATCTGTGCAACTATTTTGAAACGCATTTCTAATGGGTGTCTTTCAATTTGGGGCAAAATTGGAGAAGTGGCGCCGCCTCATCTTGTAATGCCTATTACTGGTGAACCTTCTAAACCGCGTATGTGCCATGATGAGTGCTTCCTAAACCTGTGGATTAAGGACCTTCCTCTTTCGCTCGACTACATTTCCACCTCCCTGGTTATGTAGTTCATGGGCATTTCCAATCTGTTCTTGACGACAAGAGCGGATACGATTACGTTCTGTTATCGCCCGAGAGTATGAAGACCATGTGAAGCGGGTGGGGCGAACGAGGTGAAGTGCTTTGAGGTGCTCCAGAGGAGTCACGCTGAGCGTTAACATCGAGAGCCACCAGGTCAACGGAGTGGGGTGCGAAAAGTGATTTGAGCGTGGCCCAGCTATCCGCAGCCAGCATACAATCCTTATCAGAAAGAACTCTTGAAAGATTTTCGTTCCCGGACAAAATTGAATATTGATCTTGCCGCTATTGATCGTAGATAAGATCATTTACAGCAACAAAAGTCAAATATTAAGAGTTACAAACGTCAGAAATCAGCCCTACACAAGTTGCTCTTTAGTTTTTTGGCGTCGCTTCCAGTTGCTAAAGGTTTGGCTTCGGCGTCTCCTTCTGATATTTTATAGGTGTTGGGTGGGAAAGACAAGTTTGGAAAGACTGTCGTTCATGATTCCACGTGCCCTGAGTTGAGACAGCGTTAACCAAGCCCCATGCGTTTGGCTGCCGGAACTGTAGACAGTCGTGTGGAAAAGATCCGTGCTATTTTTATCCAGGAAGGGCTGGGAGGCAAATGGGACGATCGTCTAGGAAACAGAAATTAAAATCCAGCCTCGCATCCGTCTATTAAAGAGTACCTTAAGAGTGTCAGGGAAGAGCAGGCGCAAGCGTGGGTGCAACCCCACGAAGGTGTTCCCCTTTCTGAGGACAAACTTGTTAGAGTAGCGAAGCATATTTTGTCAAAGCTTAGTAATGACAATACTTCTCCTAACCTGTTGTATGTGCTTAGTAGAGATTTGGCTTTCTTTTGCATTCATTTTTATGCTGGGGACCGTTCGTCAGATTTAGGGCGTGCCAAATCCAGGGAGGTCTTATACCTGCCGGACTTTTCAGGATTGCTTTTTAATCATACTTTTGGAAAAACTCTTAGAGACGGTTCAACTGATTCTTTTTGGGTGCAGATTTCCTACCATTCCACCCTATGTCCTGTTTCCAGTTTTAAGGTTTATTTGGATATTTGCCGATTAATCAAGCTAGTTATCTCTTCTGGGTTTTTATTTCGCTCTTTAACGAGGCATGGTGCAATATCAGAGGAGCATTTTATTGGTTCTGTGCCCTATAATCGCCTTAAGGGGTATCTTAGTAATCTAGGAAATGATGAAGGTGAAACCCCCCACAGTCTACGCTCCGGATGCTCTATCACATTAGAGTTACTTGGGGTTCCCAAATAAGACATAGCACGGCATGTTGGTTGGCGAACGTCTGCCATAGTAGACCATTATAATCATCTGCACGAAGCGTTCCTGGTTACAAGTCCAGCCTCCGTCCTCGCCGCGGGTAAACTCCCCACCGGGGAAAAGATGCCCTAGGAATGTGTTGCTAGCTATAAACAGTTTAATGACCTCTCAGGTTTTCATCAAGTGTTTGTTTAATTGTACATTTACGGCTTGTGATGTTCCTGATATCTTGTAACATGTATTAAATTGCACAATTTACTCATTTGGTGCTCACGCGTTTTGCTGTTCTTTGGTAAGTGTTTTTCTCCAAGTTGTTAACATTCATGCTGTGCTCGTACATCTTCTGAGGTTTGGGAGGAGGACCTATATTTTCTTTCCACATCTAACTGAATAATGTGATGCATATGGGCGTCGGCCATTTTGATCTTGGGGCTTAGGTGAGTGGCCACCGTAGGAGTCGCCTCGTTCCCATAACTTAACATTATTCGGGGTGATCGTGAGTGAGGGCTCCGGTGGGAATTAGTTACTATTCTCACCTGGGCCCGCGCTAACAATCAACCTAATTTTCTATTCCACAGGTCCAGTTATTTTTGGTGATCACGTGTCACGCCCCTGACCTTGTGCATACATATATATATTGAGCTTCTCAGCTCTTGATACTCTGTCTTTTCATGAATTGCTTGAGGACTCACGTATCAGCGACCCTCCCTCCTCCCCGCAGCGATGACCTTCATGCCTGCTTTCTTGGAGCTCTTGTTCCCTCTCACCTGCGGAGTCGCCTCATTCCCATAACTTAACTATATTCGGAGTGATTGTGAGTGAGGGCTCTGGTGGGAATAAGTTAGAAACACAAAAGAAGCACTAAAAGGAGTTCCGGTCGGTGATGAACACTGCTGGCTTGACAGCACCGTGGCTCTGCACTGGATAAGAGGTGCTGGTGATTACAAGCAGTTTGTAAGCAACCGGCTCAGCAACATCCAACAACACTCAGACATGAAGTGACATCATCTGACCAGCAACGACAACCCTGCGGACCTGGAAAGCATGCAAGGGGAGGAGCTGTGGCGGAAAGGACCCAAGTGGCTAGCGGACGAAGAGAACTGGCCAAATGACATTGTGACATACAGTGCTCGTGAAAGCCAAGTAGAGGTGAAAGTGGTACGAGAGGTGTTTGCTGGAGCATGCATTGTAACAGATCAGTTTGACGTACTGCTGGAAAACGTTGAGAGTTTGTGCCTGGATCTTGCGCTATGTGCGTAACTGCCGCAAGCAAAAGGAAGAGATCCATAGGCCCACTCAAGACTGAAAAGATTGAGCAACAGAACCTTTTCTGGACCACGCGAATGCAAATGAGCGGGAAAAGATCAGAGAAGTTTGATGGTGACAGACTTCCGCTGAACCTGCACCACAGGACGAATTGAGGGAGATAGCCTTATTTATCTTCCCAACACACAGCACTACACTGAGGAGCCGATCAAACTCCCTCACCTGCTGATTTCATCAGGGAGTGGGGCTCACGATGACTAAAGTTCGCCAACATCATCGGTTGCCAAGGCTGAGACGACTTGTAAAAAGGGTTATGGCTGCGTACATTTCCAGGCAACCGCACATACACAACTTCCCCCTGGAAAGTTACAAAACGATCGGACTGAAAAGACAGCAGTATTTGAAGTCGTTGGTGTCGATTCTGAAGTGTTGTCATGGGCTGAACTACAATACGTCATACTTGACGTAGAAGTGGCACTCAACAACCGCCCCGTGAGCTACGTTGAAGATGACCTCCATTCCTGACCCCCAGACATGCGAAAGTGAGAGAGGTACCTCAAACAATGCAAAGACGTGATGCGGAAGTTGTGGATGAGTGAATACGAAAGGCAGTATGTGACCAGCATCGACCCAAACATTCGGGAAAGCCCTCTGACATAGTGGTTGGCGAAGTAGTGCTCATCATTGGCTGTGATGGTGTGGTGAAAGCGGCTAAGTGGCGAGCTGGAAACTCATAACTGGAGCAAGTGTTGCAACAGCTGTACCCCCTCGAGTTTACATGTGATCGGAAGACTGTGAAACTTGGGAACAAGTTGAATCCTGATGCCAAGGAATTCACACCACAGTGGACAGCAAAACCTGCAGTGCAAGAGGCCAGGGAATGCACTGCAGCTATAACTGCTGATGCTTAACAAGATGTTTAAACATTTTCATTTTGAATTGAGAACTACTGAAGGCTGTTGATCATCATTGTGATTAGTGAACAGTTTTCACACTTAGAACATTTGTAATATTCGGTTTGGTTTAGTTACAAAGTAGGAGATAAGTTCATTTCTTGAAGGACATTTGCTCCCTCCAAGACAAATTGGGCGAGGATGTCGGAAATATTTGGTGTGTGAAATGACGTCAATCATCTAGTATTCATTCAAGACATCTGGATTATAATGTAACTATGACGTCAATCGTCCGCATATCTTGTAGCCTTAGCAACAATATGAAAGGGTACATTCTGGACAGCATATAAATTTGAGTTACAGTTTGGTATGGCACAGGCATTTGGATGCATTGATGGCACCCATATCCCTATCAAGACACCAACAACTGATTCACATGACCATTTCTGTTACAAGTGGTACTATCACTTAATGTACAACCAGTATGTGACTATCATGGGATGTTCATAAACATCGATTGTGCGCCAGGTTGTGTCTACGATGCAAATGTGTCTGCGAACTCCCCTCAGATCACAACTTCACAAATAGAAAGTTTCCACACTTTTGTTCCCGACCACAGCAAAGTTCCTAATTATGTCATTATGTAATTATGTCACAGGAGACCCAGCATACCCTCTCACCTAACTGCATGAAAGAGCTCAGGACATGCACAACCAATGCCCAAGTTTTATTAAATAGCCTGCAGCGTTCTGCTCGCAACCAAATGGAATGTGCTTTTGGATAACTTCAAGCTCTCTGGTCTATTCTTACAAGGACCATTTTTTTCTGGCAAATGTTAAGAGGCATGTCACTCAGTTATACATTGAATCAGGCTTCTAACTACAATCTTTTGGTGTCGAAGGAGTTGCTTCTGGAGCAACAAATGTACCAAAACATGCAATCAGGTGGTTTAATAAAAAATAACATAAATCACTTCTACAGGCATCACTGTATTTAGCTTGAACATGATTAAAACAATAAAAAAATTGAACAAGGTTAATACAATGAAAAAGAAAAAATTTCAAAGTCCCACCTGAGTGGAGACTAACCAGATGACTACAAAACATAGCAGGGCCTAGAATTTAAACATGGCACTACCTTGCTGCGAATCCATCTAGTAGTCGGAGAAAGGGATGTGAATTCCGGACCTCCGGACTGCCAGTCCCCCCCAACCATGCCCTAACCACAAAGCGATGCTACCTCTCCTGTTTGATTGTATAATTTTAGCAGTCAATTATCTTGAACTATGATCAAAATGTTTCCAAGTGAGACAATCCAAAGTGAAAGCACGTTGTTTAACTTTTGACTTTAAGAAACGGACTGTTGATAGTTAGGGCTATGCAAGTCTGGTTGCTATGGTAACAAATGGTATTTGGAAACCAACGATTAACAAAGTAGTATTTATATTGAGAGACAAGCAGTCAAGCATTTAAAGGTTGGCACAGACTAGTCACCACTACAGGGGACCAAAACAAGCCCTTAATGTGTGCTGACTTTTCATATTGGGAAATTTCCCAGAGGCTATAATTTTTGGCAACTTGGGTTGGAAAGAAGAGAATAAGTTAAAACAAGTGGATTGATGTGTTGCTGTATCCACCCACTCACACAACTTTTCCCTGGATACAGAAGAATATGAAACTTGCCACGCTTATTGGGTGAACAATGTTTTCATTATAAAATTACTGGACTATTTTCAAGACACTCAACCATTACTTTCCCACTTTCGTTGATTATTATAACAATATTTTAAACTTTCATCTCACATGACTCACTAATGGCGCTAAGAAAAAGGAATTGAATGGATCTCATAGCAAAATATTAACAACTGGGCCTTATTTTAAATCCGTTTATTTTGATTTACCACCATTGACATAGTTATAGCGGGAACATTTTTTATACCATGGAATTATTGGACTATTTTTACCATAAACAACTATTACCGTCCCCCTTTTGTTGGCTGTTAGGATAACATTGCAAACTGTCATCTCAAACGAAAATAATTAACTGAGTGGATTTCATAACAAAATATTAACTACTAGAGCGATTTCACAACCCGGATTCTTATATGCTAATGAGAATCGTTAAATGCTAATGCGAGGAACAATAAAGAACGCACGCACCAAAGTTGAACCATTGTTTCAAAAAGGCTTAATTGTGCACATGCTGACGTGTGATATCTGAGGGATTTTGCACAACAAACAGGCAACATCAACAAAGAAATGTTTAATGTTTAACAGGACTTTTTTACTAAAACGAAGTGATGTTCCTTACAGTGTTTCTTAAAAACCTGATGCTTGTGCTGCAGACCTGTGCTAGCTGTATATTGATGGGCGTCTTGGTTGTGTACAAAGGATTTTGTGAATACGATAATTAAGGCTTTTTGAACGGATAAAAGTCAAATAAAAACACTTAGAACATCGTCACACCCACTCTGCCAATCAGTGTCCAGCATTTCGATGCTCTATATTCCTTAAACTGTCTTAAATTATGTAAAGTGGCGGGGGCTTTGAAGCACAGGGAAATTGCGGGGTAAAATTACAGAGAATTTCTGCATTCATTAGTGGTTCTATATAGAGCATACTAATGAGGCATTGTTTTCCTTTGTTTGGAAGCCTCATTAGTATGCTCTATATAGAGCATACTAATGACTAAGTAGAAACTACTAATGAATGCACAAATTCTCTGTGAATATTTACAACTAAATCGATAAAATCAACAGCTTCAACGGCTAGAAACACTCATTATTTTTTGCGTTTTAACAAAAAAAATGCAATCTTACGGTATAATAGCATAGCAAAAAGCAAATCGAAAGAAAAACGATTATTTTACATGAAATACGAACTGTTCAGACCTTAATTGAAACAGAAGGACAGACTTGTTTCTCCGTGTTTGCCAGACTACGAGTGTTGTACTTGTACTTGACTTAATTTGGCCTCTTGGAGTTTCCTGCGGATTCCCCACTTGCTGGTGTCGGTGGTTGTAGCGCCTCGAAGACTGCTTTCACCAGTGTAAATCTAGAAAATCTTTAGCGGCGATCACTGCCTCGAGTTCCAAATTTCCGTGTATTGGCACACCAACTGCTATAAACTGCGCAGTGAAGCACTCTAAAACATTGCACCTCAAAGGCATGCGTACAATAGCGAAAATATCGTAAACAAAATAGCAACGTGATTTCAAGGTGAGAACTAAAAAATTAACGTGCAAAAATACAATCTGCACGCAAAAACGAAATTCTTCGTGGGTGTGACCATGTTCTAAGACGGTTAGACAATGAACGCTCGTGTCCTATGGGATAGAGCTTCCCTCGCAAGATAGAATGCCGCTCGGCCTGCGGCCTCGTGGCATTCTATCTTTGCTCGGGACACTATATTCCATATCCCATAGAACACTCGCGTTCATTGTCTAACCCTTACTTAGAACATGGTCACACCCACTCAGCCAATCAGTGTCCAGCATTTCGATGCTCTATATTTCATAAACTGTCTTAAATTATGTAAAGTGGCGGGGGCTTTGAAGCACAGGGAAATTGTGGGGTAAAATTACAGAGAATTTCTGCATTCATTAGTGGTTCTATATAGAGCATACTAATGAGGCATTGTTTTCCTTTGTTTGGAAGCCTCATTAGTATGCTCCATATAGAGCATACTAATGACTAAGTAGAAACTACTAATGAATGCACAAATTCTTTAGAGTGCACAAATTAAAACAATAAAAAAATTGAACAAGGTTAATACAATGAAAAAGAAAAAATTTCAAAGTCCCACCTGAGTGGAGACTAACCAGATGACTACAAAACATAGCAGGGCCTAGAATTTAAACATGGCACTACCTTGCTGCGAATCCATCTAGTAGTCGGAGAAAGGGATGTGAATTCCGGACCTCCGGACTGCCAGTCCCCCCCAACCATGCCCTAACCACAAAGCGATGCTACCTCCCCTGTTTGATTGTATAATTTTAGCAGTCAATTATCTTGAACTATGATCAAAATGTTTCCAAGTGAGACAATCCAAAGTGAAAGCACGTTGTTTAACTTTTGACTTTAAGAAACGGACTGTTGATAGTTAGGGCTATGCAAGTCTGGTTGCTATGGTAACAAATGGTATTTGGAAACCAACGATTAACAAAGTAGTATTTATATTGAGAGACAAGCAGTCAAGCATTTAAAGGTTGGCACAGACTAGTCACCACTACAGGGGACCAAAACAAGCCCTTAATGTGTGCTGACTTTTCATATTGGGAAATTTCCCAGAGGCTATAATTTTTGGCAACTTGGGTTGGAAAGAAGAGAATAAGTTAAAACAAGTGGATTGATGTGTTGCTGTATCCACCCACTCACACAACTTTTCCCTGGATACAGAAGAATATGAAACTTGCCACGCTTATTGGGTGAACAATGTTTTCATTATAAAATTACTGGACTATTTTCAAGACACTCAACCATTACTTTCCCACTTTCGTTGATTATTATAACAATATTTTAAACTTTCATCTCACATGACTCACTAATGGCGCTAAGAAAAAGGAATTGAATGGATCTCATAGCAAAATATTAACAACTGGGCCTTATTTTAAATCCGTTTATTTTGATTTACCACCATTGACATAGTTATAGCGGGAACATTTTTTATACCATGGAATTATTGGACTATTTTTACCATAAACAGCTATTACCGTCCCCCTTTTGTTGGCTGTTAGGATAACATTGCAAACTGTCATCTCAAACGAAAATAATTAACTGAGTGGATTTCATAACAAAATATTAACTACTAGAGCGATTTCACAACCCGGATTCTTATATGCTAATGAGAATCGTTAAATGCTAATGCGAGGAACAATAAAGAACGCACGCACCAAAGTTGAACCATTGTTTCAAAAAGGCTTAATTGTGCACATGCTGACGTGTGATATCTGAGGGATTTTGCACAACAAACAGGCAACATCAACAAAGAAATGTTTAATGTTTAACAGGACGTTTTTACTAAAACGAAGTGATGTTCCTTACAGTGTTTCTTAAAAACCTGATGCTTGTGCTGCAGACCTGTGCTAGCTGTATATTGATGGGCGTCTTGGTTGTGTACAAAGGATTTTGTGAATACGATAATTAAGGCTTTTTGAACGGATAAAAGTCAAATAAAAACACTTAGAACATCGTCACACCCACTCTGCCAATCAGTGTCCAGCATTTCGATGCTCTATATTCCTTAAACTGTCTTAAATTATGTAAAGTGGCGGGGGCTTTGAAGCACAGGGAAATTGCGGGGTAAAATTACAGAGAATTTCTGCATTCATTAGTGGTTCTATATAGAGCATACTAATGAGGCATTGTTTTCCTTTGTTTGGAAGCCTCATTAGTATGCTCTATATAGAGCATACTAATGACTAAGTAGAAACTACTAATGAATGCACAAATTCTCTGTGAATATTTACAACTAAATCGATAAAATCAACAGCTTCAACGGCTAGAAACACTCATTATTTTTTGCGTTTTAACAAAAAAAATGCAATCTTACGGTATAATAGCATAGCAAAAAGCAAATCGAAAGAAAAACGATTATTTTACATGAAATACGAACTGTTCAGACCTTAATTGAAACAGAAGGACAGACTTGTTTCTCCGTGTTTGCCAGACTACGAGTGTTGTACTTGTACTTGACTTAATTTGGCCTCTTGGAGCTTCCTGCGGATTCCCCACTTGCTGGTGTCGGTGGTTGTAGTGCCTCGAAGACTGCTTTCACCAGTGTAAATCTAGAAAATCTTTAGCGGCGATCACTGCCTCGAGTTCCAAATTTCCGTGTATTGGCACACCAACTGCTATAAACTGCGCAGTGAAGCACTCTAAAACATTGCACCTCAAAGGCATGCGTACAATAGCGAAAATATCGTAAACAAAATAGCAACGTGATTTCAAGGTGAGAACTAAAAAATTAACGTGCAAAAATACAATCTGCACGCAAAAACGAAATTCTTCGTGGGTGTGACCATGTTCTAAGACGGTTAGACAATGAACGCTCGTGTCCTATGGGATAGAGCTTCCCTCGCAAGATAGAATGCCGCTCGGCCTGCGGCCTCGTGGCATTCTATCTTTGCTCGGGACACTATATTCCATATCCCATAGAACACTCGCGTTCATTGTCTAACCCTTACTTAGAACATGGTCTCAGCCAATCAGTGTCCAGCATTTCGATGCTCTATATTTCATAAACTGTCTTAAATTATGTAAAGTGGCGGAGGCTTTGAAGCACAGGGAAATTGTGGGGTAAAATTACAGAGAATTTCTGCATTCATTAGTGGTTCTATATAGAGCATACTAATGAGGCATTGTTTTCCTTTGTTTGGAAGCCTCATTAGTATGCTCCATATAGAGCATACTAATGACTAAGTAGAAACTACTAATGAATGCACAAATTCTTTAGAGTGCACAAATGTTTTAGAGCAAAGATAGAATGCCACGTAAACAAAATAGCAACGTGATTTCAAGGTGAGAACTAAAAAATTAAAATGCAAAAATACAATCTGCACGCAAAAACGAAATTCTTCGTGGGTGTGACCATGTTCTAAGACGGTTAGACAATGAATGCTCGTGTCCTATGGGATAGAGCTTCCCTCGCAAGATAGAATGCCGCTCGGCCTGCGGCCTCGTGGCATTCTATCTTTGCTTGGGACACTATATTCCATAGAACACTCGCGTTCATTGTCTAACTCTTAATTAGAAACATGAACACTGTGTGAATGTATGTTATTATGGGCTTGGTTTGTCGATTTAAAGCTCTGGGAGGCGGTTTTAGAAACTTGAAGTTTGACCTACTCTATAAATGTATATTTACTCACAAGGCTTGCAATTTTAAGAACCTCAAATTTCCGACCGGCTTGGGATTTCGCCAAAATTAATTCACTTAACCTCGTGCCTTTAACAAAAGAATCCCGGTTTTCGAAAGAACAGTCTTTGTGGTTGGATTTGGCCTGATTTTGACTCCTTCGAGCCCGCCGACTGACCCTTGAAATCCAGCACAAACTTTCGAATCTGATGGAAAATTTGTTTCTGCCTATGATCTGCAAAAGTTGCCTAATCAATGCATATGCGTGCTGCCACGCATCGCAGGGCAACAATATGGTAATAAAAATAAATTAAAAGGGTGAAATAAATTTTACTATTTCCTACAATTTGCACGTGTTTTTCGTGTGCAAAACAAGCCGCTTGGGACCTGCGAGTTCAAATTTGCATCGAAAACTGCATTCCTGAGATGCCTTTGAGTAGGCAACTTGTGCAGATCATAGGCAGAAACAAATTTTCCATCAGATTCGAAAGTTTGTGCTGAGTTTTAAGGGTCAGTCCGCAGACTCGAATGAGTCAAAATCAGGCCAAATCCACCTACAAAGACTGTTTTTTCGGAAACCGGGATTCTTTTGTCAAAGGCACGAGGTTAAGTGTATTAATTTTGGCGAAATCCCAAGCCGGTTGGAAATTTGAGGTTCTTGAAAAAAGCCGCCTCCTGGAGCTTTAAATCGACAAACGAAGCCCATATTATAACATACATTCACACAGTGTTCATGTTCTAAGCGTTTTTATTTGACTTTCATCCGTTCAAAAAGCCTTAATTATCGTATTCACAAAATCCTTTGTTCACAACCGAAGCGGCCATTAATATACAGGTCCGCAACACAAACAGAGGAGACAAGAAGGTCACTAACCCTACGCAAATAGGCATGAGCCATCGTGGGTGACGCCAAATCTCCCCAAAAGCTTTGTACGTTTTCATTTCCTTGGAAACGTGTTCAACCTTTACTCTCCTCCTTGAGAATAGCCTGTTGTACCTGTGCGCTCGCCTTCTCTCCCTGTTGTTTAACAAAGCCATTTGGTTAGCCCTTACGGGCGTCAGTAATGGCCCACCCTCTGGATAGGCCCTATCCGCCAGAAGCTTTGCATTAGGCAAGAAATCCAAGTTGCGCCCTGGGCCAATAGGTTCCATTATCTGAAAGGAAACCGCATCGTGCGTACTTCCTAAGAACCCCGCCTGAACAAAACGGATATGTCCTTCATTGTCTATCACAAGTTGTGTGTTTATACAGTGATAGTGACGATAGCCACCGTAGAATGGCCGCTGTGGTTCTGTTGCGCCCACTACATTAGGGAATTCTGGCCAATTTCCCATAAGATTTGCCCATTCGTGAAGATTGGGCCAATTAATTTTATTCTGGAAATACAGTAACGCCAAAGTTCTGGTACAAGTTTGTAGATAATACGAGCAACAGATGACAGACCAATGTCAAACCAAAGAGAGAGAGTATCCACATGGGGATACTTCCTTAACCAAATCAGTACAAGTAGAACCTGGTTAATTAAGGATATTTTCTGGCGACGTTGGGAAATGCGAGGTCGTCCACGTACCGTTAAACGGGAAAGGGAGGGTAACAGATCCACGGCTAATCTTAAGAACGAAGCCGGTGTCTCGCCAGTGTTTCTCCTAAACAACCAAGCTTGTCCTGATATGAGAAAAAACACGTCACAACCGTAAAAAGTGCATCCACGAAAATCCGAAAATAAACGCTGTTGCAAAGGGAATGTGCCGTCATCTAGTAGAGGTTGTAAAGTTACTAGAAGCAATATGAATGCCAAAATATTTAAAAGCACCGCTTGTACCTCTTGTACATCCATCCCGATTTACATCATTTCGAGTTCAGTCTAATTGCGTATTTGGTAAAAATTAAATGAACTATTGTTTGCCATTCTGAAACAGTCTAAATATCACAATAGCATTTACATATATCGCACATGCACGGGATTAAAGAACATCTCCTGTTCTCCAAGAACACACTCGCTTATTCAGCAACTGTCAACATCTCTGCTCAAAATGTCCAATTTATGGCGCCCGTGGGATACCGCAGAAGTAGAGGTGCGACCAACCATCCACGATACAGGTAAAAAAAACAGAAGTGGCTTACAAATTTTTCAAATTACGTACAACCAAAGATTTAGTGAGTGTTATCATTGTCGCGGCGAATCAGTGACATTTTTCATTTTCTTTCGTTTACACTGCATACAGGTGCTCAAATGAAACACGTTACCATTGGAGAACATGAAAAACGATTCGTTGTAGAATGTTACAATCTCTGCCATGTGAAGGATTGGAAGGATGTGTTGCTGTTCGCAAAAAGTAGGATTATAGAGGCGGGACTGCCTGACCACATTGTACACATGTATCTCAAGCAATCAACAGAGCGATTGACAGGAAGAATGAGAAACATAATTAAAACTGCTTTGCGATCGTCTATACCCAGTGCCAGCCAGACCGCAACTTCGACAGGTATAGATGAAACTCCTGCATTGATAGCCAGGCAAACGTTAACAAAGTATTCTGAGCAGATGACGCCAAGTCGACGCAACGCAGAGGCTGTTAAAAGAAAACTCGGCAACGATTTTGCTGCTTCTTCATCGGAGAGTGCGGAGGAAGATGGTGGACGCGAAGAGAAGAAAAGAAAGATCGATCACACAAAAGAGGCGCAACTTGCCCATCAAAAAATGTGTGCCAAGGCCATGGACACCATGGACAGTGTTAAAGAATTACTAGAAAAAGTGGACAAGAATCTTGACAAGGTGGAGAAGTAAGGAAAGAATATAAACAGGCCCTCATGTTGGCCACCAAGCCAATCGTCATGTTTCAAAACTCTTCTTTTTGTGTCGAACCATCTATTTACGCACGGGAAGTTTAAAATGTTAAAACCTGGTTCAATTGTTGAAAAAAAAATTTGATCTCACTGTTAGAGCATGCTTTGTTCTATGTCAGTAATTTATTCTTTCCTGTTTTGTTATAGTAAATACATATTTTTGCAATGTTTCCTTGCGACACCAGAAGTCTTGAGAAAGATCATTTTCGTTCAATAAAAAGAGTTAATCATATTTCTTTGTTATTGTTGTCGGTTATCCGTGCAGACCATTCATATATTATACACACCAGCACGTGGGCAATTTAGAAAAAAATGGCTTAACTTTGGTGCGTGCTTTCTTTATTGTTCTTCGCATTAGCATTTAACAATCCTGACATTAGCATATAAGAATTAGGGTTTGTGAAATCAGGAGGATTTTGCTCGCGTTTGACCCCACTGAAAAGCCAATAGTCACATTAACATATATGAAGGCCTAAAAATATTGGTCATTTTCTTGTTCAGACACCATACTAATTCAGTGAAGCTATTACTAAGTGTCTTTGGCCACTGATGGCCAAGATGCAAGTGGATTACAACTTGAAAACGTCTGGCGAACGTTTTCAAAATCTGTGCTTGTATGATACAAAAATCATTGAAAACTTATTATGGTTTGCTCTCCTTGCAAAAGTTTACTTGATATCTTTCTCTTGGTGTTCCAGGAGCATTTGTGAGTTAAGGCATGTAATCTCAATTTCAGCGAAGTTTTGACGAAACGTGAGGAAACTCCCCGTGACACTGCCGCTTTAACACGATAAATTAACTTCAATTTTTGTTACAAAAAACTTTCTTATTGTTTATGGCCCATACGAGTGATAGAAGGTTTTTTTTTCGTATTCAGCAACATGTGCATTACTGCAATGACCTAGCATGCCCATGCAGGACTGGTTGTACGGGCTTTGTGGTTGTGGAGAGGTGGGAATAGCTGTGAATGACTGTTGAGCCTGAGGTGCCACCAGTGCATATGACAACAACTCAAAAGACGGCATCAATCTCTGAGTCATTGAAATGACTGATCACTAATTCTCCGCAATACTTTTAAATTGTAAAAGTGAGCGCCAAAAAAACGTCAACCATCCCATTCGTCCACCTAAATTTTGCTGCACTCACCGCAATGTTTATAGGCAGGAAAATGAAATTAGTGCACATGAGCAATATAGTATCCGCTTTCATTTTGCTGGCTCCGTGAATGCAATTACGTGCAAAAAATCTCCGGAGAGGAGCGATCTCGGCATTCCAATACCGGGCCCCCAGGTAATCGAACTGGCCTGGTTGTCAGCAGTCGTAAGTTCGTTTTTGGTGTGTTTTACCAACGTGCCGGCATCTTGGCAAGCCGAGCCAACCCGGCTCATATAGTTGGCCCCTAAGAAGATACAAACATGGCCTAAAACGTGTTTTTTTGAAACTCGGCAGGTTGAATAAGATTGAAGATGGCAAATTCTGCAAGTGATCTTCCCGCCAGTTCTGGGTGAGTGCAGTTATTTAAAATTCCTCTTCTACTTGAATCATGGATTGCAGAATTCAAAGCATACATGTCTTACTACCTAAGCTTCGAACTTGTCGAATACGACTGAAACTTTGCCTCAAAAGCAAGCCATCAAATTACCCAGAGAATCCACTAATCCATGTGGCGGCCATTTTTATTTCCATTCCAATTAGTGAGAGGCCTCTAGGGCCGTCAGTGTCCACATTCTTTATGGTCAGCATATTTCCGTTTTGCAAAGCACTATCACAAGGATCTCGTGAGAAGCATCACGTGGAACAATGCCTTCACTGTTTTTCTTTGGTTGAAGGAAGCGATGACATCAGCCTTCGTCATTTCATCACTTGTGATTTCAAGGGGGATGTTGTAACGAAGTTTTGTTGGTAGTTTGTACAAAATGGCAGCACGAATTATAGGTAAAGGATTAATCATAAGAGATGAATGTAAAACACTTCCTGAAAGCAGTAAATTCATGTCATTTATACGAAAAAGGTTTCCTGGAGTGCGCAAACTTGCTTTTGAAAGTACGTCTTATCGGTTGTTTGGTCATGAATAATTAGGTTGCGTATATAGATTTCCAAGTGCGGTAAACCACCCTTTCCTGGACCCAAAATAATTGCTTTTTTCGCATGAAACTGTTCTTGAAGAGGCAAATGAATGCGGCCACATAACTACATGAATATTTGTAATGCAATCCAAACTCGTTGATGTCATTTTATTGAAGAAATGATGCACAGTCATACATTAGTCACACAGCTGAAATTTCCTGCCAAAAGTTTGGCCCTTCTGCACATTGTCCTAATAGATCTCCCCGACTCGGTTTGCCAAAATGATGCAAGAACAGACATCACTTGCATGTCATCGACATCACAAAGTGACACGCTCAGCAACTGAGACTTCTGGATTCTGGATTAAAATCTACAGTACCGTCTACTTTGACACTTCCATACTCCTCCAATGATGCAAACTCTGACTGAAATTTAAGTGACTCCTTCTCGCCCAAAGCACGCCAGTGTCATTAAACGATTTCTCCAAGCCAGTTAAGGATAAAGACAGATCGAAAGACCTCCCTGTTGGTTGGATTTAACTAACCATCAAAATTTGGAAAAACCACAAATGGAAACTTGAAGAATCGCAACCTCTCCGATGTAGACAGAGTATGTTGTAAATGGCTTTCAAAACAGCTGATTACAAAGTATCGGGTACTTCAGCAGACCCCTGTAACATGTAGTTCTCTGTAGATACGCGGTGCATTATGGGCTTCATTTGCATGCTTTCTAAAATGGAGCTTAAGACACTTTATATTCATGATAATATGTGTGAAACAATTTTATTTAATAATAAGGACATTTTAATCGGAGGAAAACCTTTCTTTAACAAGGAATGGTTCTCCAGACGAATAATTTCAATTACAGACCTTTTGGATGCCGAAGGACGTTTCTTATCCTTTAATGATTTCCAAAGTAAATACCGTTTAAGAAGGACTAACTTCTTACAGTTCTATCAGGTTATCAATGCCATCCCTAAGCATCTAACTCGCTAAATCAATCAACAAGAAACTATTTGCAGCAGAATCAGACGACTTTGTACTTGGTCTAGAATCTGGCGTAAAACTGGACCTTACCAAAATGAAATCGAAAGATTTCTACGTAAGGGTTAGACAATGAACGCGAGTGTTCTATGGGATATAGTGTCCCGAGCAAAGATAGAATGCCACGAGGCCTAACCGTCTTAGAACATGGTCACACCCACGAAGAATTTCGTTTTTGCATGCAGATTGTATTTTTGCATTTTAATTTTTTAGTTCTCACCTTGAAATCACGTTGCTATTTTGTTTACGATGTTTTCGCTATTGTACGCATGCCTTTGAGGTGCAATGTTTTAGAGTGCTTCACCGCGCGATTTATCGCAGTTGGTGTGTAAACAGCCATGAGTAAGTACACGGAAATTTGGAACTCGAGGCAGTGATCGGCACTAAAGATTTTCTAGATTTACACTGGTGAAAGCAGTCTTCGAGGCGCTACAACCACCGACACCAGCAAGTGGGGAACCCGCAGGAAACTCCAAGAGGCCAAATTAAGTCAAGTTCAAGTACAACACTCGCAGTCTGGCAAACACGGAGAAACAAGTCTGTCCTTCTGTTTCAATTAAGGTCTGAACAGTTCGTATTTCATGTAAAATAATGGTTTTTCTTTCGATTTGCTTTTTGCTATGCTATTATACCGTAAGATTGCATTTTTCTGTTAAAACGCAAAAAATAGAGTGTTTCTAGCCGTTGAAGCTGTTGATTTTATCGATTTAGTTATAAATATTCACAGAGAATTTGTGCATTCATTAGTAGTTTCTACTAAGTAATGAGGCTTCCAAACAAAGGAAAACAATGCCTCATTAGTATGCTCTATATAGAACCACTAATGAATGCAGAAATTCTCTGTAATTTTACCCCGCAATTTCCCTGTGCTTCAAAGCCCCCGCCACTTTACATAATTTAAGACAGTTTATGGAATATAGAGCATCGAAATGCTGGACACTGATTGGCTGAGTGGGTGTGACCATGTTCTAATGGTTACTAATCAATAAAACCTACATGGACGAGCAAACTGGCGTAAAAAGATGGAACGAGGTAATGCCTATGGAAAAAAACACTTGGAGGACAATCTTCAGCTCAGTCAGAACAACTTGCAAAGAGACTAAATTACGAGAATTTCAGTTTAAGTTCTTACATAGAATTATAGTGACCAAAAAAGAACTCTTCCGATTTGGAATTAAAACTGATAACAAATGCTTATACTGTTGTGATTCAGATTCGATCGATCATACGTTTATTAATTGTGAATTTTCCAAACATTTTATGAAGAACATTATTCATTGGTTCAACGAAACTAATCATTGTAATTTTACGCCAGGAACAAAAGAAGTTCTATTTGGAATCTCAAACAATCCAAACAAGCGGTCACACTTTGAAGTCATTCTAATGCAAATAAGAATAAAATAAAAACCCCGGACAACAATATGATAATCAGTTCTTCCCTTCGTGCACCTTTCACAAGGTCAGTAGGTTTAACACTTTGTTTTATTCTGATTTTTTGTTTTGGCTTCGCTGTGTTCGCTTATATTCTTCGTTCATTCTTTCTGCTCTGGTCCTGCCTACTGCAAAATGAGGCAGGAAAGTGTAATGGTTGGACAGAACCCGCAAAATACGGAGTCATCTCCGTCACGTCGCATCGACGAGTTGAGGGAACATGAGGAAGTCAACGAAGAACTTGAATTTGATATCGAAAAGGAGCTCAAAGCTATCGACTCCTTAAGTAACCAAGTTACGAAAAGGAAAGTGAACGAACCTAAAGGGTTTTCAAAGCGGGCAAAGCTCACAGCTCAAGCAACTACTTCGTCTACTGTATTTGGCCCGAGTATTCCCTTCGCTGGTGAAACATCTGCAGCCGGAGATAACGATAAAGAAGATTATGTTTTACCCTCGATATTTGAGGAAAAGGACTCCTTTGGGCCCGCTGTGAGTGAAATGCTTAAGTCAGCTTAGAACTGTCGATTCTTAGTTGTAGGAAAGGTCAACTTGGAGCTCTGGTTTGATCTCCAGAAAGGTGTGAGAGTCAAAGATCTCTCCTTGCAGGAGATACAGAAATACATTGTTAAGGTAGTAGGTCTGACTTTAGGTCAAAAATAAAACATACCTAAAAACTCCAGGATGTGAAAGCACCTATTAATTTATAGCGAAATCCGAGAGATGAGGATATCTCCCAAGCTTGAAGCAGCGAAAACGAAGGCCAAATTTGGTTGCTACGAGTGCTGTTTTGCAATGTTTCAACATTATCATTCTGAAACGCAATACGATGTTCTTGTGTTGACAGCTATGTACACATGTAGCAATTATTCATATTTCGACTAGCGACGATAAGGAATAGTTCCAGGGAAATTAGAGGAAAAGGAAGCGGAATTCTCCAGCGCTACAGTTTTAGAAGTGATTGGCAATCGCTTCTCGCGTCCACGTTACTTTTTTAACGTTATTTGTTCATATAGCAAACTTTTTTATATCCGATCTTTGTGACGCACAGACATGACAGCGTGAAATAAGTGAAAGATTAATAGAACTAGCACGTTGCTATGCATTTTTTATCGTTTACAAGATCATATTGAGTTCCAACAGTACACGAGAAATACCGTGCATTCTCGGTATTCTTCGACAAATTGGCAATTTGTTAACATAGACACTTAAAAGAGCGGCTTTCCAAAGAGAATTCAAAATGGCGGTACATCACGAGCTGTTTGCAAGGAGATTTTGGTGTAAAAAAGGGCAGGTACGCACTGCACTGAAAGGTATTTTGAAAATAAAGACGTAGAAATATCGTATCTGAATGAAATTTGGGCAGGTTATTGAAATGAAGTGCCAGAAACTAATCACGGGAGCCCAGTACAAACACGGCTGTCCACTCGATATTATAGCCATTTAAAAACACGGCATATGTTTTTGAATATAAACGCCGATATCTAAGAAAGTAATCCGAGTTGCGCTCTGGGCTCCCGCTTATTTTTTCCTTCTCTGTATAGGAACAAATTCCTATTTTGTGTTGAAATGTATCTTGAAAGGTTAAGCTGTAAATCGCCAAACTTTTATTTTTGAGCCCGCGATTCAAATGGGATTTACCACCTGAGGTGTGAAAATTGTCACCTCTAACAACAATTTTTTTAAAGCTCGACATCAGTTTTACGAGACTATGGCAATTGCTTGTGAATAAACGTGAACGAGCCTCAGTTATTTGCTTCCAAAGAGACCTTGTTAAAGTCAGTCCTACTACCTTAAGGAAACTCAACCCCTGGTCATTGCCTTGGATGTAATTATCAGTGAGACTAATGTTAACGACACTGACGAAGTTGGAAGAGTTTGTAGTACATAAAGGGGGAAGACTACTCAATGATGCTGGTATGTGCAGTATGTGCGGTCTATGATTTTCCCTGTGCTAATTTTCAGCTATTTTTAGATTGCTCGTTTGCTCATCTAAAGCTGTATACGGCGTATGATTCTTTGTATTCATCTAATCTGATCTAGTTCACTGTCGTATTGTATATTTTCGCTTAAATTGATCCAAAGGGTTAACGTTTTTGAATAAAAAATCCTGAAAACACTTCCAACAACAAAATGAAGAAACCATTGAAGAAACTAATGAAGAAATGCAAGCAGCGGCTCAGGGCACACCAAGGGACAAGATCAAGCTAAACCGCAGCAAATCGCAACCAAGATCTCAAACTTTCTTCGCAACGAAGGAATTCTGCAAAGTTTATTTGCTGGGGAGGTTTTGAATCGTTTGAAAGGCATCTTTTCGGATTACTTAAATAAACCACCAACGGAAATGCTGCTATCACATGGCCATGCCATACAGCAAATAGCAGCAGGAAGAACTCGTGCAAAGTTGTTCAAGAGAGGTAAAAAGGACCGATAAAGATCATTCATGGATCATCCCATTCATACCAGAATTTCAAAGTGCTCCTAAGTACTCCTACTTGTTCAACTCCAGTGCTGAGATTTTTACGCACATGTTTGCAGATGTTTGGCAGAACGAATATAAAAAGAATTCTCCGAGTTTAATGCGAATGAAATAGGTGCTAAAGAAAATAGGAAACGCCAGTAATATCACCTCAACAGTATATAAAAGACTGTATGTATCGTTCATTGTTTAATTCAATTGCAGGTTCCAATTTGAAGAGGGGAAACGATGGTGGTGCTAGCAGTGACAGTGATCAATCAAAGAAGTGACCTGCAGCTATCCGTGTTGGACACCGTTTTCGTCTCGTCAAAGCGCGTTCTGCCACAGCCGGTCATTGCAAGGACCGCAAAAGCGTTAAGACTAGAGGACAAACAGGTTGGATAACGTTTTATGGTAATAACTAGGAAATATTCATATTACGGGGAAATAATTGTAAGTTAAAAAACGCCAAACCACAATAGGAAAACTACTCGTGGCATTTCACATCATGGCCAGACACCTGCAGACACTCAACAGTAACTCAAGCTTACCTTTGGGTTTGCTCGCCAGCACTTTATTGTCAGTGCTCAAAAACCATCTGGCTTTAACTTTATGGAAGTGTTCCGCAGAAAGCTCTAGGAATCCCTACTGTATACTGGTCGGGGGAATTTTGTATGCGCATGCGCACGATGGTCGACACCACGAGGATAAAAATGTCCGCCATGTTTCTGTGTACGAGTGAAAAAGTGTCAGATTAAATGTTTGAAATTGGACTTGCCTTGACTTAATTCGTGAAGTATGGATGACCGAAAATCCTGAACAACATTTGGTAGCAGTGCGAGGTTCGGAGATGTTTGTGAACATGGAACGTCTGAAGAAAGAGAAAATGAGATTGAAGTGCTCGTACACGAGGAACCGAAACAAGCTCATGATGGTGATGGAAGGAGGACTTTAATCATCGAGAATGCAAGTTATGGAGAGTTTTAGCGTTTTAACGGACGCGTATGAGGGTGTGCTTCGAGGTTGTAAAGAGTTAGAAACGTACTACGAGACCGTGAAGGATTCGGGAAACCTCAGTGCTGTTTCGAACGAACTGGAAGCGATCGAGGAGGATTTCACCGAAGTCAAAGGAATTGTGAAAGGATACCTGAACGGCACAAGCAGGTCATCAGCCAAAGACCAAACGGAACGACTAAGAGCAGAAGTATCTAAACGGGAAGAAGAACTCAGCCGAATCGAACAAGAAATCAAGCAAACGTATGCGGAATGCGAAAGGCAACTCATACAGAACTTTCGTAACGAGAAGCTACCGACAGAACCAGACCAAGGATCGGGAGAAACTACTCCAAGTGAATTACGCGACCGAGAACGAGAGTCGGAAAGGGAACGGGAAGGACTTAAAGAGACCCTGTTATCAAGAGAGCTGTTGAGGGAACAGAATTCTGGTGTTCAAACGCAGCCTGTTGTATCTTCGCCTACTCAAATTTCAATCGCTTCGACCGTAATTGAAAAGACCACCGGATTTCTCCTCCTTCGTTCACCGGAGTTGTTTATTCGTCTACTCCATTTGCTCCGTTTTATCCTCCGAATTCAGTGCTGCCTGTTCCCTCCTCAGTGGAACAGCACCTTCAGTTTCGATTCAGCAGTCAACTTCAGTGACACCTGTAGTTTCAGTCGAAAGCTTAGTGCATCAGTCGCATGCCTTGCCGTTTTTTACAGTAACGTGCCCTCGTCACACATTTATGTACCGTCACCAGCACATCAGTTACCCTTTAGTGGAGGCCAGGGTCAGCTCACGTCCACTGGGAGCAACCAGCCATTTTCACTATCTGCTTCAGACCAGATCAGTGCTGACTCCTCTGCCCTACTCAAAAGAGTAAGTGTTCTCAAGTTCTTTGGTCAAAAGAAGAATTATGAAGCTTGGAAAGCAACATTTTATTCTTGTGTGGATCGTACTACAGTTACGTTAGAATACAAGCTTTTACGATTGCGAGAATGTCTCCAGGGTGAGCCTCTAAAACTCATTGAGAACCTGGATCACTCAGCAGCAGCGTATGAAGCGGCCAAGACCCGACTGGAGCGCAAGTATGGAGGAAAACGAAGGGCCCTGACACTGCGACTTGAAGAGCTGAAAGCCTTTAAACCAGTAAGGGTAAACAGTGAGAGAGACCTGGAGAAATGTTCAGAGCTGCTTGATGGAATTGTTGTGAACTTGAAGGATGCTAACCAGGAAACAGAGTTAGGAAACGGATCATTATACATCACTCTTCAGCGGAAGTTTAATAAAAGCCTTCTCTCTAAGTACAAGCGGTGGATTAGTGACAACCATCGAACTGAGGATGTGGAAACACTGAGAGAGTTTGTTGACAGAGAGTCAGAGTTTTTGACCACAGCCTCGGAGACAATAAGTGGCGTCCTCAAAGAACCCTCTAAGAAGGAAAAGAATGTCCCATTGGCAGGATCATCCTTTGTTGCTCGAGATCCCTCATTTAATAAGAAGAAGTCGAGTCAGGCGTGTAAGTTGTGCAATGAGCAACATGGAGTTTGGACTTGTGAGAGCTTTAAGAGAATGACCGTGTCAAAGCGATGGGAAGAAGCCACAGAACACAAATTATGCTTTCGTTGTCTGGCAGATGGTCACAGAGAAGAAGCGTGTTTTAGGAGCAGTGTGTGGACTAAATGGATGCAGATCGCACCATTTCCATTTCCATTAAAAAAGGGGCTTCGGTCGGGAACCGATGGAGTGGTGAGTCACAGACTTTTGCTCTGTGCCACGAAGTGGCGTGGAAAAGGTAAAAAATTTGGTCTAGGATTGATAGAGCAGTGTGTTGAGGACTTTTGCTCTGTCCCATGAGGTGGTGTCGAAAAGACCAAAATTCGGTCGAGGACCGGTAGAGCAGTGTGTTGAGGAATTCTGCTCTGTGCCACGAGGTGGCATGAGAAAAAAAAATTCGGTCGAAGACCCATAGAGCAGTGTCTCGGGGATTTTTGCTCTGTGCCACGTGGAAGTGATGCGAAAGAAAGTAAAGAGCATTATGATAATACATATATATATATATATATATATATATATATACAAACCTTTAGAGAGGTACAAGGCATCTTGTTTGAGATTGAAAGTTGGTTTTCTATGGAAACGATAACAGTTGCACAATGTGAAAGTGGGTGTTTGAAATGTGGGGTTGTATAGTATTTTCGTTGTTAGGTCCCGGCCACAACGGTCGGAGCGCTCAAGAAGGAATTGGACGATTGAAAAAAGAAACATTGATTCATCGGCGGTTGAATCTGCTCTATCATCTCTCCAGATCATGATTTCGCGCCCAGTGGCCTTGTTCGACACTTATGCTGTGATTGCTGCGCTTGCTGAAGTGCTTAACGTTAGGAAGGAGGAGGATGACAGAGTCACTCGTTTTGAGAGAGTACTAAGGCAGTGCCGCCCATTGATAAATAACCCAGCCCTTCAGCAGATCCTAATCAAGTTGGTTGCTTCAAAAGAGAAGGCCGAGGTGGCAAAAGTTACAGCTAAACTGAACAAAAGGGCCCGTCCCTGTGAACCAAGGGCCGATCGTGGGACGGATGCAGAGAGCTCCATACTCCAGACATTGCAATCGGAGCTCTAGGCCACCGTCGGATAGAAAACGTTGGGTGTGTGGTGATCTGAACCACATTTCCCGTACCTGCCTAGAGAAACGCACGACCTAAGAGGAGCCAGTTACAGTGATTTGTTAAAATGTAATTGACGACAATAAAGAGCTTAGGCACTGTATTGGATACGCACGGCTATCTGTTTTCTTTTTAGTTTTGTATCTCTGTAGTCTCGAGGTTGGAGAAGTGTCCCCACAAGCGTTTTGCCCATAGGCATGTCCTTGCGCCCGACAACTCGGGCTACGGTGGTCTTTTTCTCCGAACTCGGGTTTGCACCCCCCATTAAAAGAGCATCATCTTTTCATCGTTTCCTTTCGGTATTTTTTGGTTTTAGCCTGAGACAAAACGGCTCAGGGAAGAAACGATGTCCTTTGCGCCCCTAGAAGCTGAGGAGAGAGCTAAGCAGAGGGAAATACGTTGGATATCCCTGAATGGAAACCCGAGTTCGGAGAAAATGACCACAAGTGATAATTGTCTGGCACATATTCACGGCATTGTTCGGGGAGAAACCGCTAATCTGGGTGACCTGTTTTGTTGCGACCCGGAGACTTTTAAGTCTGGTGAACTCCGCACCCGCATTGATCTCTGGGAAAAAATTTTGGAAGGGCATGAAACGACAAAGGACGTGCTCGAGTGGTTAAAGCATGGTGTGGACATTAAAAATTAATGAAACCTTTTAAGGGATCTTATATGGGCATTAAGTATGCGAGTGTGGAACCTCCGACCAGGGTTTTCAAAAACTACCATTCATGTGAACAGTTTTCGCAGTTTGTCACGGACACAATTTCACAACGCATTGAGACGGGAGCAATCCGTGTCTGGGGTAGAGTGGGAGAAGTTAAGCCGCCCCACCTTGTCCTTCCGATGAGGATCGAGCCGCAGAAGCCAAGGTTATGTACTGACGCCAGGTTCTTAAATCTATGGATGATCGATACCCCTTTCTGACTGGAAATGCTTGTGGCATTAGCAAATTTGGCACGGCCCGGGGGTCGGGCATTTGCCTACCCCGGGGCTACCCCCAGGGTTTTGACACACGCGTGGTTTCCGACTCGAACTCCAAACATGGAGGATTTTATCGCAAAGGACCAGCAATTCGTCGCAGATTGGATCGACCGTCATGGACTGGACAAACTAGTGGAGGTTTTCTCGATTTTATGCATTTCTTCATTGCTTATCAAGGCACAACTTGAGCTATCACTATATATAGCGAGATTGGGAACGATCAACGTGAATCGACGAACGCATGCTTCTTTGATCAAGGATTCAAATAAAATTTAGTCGCGATGACTCTTAAACTACAAGAGTAAGAGTAACTACATAGTAAGACTCCGGGCACGGATGGTTTAACTGCAAAATTCTATCTCTGTTTTTGGAACGACATCTCTGGCCCTTTGATTGGCTGTCTCAATCATGGTGCCCTACTAGGAGAGCTTTCTATCTCTCAGAGGCAAGGAATCATCTCCTTGATCCCAAAAAAGAAAAAAGACCCCTTACTGCTTAAAAACTGGTGCCCTATCTCTCTTTTAAATACAGACTATAAATTGGCAACCAAATGCTTGGCAACGCGGTTAGAGAAGGTACTTCCTCATCTGACCGAAAGTGATCAAACTGGCTACATCAAAGGTAGATTCGTTGGCGAGAACATCCGCCTAACTTCAGATATAATTGAGCAACATGAAAATAAGGAGGGAATGATACTCTTCCTAGACTTTGAAAAGGCCTTTGACTCGTTAGAATGGGGTTATCTTTTTAAAGTGCTTGACGTTATGAACATTGGTCCAAGTTTCCTCAACTGGATTCATACTTTACTCCAATATTTCTGGTGTCGTTAATAATGGCTACTCGTCAGAATTTTTTCTTTACAAAGAGGTGTAAGACACGGGTGTCCTCTTTCAGGATTGCTCTTTGTTCTCGCTGTAGAACCTCTCGCCCACCAAATACGAATCAATGAATCAATCAAAGGTCTTGAAAATGGAAATAAGATCACTAAACTCAGCTTGTACACCGATGACACCACCGCTTTCATTCGCGACGACTCATCTGCGGCGTACTTATTTACTCTTTTTGGTCAATTTGGCGACCTTTCTGGCTTGAAAATTAATAAGTCGAAAACTGAGCGTTTGTGGCTTGGTTCTTGGAAGAGTAGATTAGGCAAAGACGAACCTTTTGGTATTTCGTGGCCGAAACAATACGTTACTGCTCTTGGAATTGCGTTCCCTTATAACGTTCACGTTGAGAACAAAATAAATTCTGACGAGCGGCTTGCCAAACTTAAAAATGTCTTGAACACCTGGTCAAGCAGACATTTAACGATCTTAGGCAGGATAGCCATTGTCAAAAATCTAGCAATTGCCAAACTTGTTTATAGCTGCTCCGTATTAAACGTTCCCGCCGATTTTGTAAAAGAAGTCAACAGCAGTATCTTCTCTTTCATTTGGAACTTCAAACCAGATAAAATCAAAAGAAAAACGCTGATTGGCCCAATATGCAACGGCAATCTTAACATGGTTATTTTTTCTGACGTTGTCAAGTCGCTTATGACCGCCTGGGTTAATCGTTATTGCAAAGCAACTGACAGCCACTGGTGTGCCCTCCCTGATTCCATATAACTTTATTATTTCTATAGCGCAAAAATCCATGCATATATGATCTAATGCGCTTAAGGTCGGAGGAGTTTTCTAAATTTCAGTGTAATTACGACCTAAAATTTCTTGACCTTAAAAATCTTTCTGTATTTTACAAAAATGTTTTGGCAGTTTGGCAAGAACTCAATTCCAAAGATCCCCTTAAGGTGATTCCATCGAAAAAGAAGTTGTAATGAGAATTTGCTGAAACTTTGCACAGTTACTAATTACACCTAGCACATTAAAAAAATAAAATAAAAAGAGGGGCTCACCGTGTCCGATTTCACGCTACGGGGCTGTAGTATATAGGTACTTTGCTATCTTTAGACAGCAATATTAAAAAACCTATCCTTGTACTAGAGACATCCATTACTTCAACAAAGTTATTACTAGCAATGAAATATAAGCATTATACTTATGATAGAAGAACAACGTTACAGTAAAACGTCTTAAAATTGCCGTAACAACTAAACTACTTTGAAATAATAGGCAAATCGAGCGTCTGCACGGTTGCAGTGAAACGCCTAACATCTGACTGTAACAGTGAATCAACCGGAATATTTCAAAATTGAATAATGAAAAATTCTTCAAATTTGAATATATCATGTAAAGTCGTATTTTCCTTAAATAAATGGAATAAAAAAGTGGGGTCACCGAGTTCGTTTGGGAGAAAACGACCATTTATTTCTCTGAACCGCTCAGCTTCCATAGGAAACCTATCAAGTTCCGAACGCGCGCGCGCTCGTGCGCGCGCTAATCACGCAAAAAATGATGCGCAGAAAGGATGCGCAATGCAATTGAATGGAATCACCTTAACGCAAATGAATTTAAACAAGAAATCATATGGAACAATCGGTTTATAAGGATTAATGGAAAGACACTTTATTATAAAACGTGGGTTAATGTTACGAGTTTCGTTAAAGGAGTGATTCGTTTGTAGACGGAACGCAGGGTTGTCGGTAACAGCAACAAGCAGATTTATTCCAAGATGAAAGCAATCTTTACAACTTACAGCACTACTGCTATGTCACACAGACTCTTCTAACACAGCACACAGCTAGGCACACAGCCACTTCACTAGGTTCGGCACACAGCACGGCACACAGCCACTTCACTAGGTTCAGCACACAGCACGGCACACAGCCACTTCTCAAAACTCTTAAAACTCTTCAAAAAACTCTCTTTAAACACTCTCCTGTAGACTGAAACGCTCTTAATTATATACATTTCACAAAAAGTTCTAGAAACTTCTACGAAACCTATTTTTAGTAACATTACATTATTACTTACTATTTAAAGAAATCACATAAGCATTTAAATGACTAAGCACTTCGTAACGTTCTAGAGAGTTCTATGGAATATTCTGGAAGGTTCTGAGTAATACTAGACAGTTTTCGTAACAGTTAATAAAGGCATTTTGAGAATTAGTGACTTCCTTGATACCGATGGCCATTTCCTTTCATTCGAAAATTTTAAATGCAAATTTGGCGTTTGCTGTACTTTCCTTGATTATGCTGGTGTTCTTGCAGCAATTCCAAAAGCTTGGAAGAGCGAAATCGTAGGCAATATTGCAAAGGGTGATGGCGAACCCTTGAAGACTCTTTCCAATGGCCATGCCATCTCCTCAACTAGAAAAGCCCGTTTAATGCTTGCAGAAAGGACCTTCTCTCCTCCCATCGTCGAAATCAATCTTAAAAAACAAGTCCCGAATGTAAAGGCTGTCTGCGAACTTCCACTGTTGAAAATAAATTGAGAACCTTTTAGTTTAAACTCATACGTAACATCATTCCCACCAATCTCTCTCTCTATAACACGAGCATAAAAGATTCTCCAAGATGCGATCGCTGCCTTGTCCAAAACGAAACACTTGTCCACATGTTTTATGAGTGCCCTGATGTTAAAATCTCCTGGAAAGACGTCATAATGTGGTGGAATACTAAGCGTCCGGACAACATCAATCCTAATTCCATTGAAATTCTTTACGGCTACAAACCAGAAATTACCAGCTTTTACGCGTTAAATCATTATCTTCTTATTGCTAAATACCATGTATATCTTGCAAGAAACCAGTCAGAGACTCCGAGCTTACAGGTCTTTCTCGCCTTACTGGAAAGTAAAATTAAATGCGAAAGACAAATGGCCATTAAAAACTCTAGTTATGAAAAATACAGAGCTAAGTGGACCACTCTCTGCATCTGCGATGCGTGACCATCTTATTTTTATGTTCTCAAACAAAATCAAGCCTACAGTGTGCCTTTAAATATACTATAATGAAAGTTAAGGTGCCATATTTTTTTTATTACATCCAGCGTGTGTGTGTGTGAGCATATCAACCTTTTTTTTCTATATGTGTACCTGTACTGCATTATATAGTATAATTAGTTTTGCGTAAATGTAGTTGTTTGTAACTGGTAAATACAACGTTTGCCACAAATTCTGACAATTCAGCTTCCTATTTTTTCTTGACCCCAGGAAATAACTTTGTGAGATGGTTAAGGGCTTTCAACTCGTTTTCTGTTGACAAACAAATTCACACATGTAAGAATCAATGATACTCTAGTCAACATTCGGAAAAAGAATAATTTCGTTTACAACAGGTGTGTATAAATTTTTCTACATCCACAGGTGCTGCATATGTTTTCCATGAACAAGGATATTTTTCCCTCCTCATTATTTTAAATACCAGAGAATTGTTGGAATTATTGTTCATCACAAAGACCAGTCAGTCTGGATGTTAATTAGGGACCTCATTCAGCGGCCAAGTTGACAAAAACAACTAAGAATCATTTTTTAAGTGATGACATGATCATGGTCATTGCTTATCACCATCAGGTGAACAACGGGGTTTTGCATTTGAGGAACACTGAAAACTAGTTGGCAGTAAGATTCTGTCAAACATTTAAAAGCATATAGGCCTGAGTCAAGAAAAAATAACATACCGATTTGATGTTCCCTCTTCAAAACTGCCAGGCCACTTTCTACAATCATCCAAGCTTTATCTGAGAATAACCGCTTTAAAACTGGCACAATTGTAAGTTCATTCTCTTGAAGTTCCCATTGCCGAGGGATGATTTCTAAAAACTCCTCCTCCAGTACAATGTGTTTTTTGATGGCAAGAAAGAAAGCACAGAATTCTGAACACTTCCTCGTCGTTTGGCACTACAGCAAAACAATTGTCGTGATATTACAAGGCTTAAGGGAGCTGTTTCTTACACTGTATCAGGTTCATATGCAAAAGTCCAGGTCCAGTATTTTGTTTAATTCATGTAAGACTTTATTTAACAATACAATAAAGTAATAATCCAGTAATTACTATTATAGCTGGTGGCCTTAAGTTGTTGGAAATCATTAATTGGATGTTAGTTTTTTACTGTACGTCGTCTGGAACGCAAGTTAATCAACGGTAAAACACAGACTCCCTTCTCCCCAATTTTTAAAAATACTCACAATGGTCGTAAAGACAGCAGAGTGACGATAACTCTTAATGGTCCAATGAAGTGTGAACAGCATCACCATCATCAATCATGCACAACAGATTAGGGGTGACTTTCTTCCAGTTATCCTCAATGTCACTGAACTGTGTGACAGGTACTTTGAACAATGACAAAGCTCTTGAAACCTCCTCTTTAAACTAAAAATTAAAAAAATTAAAAGTCACTTAACTGGGATATTAGTTTTTTATTGGTACATTTAGGATAAATGCAGTGTTCCAGATAAGAGTGGGGTCTCAGGTCAAAAATCCAATGAAGCTGGCCACCTGACCCTACAAATTATACAGTAAACTTAAGAAGATACATGTATGGAAAGATACCCGTGTAATGACCTCCTGAAATTTGTTCCTGACCACCCGGCCTTTAAAAGTTACCTGGAACAATGACAAATGTATAACAATTGAAGCTGAGTCACTTGAAGAGAGAAGAAACAGTACCAGATACCTGAACAATGCTTTGTCTTTCATTTGAAGGAAATAAAGGTACAGAAAATGTCTAATTGAATGATGGCTAGAAATATCAAACAGACGATCAATTAACTTACATGATTCTCTTCACCAATAACAAGTAGCCAATCTTTCAGAGCCAGTGCAACACGGGTTTTCCCATCTGCCACCTCTTGCAGTTGATCATAGCGGGCCTCGAAGGTAACAGCTAGAAGGTATTTTTAAGTACCTTCACATCTTGATTTCTCTTTTTACTCTGTTCCTCTTTCAACCTCTTTATGTTTCGCTCCACTACAGCTGGATCACTGTCCAAGTCATCTATTGTAAATATCAAAAATTATGGTAAACATTACTTGACCTAGTGAGATTGACTTAAAGCTGTGCATATTTTGGCTAGTACAAATCAATCTTTGGTAATATGATTTTAGTTCTGACTACCTTGCCCTGATTTGGGATATGACATAAAAAATTCATATACAGGTATGAATATTAGTTATACTGGAAGACAATGTTTTTCAGTTGGCATCAAAGAACATAACTGATACTGACTGACCTAGATTAGCCAGTGAACAAAGTACTTAATATGAAACTGAAAGAGATAACGATGGAAAGGCTTTTATCAGAGACATCATCACTTGTAGTCGAAATTAGCGTCACTGTAGATTCTGAAATTGGAGGTCAAGGAAGTGGAGGCAAGAGATTTATCCTTGCTAGGTGTGCTAGTTGTATTAGGTCACAATGGCAACATATGTGCAACACATCCAGTGGCCATTCATGAATACAATGTTACAGTTGGTATTAGGACATTTGGAGTTGTTGGAATTAGAGATAATTTGAGAATTAGACATTCAGGACATAATATATAGATTTAGCCATGCCTAAAAGCGGAGCCTCCAAGGAATAAACTGGTGCTCGTTTCTTAAAAATAGTCCTGAAACTTTTCGCTCTGAAATATATTCGGGGCTTTCTTTGGCTCGTTCCCTTTCGAAAAGTGTTTCTCAAAAAGCCCGAAAGTGTTCCGAATTGTCCTCCAAGATTTTGAGGATCTGTTCTGTAAAATCAAGCTCCAAAGGTCATTCTAGAGGCTGAGCACAGCTTAATTTTTTTTTCGGGCATCAAACTGAACACATATTTTACTCAGGAGCAGTCTTGCTCGGTTTTTTAAATGTTTCCATATCCTGTCAATAACTGTCAAGGCTTGTCAAGTAAATGGCTTATCTTCATCGCGTTCGGATGTTCAGTTAACAAATAACATGAACTGCCCCTATTAGTATGGTCAAAATATATACCATCAAGATTGAAAACGAGCAAACACCAAACACGCTTTAAATTATGGCATAAGTTTTGCGGATGCGAAGTAAGCCCATTTAAAGTTAGGCGCTTTGAGGAACGCAAAAAAAACTTGTTTTTCGGAAGCTTTTCGGATAAAATAGTCTTAAACCGACAACTGCTTCGCTTACTATTGAAAAGTTCTAGGACAAGAAAATCGACAATTGCACAAACCGATCCGACAGTTAAAATTGAAAGCAATTATTCGCCGTAAGTGATGCTTGTGCAGTTGCCTTGCGACTGTGCTTTGACCTACTGTTATGAATAAACAAACACAAAATAATAAACAGAGAAATCATTTTTGAAAAAGTTTATTGGAAAACCCGTAAGTTTTACTTACTTAAATGCAATTCGCATTACACTTCCAGCATGGCAAAATATTCTAAGACTACATCTGTCACAAATCGGAGCTCGTTTTCTAATAATTTTTTTAAGTCAAAAGTAAATGACACATTTCTAATGACATAAATTCAATTTCAAAATGTAATTTCTTTTGATTTCTTTGATCGTAATAAATAGTCAAAATCATGCACCTTAAACCCTTTAAAAACTTCACTTACTCGGTTGTGTTTCAGAACAAGGCAAGCTCTCCGCCGTGAAGAAAACAAAGCGATGAGGTCCTTTGAAGGCAGCTTTCGTAACTAGAAGTTTTCGCCTACTACCAGTATTCTTTTGGACTTTTTCTTTCCATTTATAGGTATTAAATGTTTTTTTCTCAAGTTTAAAACTACAGTACCGTCGAACAATCGTTTTGCTAAATTAAGCTTTTTAAAGAAACCTCTTTTTCAAAAGCGACGATGGTCATGCGATTTCACGCCGGTTGCCCAAAAGCACCGCGCGATTTCCCGCCAAGAAAAGATGGCATTCCCCACTCCCGGTCGGGTTGCCTTGGGACTTCCCTCCCCCTCCCCCAGAGTCTGTACGGACGGTCGGTCGGACGGACGGACGTAGGCTGACGTCACAACCAAAATTTTTCGCATCGATACATTACCGACAGAGCTGAATAACGCATTACGCATGTTCGTTACGTCACTGCTCTCCTCCTCTCTCGTCCCCAGAGCTGCGATCATTACGGTCAGCGCCACGGATCGCAGCTCTGGGTCTTGGAATGTGAATGAGTTACTGAATGAGTCAGTTTCTTGTTAACTGTGTTCGAAAAGGACAATAAATTGTGGAATATTTTGTTCTTAATGCCTATTTAGTGCTGGGAAATGTTAAAAGAAGAATTCGGTGTCTTTGGCGATATCATTAAGGTAAGTAAAGTTTTCGTTCAATAGAAATTGTGGTTGAAAAGCTTTTTATTTTTAAAGGTCAAATAAACCAAAATTTCGAGATTTTTTCTTTGAATCCAATTTACTTGGGTTATGTGTTGATTTGGTATCAAATAAACATATTCTGAAGTTTCAAGTCAATTGGACTTAGGATCGCAGAGATAATGGAACGTGAAAAGTGCTACTTTTTGGCCTTCATAATCGTAGAGCGGTCGGGAAAGCTGTCGGTAAATTGTCGGAAATAACACTAGTGACGTCACTGTTGGCGAGCTGGAAAATTGCGGGGATTCGAAGTGTGAGGGCTTGAGCGGAAAATCATGGTGTTTTGTGCTGCTATGAGAGTAAAGTAAGTAATTTTAAGTTTCCAGAAGATCCAGAACTGCCTCAAGAATGGCTCAAAGAATGAAAGCAGGATCGTTTCAACCCACAAAACACTGATTCACGTGTCTGTGCAGACCAGTTTACACCACAGGTAACCAAAGCGATTCGATCGAAAATAATCGGCGGTTTTCCAAGACAATACCTAAAAATCCAAATAAAGTTTGAAGAACCTTACCTGTTATGTGTTTGCTGTGTTTTTGCCGGTTTTCCGAGCTTGTGGAGGTTGTTTTGAGCGGTAAGTTACAGCGGTATAAACCATCCAGGTCAGCCCAAGAACGGAGCAACTTCACACGGGAATTCCAATTGCGTGTTCAGCATTTGCACAACGTAGAAATTTAGAGGTAAGAATTTTGCATTTTGTTCAATATATCTATGACTAGCTTGTATCTTCTGATGGTTGTTAACTCTTTCAGTTAGTTTACTTGAGAATGATAAGTCATAGCAGTTACTAAGCATTAACAATAACCTCGGGTTTTTGGCGCATAAATTAGGCTTCAGTAATTATAAACAAACGTAACTTTCGAGCTCTGAATGTAATATTTTTCACGCACTAAAATATTTCAGTTTTATCGCTTTCATACAGCGGCTACAGGCCCTTCTTAAGCCTCTCACAAGCCAACACTCAAGACAACCAACAACATAAACCCATATTTAATAAACTGGCCTAGTTTCTAAGTGTTGTGGATTGTCACTGGCAAGCAGGTCCCGGGGGGGGTACTCCGGATTTCAAGTGACGGTGATAATCGAAGGATTCTTTTTTTTTGGGGGGGGGGGTTGAAATTTTCCATTCCGGGATGTTTTTGGGCAGGAAAATTTAGCAAGTATTTTTTTGGGTGGCTTGATTTAAGTAGAGATTTTTTGGGTATTCAAAACAATCTGAAGAATTGTGGTAGTGCCTGTGTATCCTGGCCGCGTAGTTCTGCGAATATTAAGTACTGACAACCGAACTTGTTTTGGGGTTGTTTTAATTATATCACTTAATATAATTATGGGGTCCACCCTTCGTACAGCTGCTATCTAAGTACTTTCAGGAGGGAGAAATGGTTGACCCATAAAAACTGAAGGAATTGATTGTTGTTTGAAACAAAACAAAAAAATTCTTTTGTGGGTGTCGCATATGTTCCTTGTCACTCCAAGAAGTACTAATACCTCTTGAAAAGTTGTTCCTGTCAGCATGAATTTCTGACATTATATAGTACCTTAAAACCCTAGAAAGTATCAAAACACGCTGACAATGGTCATTTTTAATTCAAACACCCTAAGTGGTACCAAAGCATGAATTGTAATTACGGTGACCCCTTCACTACACTATGGGAGCCCCTCCCCTCTCACCTCCTAGGTTAAGTACCACTCTGTAGTAATTGAAGAAAATACAAAGTTGAGATACATTTCAAAGAGTAGTACAAGTGTCAACCAAATATGATGTTAATATTATCTAGCAAGACTGCCAAGCTGTTAATGGACATATTCAAAGCCCTTTCAGTTGCCACTTTTACTTGGGAAGCTCTCTCTAATTTTTAAAACCAGACAAGATGAAATGGCTATTGGGATTTGTCATCCCAGCTTCATACGTATCCAGTAAGTGTATTGCCTATAAGCAACATTACTCTATACATGTTCTGAGAATGAAAGAGGAAACAACAGACTCATAAGAAAGATACACAGATGAGTAAAAGGTAACTCAGCAGTAAAGGGATTATATATATGTCAACTACAAAAATAAATCTATATTAAATAAATAAACAGGTTAGCTAACCAGTAACAACAGTAGAAGAACAACATTAACTCGATTTCACGAATTCACATTTGATTTGTTTAAGCTAAAATTTGAGAGTTTGTTTTTGCTTTCAACTAACAATTTTATTACTTATATGTTGTACTGGTAATACAACTGATTGTAAACCCAATACTTGGACATATTCAAAGCCCTTTCAGTTGCCACTTTTACTTGGGAAGCTCTCTCTAATTTTTAAAACCAGACAAGATGAAATGGCTATTGGGATTTGTCATCCCAGCTTCATACGTATCCAGTAAGTGTATTGCCTATAAGCAACATTACTCTATACATGTTCTGAGAATGAAAGAGGAAACAACAGACTCATAAGAAAGATACACAGATGAGTAAAAGGTAACTCAGCAGTAAAGGGATTATATATATGTCAACTACAAAAATAAATCTATATTAAATAAATAAACAGGTTAGCTAACCAGTAACAACAGTAGAAGAACAACATTAACTCGATTTCACGAATTCACATTTGATTTGTTTAAGCTAAAATTTGAGAGTTTGTTTTTGCTTTCAACTAACAATTTTATTACTTATATGTTGTACTGGTAATACAACTGATTGTAAACCCAATACTTGTTAAACCATATACATCAAAGGGGTCATAAAGTGCACAAGGTTGCTAAGAACATAACAAGGTATACTGTTTATGTAATCATGTTCATTCATGTAATAAGGGTTTTTGTAATTGTCATTTCATTATTGTTCCTTGATCTTTTACTACTTTCACGTCACCTTTTGTCAAATATCTTAGTATTTAGCACACAACCTCATGAGCATTGCAACATCTCATCATGTATTAATGAAGGATGTTTTCTCATGAACACAATTTATAGGTGATTCATTTTCAGACCAAAATATGTAATTTTCCCTCCTCACTGGTCCCCTGGTTCCTCCCCTGCTCCCAGAGGTTTTTCTTTCTCTTTTCCCAAACAAAATTCAACCACAAAGCAGCTCTAAGTGTGCCCACTGTCAGACCAAACATGTCATTTTCCTTACCCATCTTGAGAACCAGATGTGTAATTTTTCCCACCCATTTTCAGAACTGACAAAACATAACTGTCACCCCCAAATCAATTACCATTTTCAGACCTGACTTTTAAGTCAACAACCATTTTCAGACCAAAAAGGCTTTAAAACCATACTCATTTGGGTTGCACCAATCTATACATGGAGTTTGTTCTCTGCCCCTCCCAACCCCCCCCCCCCCAAAAAAAAAAGAGCCACAAGCAAAAATACGTTTAAATATGTACGTACTCCGGCCTTCATTTTCAAAATACTGATTATAATCTGTCTCAATGACAGCTGGATTTAAAAAATTCTCTTCATCTGTCTCTAGGACATAGCAGGTGGTATCTTATCACGGGATTTGGGAATTGCACGACAGCAGAACACTTTCTCGCCCAGCTGGCATTAGTACACAGTTGCCAAAATTTAAATGCACCTAAATTTTGAGCCTAAGATTGTATACATGCAAAACAACAAACAAACACAGTCACTAGTAACACTTTGTGATGTAGACAGATACATTCAACAAGAACTGTAACCTGTTTTCGGCTATGTTAAAAATTTGAGCTGGATTTCCTGCCGCTGTTGCCGCGAGGATGAAAACCGTACTCACACAGCAACCATAATGGATACATGTATAAGAAGCTTTGCTTTACTCTAGTCAGTCTGGTCAGTATTAAAGGCATAACAACAAACATCGATCATGATAAGTGTACAAAAGGGCTGCAAAGAACAACAAAAATGCCTCAGATAAAGTGGTAACGTATTTATTAACAATTATACGGCGAACTTTTACAGTGTAATGAATAAATAAGCTTAAACGCTCACCATTAAACTTTACCAATTCCGTCGTTTACTTTGGAAGCCATTGTTGTCGGTTGAATATCATCTGAGATTTTGCAGTCCGATTCTGTGGTAATTAGCTCAAACTGGTATGGCTCTACGTTAAATGCCACAGGTTTGAGCTCCTCGGCCATTTTCAACGCAAAGAAAACGGGTGAAAACAGAGAATTTTCGAAAAAATTACAACAATACTCTTCAATACTCGCCTTTCGATCTTGAGCTTTCTTTGCTCATCAACAGTGACGTCACAGAATCAGCGGTTGTTTCCATTCCTTCCATTTAAGCGCGCGGTCATTTCAGAAACGATTTCGTGAAACCTTCGGATATCTTCGTACTTCTGGCTTTATTACTCCTTTTAAGGTCTCAGGAAGGAAAATTTCGGTCCAGTTTGGCTTTATAATGATTTCTTTTTGTGTCAAGACGCGGCTAAAGCGGAATTATCAAAATTTGGGTTTATTTGACCTTTAAAAGCTGTATTGCGGCAAGTCGAAGCGTCGTAAAGCGGATGTGTCACTGTTCATAAAGATACCTTATTCTCTTACAACAAACTTTTAAAATTTTATAATTGGAAATTTTTAAACTTGTAATGAAGCAAGTTGAAAGTTACACTAATGCAGACATGTACTTAATTTTAATTCAATTAACACCGACCATAGTTTTTGTTCAATGGTGGTGTTGCTCCGTAGAAACCAAAATCTTAATTGAAGACGTTTCTATTGAACGAAAGCTTTACTTACCTCAGTGATAATAATGTCATTGGAATTTTTGACAGTTTACTCTTGTCTGAAGCGGCGCCATGCTTTTGATAGGAACACCTGTTGTTGTCTTTCTCGAGTTGTTTTCTGTGGCATTGACAAGCGAGCGATTCAGCATTCACTTGACCAACACGACAAAGTTTAGCCTGAGTATCAGGCTTTCTGGGAGAAAGTCTTGGAATTCACTTGCCCCTAGACTTCCACATTAAAAAGCAATTTTCTTGGGCCGACTCGCAAACAGAGGAAAAAATAAAAGTCCCACAACCAATAAAAACACCACTTGCAACTTTCGCGATAAAATATTAAAAGCGACTGGGACATGTAAGCACAATTCGTAAAATCTCGTTTAAGCCAAAATTTCACCATTTTACCGATGAAAGCAAAATTTTTTCAAACTGAAATAAGATACAATATGGTATTGGCTGTCCAAAAACACACAGACTTTTCTTAACCACGCAACACTGTGCTTAACCAACGGGGCTGTTTACTGTACGGGAAAATCCCACAAATACCGGCCTTTTTAAATAGCCCGCCAGGCCTGCCCAGTCGCCAAGTCGGGTTCGCGCGCGGTCGCCCGCGTTTCGCACCGCTGACCGTTCAGCGTTATTCAGCTCTGTCTACATTACCAAATTTCCTTAGCAATGGAGCTCCGCTGGCGGGCTTTGCCCGCAGGCTCCGCTATTAACAGCTGTTTTGCTGCCAAAATGTTAAAAAAGAAAACATTTCCAATTTTTTGGCATGTACCTTCAGCTGTCTTCTTTTTCTTTGCCTTTTTTTCCTCAAAGTCAGGACTTCTCTTGTTTTCCCGGTACCTCCAGTTCTCAAACTTTTTCTGGATTGCCTTTCTGAGTGGTTTATTTGCTATTTGAAAGAAAAAAGGAGAATTTAAATAGCTGAAAAGTTATATGTCATGTCCACAAATTGGAAGTTCTGAAAGAATGTCCATGACATGTTTTTTCTATTCGTTACACAGGTAATTAACCTCTAAAGTCCTGATAGTGCTATGTGACACACCATCCTGTCATTTGCTCCTTACTTGGTAATTGTTCAGATGTTTTTTTTTTTTGAGAAAAATAAATCTTGAAAAATTTGTTGCTTGGAAGCATTAATACTGCTGCCATTCCTATTGGCATTTGCCTCTAATTCTGTACTTTCTTTAGTAATCAGACAGTACTTTCCATTCAGCCAAAAATTCCAGTTTGAATTTCCAGAAATGGAACAGTATATTCCAGTTGACTGCTCAATTTGCGGTTTAAGAGACTTGGGCCAAATAAAAATGGCAAAGGGCCCTAGTTTTTTCATTTTTTCCCAAAATTTCTGAAAAGAGACAATCAAGACCATTTCCAGAACTTTCAGTTCAATGGTTCACATTTTGGAAATTCAACAGTTTTCCGAATTTCTAGAATCTTTAACAGGACATTTTCATAACATTCCTTCCCATTTGGAAATTTCAGAAATTTTTGGGTCAAATGGAAAGTGCACAGAATGTCAATAGAACAAGGGTTAAGAACAAAATTGTAAAACTCCTTATTAGGTCAGCATACAATTCACTAATCTGAATAACTACCCAAAATTTCGGTCCAGTGTATCACATATCAGTTATCTCACCCAGTACTTGAAGTTGTCATTTGATTTCCGTTTTTCCTCTGGTAACATGGAACGCGGGTCAGCATCACTCAGTATAGGATACTTAAAAATCAACTGCTTTGCTAACCATTCACAACACTGTGGGGAGGACGAGTCACTGTAAACCAATACACATGTTGCAACAGTACTGATGACCTTTGCTCTATCTACCTCAGATATTTTGCCACTTTTTAGATTTTCATCATTGTTTTTCTCAAATCTGTTGGGGATACAAAAGCCAGCAGGGAGCTCTTTTGGCCGGTAATTGTCAGAAGTACATTTGAGTGCTGCTTTTGTTAAGATAGGACCACTCTTTTGTGTGGGTGACAACTCACTAAGGCTTTTGTCAGAGACATCATCACTTGTAGTTGAAATTAGCGTCACTGTAGATTCTGAAGCTGACAAGTCTGACTCACAATCACTGAAATCGGAGGTCAAGGAAGTGGAGGCGAGAGATTTATCCTTGCTAGGTGTACTAGTTGTACTAGGTCGCAATGCCAATATATGTGATCTCACGCTGGAGATGGAGTTCTTTATCTAGGTTAGCAAAGAATGACAACAATCAGTTGACTGTTATTATTATAATTCTCCATTTATCATGACACACTTATTGGACTTAGCTTTCAGGGTCAAATTGGTCAAGAAATGATATTAATTCTGTCAAGTTATTGAAAAATTAAGTATTGAATTCTTTCATATACTTCACTGGTCATTAATTTTGTTGTTACGCTTTCAGTTGTATGTCTGGATCGAATTATGAATTATGTTGATCTGTTTAACAATAATGCACAGTATACATCTTCCCAACAAACTGAAACAATGGCCTTGGTTTCATGTGTGCTACTGCAGACTCAGTTCTTTGAACACCCAGAACTAAATAGAACAACTCACTTCTTCCTGAACACCTCTCATGATCTTCCTCGTAGAGTACTGTTGAAAAAGATCTTTCAAGTCCCGCTCATCCATGTCAAGAAAGTCATTGCCAGTGTGTTACGAAAATTGTCTAGTATTACTCAGAACCTTCCATAACATTCCATAGAACTCTCTAGGACGTTATAAAGTGCTTAGTCATTTAAATGATTATGTGATTTCTTTAAAAAGTAAGTAATAATGTAATGTTACTAAAAATAGATTTCGTAGAAGTTTCTAGAACTTGTTGTGATATGTATATAAGTAAGAGCGAGTCAGTCTACTAAAAGAGTTTGAAGAGTTTTGAAAGAGTTTAAAGAGTTTTAAGAGAGTTTTGAGAAGTTGTTGTGTGAGCTGTGTGTCGAACCTAGTGAAGTGGCTGTGTGCCGAGCTATGTGCCGTGTTAGAAGAGTCTGTGTGACATTGCAGTAGCGCTGTAAGCTGTAAAGATTACTTTCATCCTGGAATAAATCTGCTTGTTGCTGTTACTGACAACCCTGCGTTCCGTCTACAAACGAACCACTCCTTTAACGAACCTCGTAACATTGGGGGCCTGTCCTGGGAGGAGTACAAGAATTGTTTTGTGGACCATAGTAACCAGGAAAGGATCAGTACAAGCCGTTGAGCGTGGTTTACGAAACACGACGAAGAAGTGCTGACTGCTGTGTGTCTACTGAGTTTGTGCTGTGAATCATCATGGAGAAACTAGTGCAGTTAGGAAAAGAAATGGGACTAGAAGGAGAAAAGCTGCTCGCATTTGTGGAAAATCAAGAGAAACTAGAAGAGAGAAGAAGAGAAGAGGACAAAAGAAGGATAGAAGCAGAAGAAAGAGAAGAAGAGAGAAGAGAGCAGGAAGACAGAGAAGAGAAACGTAGACAACTTGAAGAAGAAAGAAGAAAAGAAGAAGAAGAGAAGGAGGAAAGGCGTAGAAGAGAGGATGAGGAGAGAGAAGCGAGAAGGCAAGAGCGTGAACAAAGAAAATTAGAAATGGAGGCTGAACTGTCGAAACAGAAAGGGGCCATGGAGGCTGCTAAGAGAGAACATGAGTTGGAGCTTGCGCGATTGGGACAGGAGCATGGCCTTGCTGATCGAGTACCTAATAGAGAGGATCGGGCCAAGACCCCTAAACTACCCTCATTTGTTGACGGCAGGGATGATCTGGACGCCTATCTGCAACGTTTTGAGAGATTTGCAACCAACGCCAAGTGGGAAAAGACCGGTTGGGCTACCAAGTTGAGTGCCTTGTTGTCTGGCCGGGCGCTGGATGTTTATTCTCGTTTATCAGAAGAAGCTGCCGTGGATTATGATCAAGTGAAGCTGGCCCTAATGAAGAGGTATGATTTAACTGAGGATGGATACCGCCGTAAGTTTAGAGTGTCTAAACCTGAGTCTGACGAGAGCCCTGACCAGTTCATTGTCCGTTTGACTAAGTATCTTATGAGGTGGTTTGAACTTTCTAAAATTACTGAGAGTTTTGAAGGCTTGAGGGATTTGATTGTCAAAGAACAGTTTATTAACTCATGTCCCAAAGAACTTGCTGTTCATTTACGTGAGAGGGCACCTGAAAACCTGGATCAGATTGCTAAGATAGCTGACCAGTATTTAGAAGCACATGGTAAACATCTGTTCAACCCTGTGAAGAATGAGGCGCCTGAGGAGACAGATGATGATGAGTCTGAGAGAACACTGAGTGATAGCTCAACAGTAAGATGCTTTAAGTGTAATGGCAGAGGCCATAAGTCTTTCAACTGCCAGAATGGAGTAAGACGATGTTATCTGTGTAACAAGCAAGGTCATGAGGCGCGTAACTGTAAATCTAGTGGACTGAGACCAGGCGGTCAGACCAAGATTAGTAACCCTGTGCCCCGTGATCATATCAGTGCTGGCTGTTTAGTTCAGTCGCCCACGGTACGAGCTATAAAAGAAGAGTTGGAGTCATGTATTCGAGATAACCAGTTAATGTTAGCCTGTGGAAAATCAGTCCCCGTTGTGAGTAGTGTGTGTGTTCAGCCGTTAGCCGAAAATAGGATGCCAGTAGTAAAAGGCAAAGTAGGAAATACAAGCGTTAATGTACTCAGAGACACTGGTTGCAGTGGTGTTGTTGTTAAGAAGGATCTTGTCACCGAGGATCAGTACATTGGCAAATATAACCATATGGTACTAATCGATGGTACAGTGAGGAAAGTTCCAGTTGCTAGGATTTATGTGGATACCCCTTATCTCACTGGTATTGTTGAAGCACAATGTCTTCCCCATGCGATCTACGATCTTGTCATTGGTAATATGCCAGGTGCTAGAGCAGCAGACGACCCGAGTCATACTGAAGAGACTGACACAAGTAAAAGGAGTGCAGAGGAGCAACTTAAATCACCCAAGGATGCTGATCCAGGTTAAGGCGATGCATCAGAAGTTAGTGGAGGACATTAAGGGATCAGAAAGTGTGGAGCTGATTACCCGAGCTGAGTGACAGAGTGAGAGCAACCATTAGACTTATTCTCGGACTGATATTTTTCGACAATTTTTTGTTGGTAGCAGAAATTTTGCAAATTTCTTCTTGAGAGGGGGTTATGTTACGAAAATTGTCTAGTATTACTCAGAACCTTCCATAACATTCCATAGAACTCTCTAGGACGTTATAAAGTACTTAGTCATTTAAATGATTATGTGATTTCTTTAAATAGTAAGTAATAATGTAATGTTACTAAAAATAGATTTCGTAGAAGTTTCTAGAACTTGTTGTGATATGTACATAAGTAAGAGTGAGTCAGTCTACTAAAAGAGTTTGAAGAGTTTTGAAAGAGTTTAAAGAGTTTTAAGAGAGTTTTGAGAAGTTGTTGTGTGAGCTGTGTGCCGAACCTAGTGAAGTGGCTGTGTGCCGAGCTGTGTGCCGTGTTAGAAGAGTCTGTGTGACATTGCAGTAGCGCTGTAAGCTGTGAAGATTACTTTCATCTTGGAATAAATCTGCTTGTTGCTGTTACCGACAACCATGCGTTCCGTCTACAAACAAACCACTCCTTTAACGAAACTCGTAACACAGTGACAAGTTGTTCTAAGAATAAAAAGAAATCAAATATACATGTTGGTGCTAAGGCAATGTACGTGAAATAACAGGTGGTCCTGCCTTAAATACAGTAAATAAAATTCACCCTGCCCCCTACAAGAGATTTCCAACACCCTTGTCTACATTTAGCTCCCTTCCTCCCCCCCCCCCACCCCCTGCTGAGGTGTTCAGCCTGTCAATCACGAAATTCCCAGTGAGAAGATTTCATTGGTTGGAAACTGAAATCAACTACCGTAGCTTACGTTGTGTGGAGTGATCTGAACTTAACTAGTTTTCTAAAAATATAATTCAATTCGCAAAGAAAATTATCTAGATCTCGTGTATAAAATATCTGAATTTATGTTTAACGTGCAAACGAATGGTTTGAAACTCGATTTTATTGGCCATTTTTTCATATTCTGACGCTGCCTCGAAAAAAATCGCCAAAACATTTTTAACGGTCTGCTTTCCCTGCTAAAGGCCATTCGATATTTTCCTCATAGTTTTGCAGGAGGATTTTGTTTACAGATAAAGTAACTAAGTAAGACTTAAGTCTTAATATTAGCACAAAATTGCCCTAAAAACAACGGTTTCCAACCCCAGGCTTTTGGCGGCAAAACGATATCTAATCTTAAATGAACCCTCGAATTCAGTGTATTGCTTCCACAACTTTATTATTTTAGGTTATCTTAGGCGAAATAATAAGCTTATCGCAAATCCTGACTGTCTTACCTTCTGCCGGGAAAATATTTTGGGTTACCTTCAAAAACCGACAAAGCTGTCGACGGACAGCAAGGAAAATTCCTCTTCAACCAAGTCACCAACTCATCAGCCCTCTGAATTTCTTTACATTCATTCAACAAGCTGGCCATTAGGATGGGATCGAAAATAGGCACTTCGATCTATACACGTATACTCAACACCCATCGATCACGAAAAGAATTTCGGCGGGAAATAACAGCAGCTCATCGCCCATTGCATTGTGGAATGTGTCACATGATTGCCGAGAGCCAATGAACGATCGCGGTTCTTACCACGTAATAAAAACTCTCCAGGAGAACTGGACGCTAACCATCCGGAACGAAAATGGCTCGCATGTGGACTTGTGGACTGTGCGTCGGATTTGCTTCCTTGCTTTTAAGCCAGATGTTAAGTCATTAACGCCTAGTTCATTCTGATGATGACAATTTCAGGATTACCTGTGGTATATTAGATTGCGATAAGTCCTACAGCAAGTACGACAGCTTCTATCGGCACGTCAAAAGTCAACACCACGCCTTTCTGGAGATACCTACAACAGACTTAGGTCTCGACATTTCCACTGCTCTGAGACCCTCAAATGTGGAAGAAGAAAGATTCCAAGAAAGGTGCCCCGAGAAATGGCAGGTAAAATTACATTCTTCAGTATTTAAAAACAAATTCTCCCAGCGAGGAGTAATCATAAATGCTGGTGGTGGTCGGGGTGGGCAGGCAAAGGCAGAGGCCTGGGGAAAAGTGAAATGTATCCAAGCATCCTTTAAGGGACAAACAGATTCAGATTTTCAGATTTCAGAACAGAACACCTTTTTACAAGCTAGTAAATTTTAAAATCATCCACAAAATGACAAGTAAATGGCATTTCTCAATTATCACTTCATTTTTAGTCTGTTATTTCCATAATTAAATTTTGCTGTCACTCAAAAACCTTATAATTTTTTTTTCAATGAACTTGCAGCAGGTTCACTTTTCCTGCTCAAATACCATGGAATTCTTGCTTTTCCAAACTTTCAGAGCCAAAAGTAGCACTAAAGTAAACTTGAAGCTAGGGAGAATTTATCAACGACAGCAACACTTGTAAGGCTCTGAGGCAAAGGTCTTATGAATGTGTTTGAAATAATATCTTCATCTGCAGGAATCCGATTCATCCCAAAATGATGGCACTCCTCCAATTGCTGTGGAATATTCTTCTGATGAAACCACCATTTCAATAGAGGAGGAAGATACAAGATGTGATGACAGGAAAAAACAAGCTGCTTTGTTCCTCTTACAGCTAAAGGAAAAAACCAAACTTCAGGAATCTGTTATTAATAATGTTGTTGAAGGTACAGCTGATCTTTTAAGGAACTCGGTACGGCGTTTGAAAAGAAAACTGTCAAACTTTCTCCAGTCCAATGGACAAGATGCTATTGTCTCATCAGATAATTTTCAAGATATATGGAAAGATGAAGTCATGCCATTTGAGGGTTTAGAAACCTTTAATCACAGGAGGAGTACGTGAAAAGGACCTTTCCTTGTGTGGTAAGGCAAGCATTACCTTGCTATACTAACCTTACTATATAGCTTACTGTATATGGCCATTTACTATAAAAGGTGTCTAGAGAAATGGACCTATCAATGTTTAATGTTAAGCCCGGCGGGGCGGAGGTGGCCGGGGGGGATTGTCATATGTGGGGATATAATTTTATTGAACTTTAACATAATTATGTTTATCCATCTGTGGACAACCAGTATGTGATTCACATTTCTCAAAAAGTCCATTAAGGTCTTGATGTGGTGAGATGTTGCAAACCTTTCAATATTTACAGTTTTGGAGTATGACCTTTGTTTCTTTTATTACAGGAGCCTCGGTGTGTAGTTCTGAGCAAGACTCTCAGACCGGTGGGATATGTATGCAAACGTAGAATCAAAGAGATGTCCGACTGTTTTTTACTACATTCCAATTTTGGAAACAACAAACAATTTTAAAGGAGCCACACTATAGGAGGGATGGTAAACTCGGAGACTTTGCTGATGGTGCTGTTTTTGAAAACCACGACATATTTGGCAATGATGTACAAGCCTTGCAGATTATCCTCTACTATGATGACTGCGATCTCTGTAACAGTGCTGGCAGGAGAGTGACAAAACACAAAATTGCATTGTTCTATTTCACCTTGGGAAATTTACCACACGAGTGTCGCTCTAAACTTGATGCTATTTTTCTCTTGGCTGTTGTTAAGACCTCTCATCTTAAAAAATATGGATTTGATGAAATATTAAAGCCTCTTCATTGGGATTTAAAGAAATTGGCCACAGATGATGGATTCTACTTTGCTGTTGGAAACAGAACCATTCCTCTAATGGGTGCTGTTTCAGTATTTTGTGGAGACACAGGAGCTGCCCAGCTTGCTGGAGGCTTCAAAGAAGGTGTTTCATTTGCATTGAAATGTTGTAGACATTGTGAAGCAAAGCCAGGATGACATGCAAAGTATATTCAGTGAAGATGACTGTGTATTGGGAACTGAGGATCGCCTAGAAAGCCAGTTTAGCAGAATGGAAAACATCCCAGAGCTTGCTAAACATTTTTCAGTTAACTATGGTCTGGATAGAAGAAGTATTTTAACTGAATTTCCTGGATTTAAAATTACTGAACAACTACCACAGGATTTAATGCATGTTCTTTTAGAGGGTGTAATACCATATGTTGTTAAATTTCTCCTGCAGCATCATATAGCAGAGGATTTAATAACCATTCATCAGATAAATGCGAGATTAATGGAGTTTCAATATGGTTATTCACAGGTCAAGGACAAACCAGAACCAATTAATCCTGAGTCTTTAACGGACAAACCTGGAAAACACATTGCTAAAGATGCTGCTAAGATGTGGTTCTTATTCAGAGGACTTCCTTTTATCATATATGACGTAATTGAAGAGAGTGAACAGCATTTTGCAGTGTTTGAGCCACTAATGAAAATTTCTAGTCTTCTACTGCCTCCTGTCATAAGTTTGGAATCTGTTTCATTACTTAAAAGACTGGTTGAAGAATTTCTTTCGGATTTTATCAATGTTTTTGAGAAGCCATTAACTCCAAAGATGCATTATTTAGTTCACTGCCCTAGACTTATCCTCTTATGTGGACCATTGGTTAGGTTTTGGAACATGCGATTTGAAGGGAAACACAAAGATTTTAAGAAAATAGCTAAGAATGCAAGTTTTAAGAACATCACTCTTTCCCTTGCCAAAAGTGAACAGCGATCATTGATGGCAAAGCTGGCCAACCCTGCTAGCCATGCACTCTTCAGTGACATGCCTTTGCAAAAAGGGCCCTCAAAATACCTTACAGGTGAAAGCCTTGCTTCAGCCAAAGAACATTTTCGTAGGGTCAGTGATGTATCTGAAGAGTGCATTGTCTAAGTTTGTGATTGCAAATGGGTCACTCTCCATTGTACAAAGTACATTTGTAATGAATGTAGTTTAATTCTGAGGGCTGAAAATGAAAAACCAGTTTTTGGCGAACTGTTAGGAATATGGAAAGCAAATGATACGGATGTGCTAATTAGGGTAGCTGACCTTGAAACACTTGGATTCAACGACACCCTTAACTCCAATGAGGTTGAAAAACTAGGGCAAGCTCAGGCAGCATTGAACATTGCTCCACATAACCTCCTATCATATGAGGTGGTACACAAATGGGAAGTTGACCACAACGTTTTTATCAACACCAAGCATGGATCTTAGTGACTTGTGCGACTCCTGATTACTAGGTGATTTCTTTTTACCAAGTGTTGTTACTTTTAAGGAGTTCTTTTGATATTAGCTTATTCAATGCTGAGTCATTTACGTTACCAAGTTCCAAACTGTGTTTTTTTCATTTTAGTCCTGCATATATGACTGTTAATTTAAGTGATAAGGTTACTCAAGTTGAGATTGTATATTAGCTACTATGACCCTACATGTAGCTTTGAGCACCATTGATCCTTGAATTCTTATTTGGAGGGAGACACCACTTGAATTTCGGAAGATGTTCTTGGTTCTACCTTGTTTTAAGTATCGTGCTATTTTTATATTCTCAGTATAAGGGTTACTAACTTTAATGTCCACCAATTTTAAGGTGATAGGTTTGATGATATGCTTATATTGAAATTAAAAGCCTCATTACAAGTTTTGTGTCTCTTATCTTGAGTTCTCAAAACCTTGTTTTAAGTATCATACTGTTTAATTCCTCTCAATGTAAACGTTACTAAATGAAATGCACACTTACTTTAAGGTGGTATGTTTGATTACATGCTTATATTCAAATCAAAAGCCTCATTACAAGCTTTGTGACTCTTTGTGACTCTTAAGCTTATACCCCTTGAAACAAGACTGTCATATATTGGCTGTTCTTAAAGTAAGCATCCCAATTTGTGCAGTGAAACTTGCCCGATAGGGCAATCATATGTTTTGCTCCTGTCTAGCAAGAACTAAAGAAAATAAAAATAATTGAAAACTCTTTGCTGTAAATTTATTTATTGTGTTAATATCGGTACCTACCTCGGGATATTTTAATACCCGTAGATTGAAAAAAGATACATATTAGTTTAAACAAGCACGAAACATTGCAAACTATCGTGGCCGCCATTTTTTATCACGCGCAAGGAATGTTGGTCAATCTCAAAATGATACCCAGTTTCCAAGTGGCCAAATATACGCTCGGTATTGTCACATGCGTCGGCGATCAATTTGATGCCGCAGAACAAGCCAAAATGAGTCTATTTCAATTTGGTTTTTCGAGGAAAAAAACGAAAGGACAATGAAAGGGAAGAAGGAAGAGAAGTTGAAGAGTGGAAGCTAAGAAAACAAACCTGGAGGAAATCTCTACCGAGAAACCCGGAACTAAGTACGAAGGCAAGCGAATGAGAAACAGGTAGTTTCTGTCTTCTTTTTTTTCTTTGCAATACTAACGTCAGTTTCAATACTAACATTACTTAAAATAATTATAACACTACTTACAGTACTTTACATTATTAATTGACTGGTAGTTTCAGGAAAACAACTATGCAAGCCCACGCCAGGAGCAAGAGCCACCACTCTTGCTCCGAGGCCCATCGAGTAAGGGAAAACCCAGAGGCCCCTCCTATGTGGAGAGTTCTAAGAAATATGAATTCACAAATCCAAGAAAAACTGACAAAGCTATTCAACAGTGCCTATTTTATAAGCAAAGAGAATCTGGCATTTGCAAAGTTCCCAGAATTATGTAAGATTCAAATGAAGAATGGTCTTGACCTAGGAGAAACTTACCTGAACGATCATCGGTGTAAAGAATTTATCCAATCAATTTCGACTGTTATGAAGAATGACTTGCACAATCAGATTCAGGCAGGCAACCTTTTTTCTTCTCTTGCATGTCTGACCAAGCAGTTGACTTTGGTGTTATTGAGGAAGAAATTGTATTTATACGAACTCTTGAAAATGGCTTGGCTGTAAATAAGTATGCAATGATATAACGGGTAGAGAAGTCTGACGCAAATGGTGTCCTTGCTAGTATTGTGAATGGTTTCCAAGATATTGGAATAAACAACTGAAAAGATGGGCTTGTTGCTATTGGATCAGATGGGGCATCAGTCATGACTGGTGTAAGAAATGGTGTTATTGCGAAATTGCGACAAGATATTTCTTGGCTGATAGGAATACACTGTGTTGCCCACAAGCTCGAACTTGCTGTTCTGGATGGGATCAAAGATGTTCAGTATTTTGCGGATTTGACAGAGATGCTCAAGGGATTGTATAAACATTATCATTACTCAGCAAAGGCTTTAAGAGAATTGGAGGAACTTGCCAGTGTCATGGCAGAAGGTTGCAACCGGCCAGTCAACGTTACGGGTTCAAGGTAGGTACCACACAACTTCCGTGCTTTAAAAGTTGTCTCTAACAAGTACAAAGTCATCCATGCACACATGCATCAAACAGCTGTGGCTGGCAACAGCAGTGCAACCATGCAAAGAAGAGCACGGACTGTCATATCAAAGCTGGCGAGCTACAAACATGTTGCACTTATGTTCTTTATGCTGGACATTCTGGATGAACTCCAGAAATTGAGCTTAACATTTCAAAAGGATGAAGTTGCTGTTAGTGATGTCAAAAATGCCCTAGAACGCACCAGGCTATCACTCACTGCCCTGCTTGCAAGACCAGGTGCAAATCTGAGGAAGTTTGAGCAGTCTGTCAATGGCAGTGTGTTTGAAACTGTCACTTTGAACAAGCGTGTGAAGGATGATGCAGAGCTCACCAATCTGAAGAACAGGGTTGTTAATGCAACCAATCACTATTTGGGCAACCGGTTTGACAGCTTTGAGCAAGACCCTGTCCTTAGTGCAGCACATATACTGGAAGTGAGACACTGGCCTAATGATCATGAGCAGTTAGCAGTCTTTGGTGAAGAAGAAATCAATGTGCTTTCTGAGCACTTCAAGCAGCTGCTTGAGAAGAATGACTTTGATCAAGAGGAGGCGCTGTCAGAGTGGCTGGATTTGAAAGTCCTGGTGAAAAATAACTATGGAAACCTAAGAAAGCAGGCAGTTTGGCAAGTCATGTTCACAGATTTTGCAGAAAGGTTTTGTGACGTTTTGATGTTAATAGAAATTTTGCTTGTGCTCTGTGTGTGTACGGCTTGCTGTGAAAGGGACGTTAGCTGTATGAGCCGGATTAAAACCCAGTACAGGTCAAGATTAGACTCAGTGACACTAGTTTCTTTGCTTCGCATTGGCATTCATTTGATGGTGTTTCCAAGGGCTATTGCTCTTTGGTGGAACACTGGTGAGAGAGCTAGACGGCCTAATTTTCTTAGGAATTCATAGGTCAAACAGTACTTCCCTACTGCTCAGCCTGATTAGCTGTCTATTTCCTGCCCTTGCCTCGCATTCCTGAAAATTGATTTGTTGAGATTGCTTGCTCTGGCTTTTCAAAGATTGATACAGGGGTGAACACAAAGAAACGAGATAACAGTTGTAGATTGAATACTGCTTTATTCAATATCAATGACCCTGTAGTTTATGTTAAGACTATTGTAAAAGATTTAGTTTGTGAGTGTTTAAAATCTTGTGTATGATGCGCTCTATAACTGATTAATCACCCAATGAAACCAAATCAAAAAGGCAAGTTTATAAAATAAAGTTGAGCTTTTTTTGCTAGTTTGAATTTTCCTTATGAGTGCTAATGGGCAACAAAAGTTTACCAGGTGGGCAACCAAACAAAAACACATGGGCAACCAAAAAAAAAAGGGAAGGTTGCCCAAAGGGCAAATTGGCAAGAAAGTTAGTGTCGAACACTGCACTGGGCCACTTTTCTGTAACTAACAACATAACAATACATAACTAAACAATAAGCGAAATAACAAGCTTAATATGACTTTTGTTCAGGTTGTAAAAATGTCAGTCAATCTCCTTCTCAGGACTAAACTCACCTAGACGATTACACTTCACCGACTTGCAAATCGGTAATCAGGATGCATGTCAAGTCCCAACATGCCTATTGCACGAATTAAATTCAAAAAAACTGAGTATCAGCCAGAGTTTCGTTTTCAAAAGTGGTTCATTCTTCACTTGAACATTGATATTGCAAGCAACAATTTCATTTTTTGTTCGAAGGAATTCTTCTTGTGTTATCACAGTACTGTGTTTTAGACCTGCACCTGCTGTTTATTTAGTGAGTAACTGCATTCCTTACCTCTGTGTTAAATCACTACTTGTTTCTTTGGTGTTGTGCAACAGGTTTGGGCCTATCAGAATATATATACCTTGGCTCACTTTTCACCTTTCTGAATATCATTGCCTGATTCTAGCTCATGTCATCACTTGAAACACTTGTACCCTTCTACCAGTGTCTGGATCCATGTAAGATTGTGAAGCAGGCAACCATCTGAATGAAGTATCTTCACATGTTTGCTCCCGCTGGAAAATGACATACATACTGGAGCTGCCGGCTGCAGAAAAATGACAAACTGTCAACAAAGAAAGAAATTAGAACTCCAAATGACAATCCGACCACTGTGGGTATGCATTATTACTGCTGATAATAAAAGGCCATTGAAAGGACAGCAAAACAAAACATTTTAAATAATCTTCACACTTTCCTATAAATGTATGATGTACGTTAGGACTGGAGTGGTATCTTGGTTGTAAAATGGTCTTAGCCAAGGAGTCATATAATGTGGTGAAGTATGGTCATCCAGGTGAGTGTGATCCTGAGGAGGACTGTTTGTGATGACACTGTCTGTCATTTTGACAACCTGCCGTGCCGAACTCAGTTCAGAAATTGTGACCCTCCGCAGGATTTCAGGGAATAAGGTGAACGCACACACATGGCTTGTTTTAACATGCACGCACTCCTCTGACACGACACCTTTAATGTGCGGATATGGACAAAAAAAATTTGATTTTGGGTAACCTATTTGGCTTACACAGCAGAGCTTTGTTTTAAAACACATATGCTAGACTTTTGTTTTTTGACACGCTAAGTTCCTTTGTTTCTTTAAGGTTATTCCATCGAAAAAGAAGTTCTAATGAGAATTTGTTGATACTTACCCCTAGTGCATTAAAAAAGAAAATAAAAAGTGGGGGTCACTGAGAAGAAAAGAAACTGCATTTTCCTATTCAAAGTATTACACAAATTAGGCAACAATACGACTCTTGGATGTAATATATCAACAACGAGGGCAAGTGTTTCATCAGGGTATCCAAACACCAGGAACTGATGAAAGCGGCCGAGTGCTTTTATTGTTTTGAGGTGTTTGGTTACCCTGATGAAACACGAAGCCCGGGTTGTTGATATGACTTCTCAATCGTGCATAATAAACAATAGATAATCAACACTTTACTGACAAGCAAAATTTGTTTGCTTTTGTGAGCAAAAGCTTGTGATAGGCATGTAGTTGGTTGTTTGCAATGACAACAAAAGTGCCACGTTTTTTCGCAAACCATTTATGGCAATGCATATATTTGCATTGGCGTCCTTTTAACTTCAATCGTGACAGAACTACCTTTGGCATCATCCTGTTTCGACTGCGCAAAAGTTGTAGGCACAAAACATCCTTGCTGGCCCTGTGCAGGCCTAAAAGTAAACTTCAGAAATTAAGGTAATTCAGGAAGCAGCAAGTGAAGCGAAGTGCAAGAATTCAAAGGTTGCCTTCACTGAGTGCGAAGACTTGAATAACAGTTGGAGCTCTCCCAGCAAGTCTCAGGTACAATGGAGAAAGAATGGTCCACACTGTTTAATGAGCAAGGTTCACGAATTGCCCTGTAAACGTAAATCTCATGAAACAATAATTTATCATGGAAGGTAACATCCCACTATGTGTGTTTGGATATCCAAACACGCTTGAATTCATCTGTTCTTTACCGGGGTATAAAGGGGCATCCATGTTACCCAATGCATAATTAACGAGTTTGAGGATTTTTTCAAATACAAAAGAGCAGAGAAAAGAGAGTTGTGGGAATATAATTACTTTGCATGCCGGATGCGACGTATTAAAAACAATGAAGCTAAAATTCTCAGAATTGAAATTGCCTTTGCCAGACTCAAACCTGCTGTCTAAAGCAAACCTGTTGAATACAACTTATACTAAAAATGGAAGCTTGTGGTGTTAGAAAGAGAAATAGAGTAAAATTGCGAGCTTTTTTCCTGGCATTAATTTTAATTTACAATACACTGCGAGTCTCAAAACCACGTGGGAACCTTTCTTTTGGGCACTTCATCCTTCGATTAAAATTGAAATGGTAAACAAAGCTCATATTGAAACTCAAAGTCAATGACAACTGCAAAAGAATTTGTAAGAAGTAGTGAATAGTTACTTTCAGTTCAAAAGCGTACCAAATTTGCATATTGCGTGAAATTTGACTTTTTCATTGAGCGTCACACGGTATGTAACACAACAATGTTGTCCAGTGAAAAGGGGCTGAAAACCCTTTGCTTGTATCTACAGTATTGTATTGAAGCAAAACAATCAAAGAAATTTTGAAGATAACCCTAGCCGTTCGTATGGATGAATATTTTTAGGACAGCTAGCAGCAGCCATTCAAATGGCTTTCTACAGTTCACGAACGGCTGAAGAAAGACAAGTGAACACAATTTTGCAATAGTTCCAAGTCGAAACAAATGTATTAAAGGATGGAAAACAAACACAAACGCAGTATTAAACGCGGGAAGTCAAAACAAGTCGACATCATTTCTGGCATTCTGTTCAGCGATTCATTGATCGATTTTGACTACGTTCGATAAGCTAAGAAAAACTTAATATAACCCCCGACAGCTTAGGGAGGGTTCATAATTTATGTAGAGGGGGGGCTATGGCGATTTTTAGGGGGCCATGATTTTTTCCCGTTAGGTTTTAGGGGGGCTATCGAAAATCTCTCCCGATGTGAAAGAAGGTATCAGGGGGAGGGGCATAAAAAAATTCCATAAAAACCGCCACCGTCAGTTTACTCATATTTAGCAAAAGGATCTGTAAATGAAGTTCTAGACTAAGTACAGCTAGAGCTTATAAATAGCAGTCGATGTCAATGAATACTGATAAACTCACACTGATGCTTGCTTTCTCAGAACATTTATTTATAATTCCATGTTCCTCTCTTCTCTGTAGAGATCTCTTTGCGTCACTTAGAGGCAGGGGCGGGGAAAGAGAAGGAGGGAGACCGTGCCTTTCACTCTTCCCATCATCCCCCGCACGCTTATTAATTTTTATTTAAAATTTTATTAATGGGATACCAACGGGAGCCTCTGCAGGGGAGAGAGTCTGTGTTCTTAAGTTTATATTCCAATTGGTGGTGAAGCTAGATGGCCTCAAAATGTGCCAACTCGTACGAAACTCAACGGAAAGAGAAGATGTGAATAGAAACAGTTGGGCTCCTGTCTCGTTTTCACAGGGACCTATGATTATTGGAGGCATTGGAGAAGCTCAGAGATGATTTGTTGGATGATACTGCATGGCCAGTTATAATGCAGTGGTTTAATGAAGATGAGAATAAATAAATTCTCACCTTTATCAAACCCTAGCATTTATATCAAATCACTAACTGCTTTATGACTGGCTGTACAGCATGTATAGACCACATTAAAAATGGCCACAAATGACTCCAATGCAAGATACAACCTTACAACAAGATACAACCTTAAGGCTTAATACTATTTGTACGATGCAGGCACACTGTGTGTGTATCAACACATTGTGTGTATTTTTCAAGTGAAATATTACTGGAATGATGCCTCAACAAACCAAATGGCCCTTTTTAGCTGGTTTAGAAGACTGCAGTGAATGTAAGCTGTATCCTTTTATTTATGCTTATTACTTTGTTACAATTGTCATAATGTGGTTAATTTTGAGACAAAAAATGTCTTGTTTTAGTCATCAGAGTTTTTTGGGTGGTGGTGTTAGAGGAGGGGGATCATGGGGATCATCCACGGTTGTGGATTATGCAATGAGGGGGGGGGGGGGCAGGGAAAAAAACACACCAAATAATAGGGAGGACTTCCAAAAAATGCAAGGGAAAACATCTAAAATAACCAAAGCCCTTCACAGCAGTCAAACGCAAAACGTCACATCACTTCCGGTCTTTCAGAGCCTTGAAGTTTGAATTTGTTCAAACGTTTACGAGCGAGGTTCGTATGAAAACGATGCATAACATGTCCCGGCAAGCCGAATTTTACGGCGGCAAAACTTGTGCGTGACACTTTCTTCATTTTTAACACATACTCAACGTACAAAGCTTAAGCTTTCAGAAACGGCGTTAAGTTTTGCAGTTAAGTGAAACTTTTAACATTTGTTTCTATTTTCCTTTGAAAAACTATGGCGGGAACTGCGCACGCGTCGTGCGTTTGACCGCTGTGTGCCGTAGCCCCCTGTACATAAATTATGAACCCTCCCTTACGACATACTGACACTTAAATTACTAATAGAACAAATCGAAAACAGCTTCAGACGTCAATGCCTTTCGTAATATAATTTGACACGGTCACCACGTTAGATGGACAAAGTTCTATGCAAAGATCTTGACACGTTCCTTTGTCTCTACCGTGCGAAGCAAGATAATGGCTACCAAGTTCGTGAGGCACGCAACTAACACGCAGCTAACGCAAGAGAGTTCTTTTGTTTTAGCGTGCGAGCGCGCCCTGTGCGTGCGTTCACATTATTCCCTGAAACCCCGTGGTCACAAATATAAATACATTTCAAAAGTTGGCTAAACCGGATTTTGCTTTTAATGTTTTGCTTTCGGGCAACAGCTGTTTTATTCGACTGAATTAAATTCGACGTCTGAAACCAAGTCGTGCTACAGTCATGCTACAAGTCGCGCTACAGTCAATTGAGTTTGGCATGGCAGTAGCACGACGTTTCAGTCTCGTGTGGATAAAGAGCTGAATGATGCGCTGCTTTTCTTTCAAAATTGCAGACAGCAAGGACTCAGAACTGGTTAAAGCAATCGATTCCGATGCGGAGCAAAATTACCAAAGAAGAAAAAGTCTCACCTGAAGCATTGGTTCTGACACAAAGCTGACACACAGCTGTCATGACTTTCCACAAGCGACCGCTACATGCTATCTCTGAGCGCCCCGCTAAGTTGCTGAAGACGGAGGTCGAGCGGCAAATCCTTCTTTTAAAAATTTCTACACCAAAATTGTCACAGTGATGCAAACGAAAGGCTTCTAAAAGAGAAAAAGTTGTCCCCATAGATCCCACAGTAATGTAAACCAGGGATGTAAACCTTTCCCGTCCGTCGCGCACCAGGAGAAAGGCTTCTTTGCGCATGACAGGATTTCGCGCTCGCCCGCTCTCTCGCTCTCTTGTTTGCCATTTCTATTTGTTTAGCCGAGCACGAAGCGTGAGACGAACAAAAATTAAACATAATTTTTTCCCCTGCTCCGTACCCAGCTAAACAACTTGTTCACTTGCTTCTCGTGTGCTTAATGTCTATCCAGGGCCCGGGGCCCACACGGGATCGAGGGCTGATGTTGATAGTGAGGCAGATGTTCAAGGAATTCGTCAAATAAGGGTCCACAATAGCGTTCTCAGATCCCGCCATCCCGCCTATTTTTTCCTGTTAATCCCGCCAACTCGCCCTTCTCTACGTCGAAATCCCGATCCCGCCTAAATTTTTAAATAGTTTTCTACTTCCATGATGAAAACCTCACATACCTTTATTCAATGGATAGACGACAAGTAAACACGGTTTTATGGTCGATCTAAAATTAAATATCGCCACTATAAATGACAGTAAAAAGTTTTTCGTTTTTGTTCTTCTGTTCTAGACCTGTTTTACCGTTTTCTTGTCCAGGTATGAGTGAAAGGTAAAAATTGACAAAAATTGTTTGCTACGATATTCTGCCTATTCTCGGTCCTTCCGTTTTTTGGAAGACAACCTACTGAGTATGTGAGTATGTGTGAAATGGTGGTTGTTCAAGTTGTGGGGTGGTAAGCGCGCCTTGGGTTTGATCTGAAGGTCACTTTCTTAGAGACAAACGTTTTTTCCACAGTGTTTCTCTATGTAAATCCAGCTGTATATAAATGGGTTGTGTCCTTAGACAAGGCTAGGGGCACAATGGTCATGCAAGATCGGTCCAGTTATGACAGGTATGCAAAAATGAAATGTAACAAAAGATTTATAATAGTGGACTTACCTAACTCACAGTTTATTTTGAAGCTTTCAGCGTCTTTATATTACTCGCTTACAGTAAATTTCTTCTCGGAAATGTTTTTTTTTTCAAAGAGAGGCATTCTTGCTCGCACTCTTTTCATAAAATATAGCAACAAAATTTATCATGCCGAATTCCTTGTTCTTGGCGACCGCCAAAAACTGTTGCCTGGCTAGACTAACCATAGCTGTCGCGACTGAACATTGACATTTCATATTTTCATTGTTTTTTACGCATTGCATGCCTATCAGTTGTCACGTGATAAGCAGTTACTCGTGGTTGTCGCCATGTTGTGAAACTTGTGAAATAAATGGATGGTTTACGGCAATTTACAGTCCTCGTTTTGGTTGTGTTGGATGTATGAAGCGACAGTTTTTCTGGTCCTTCGACGACGGATGGTTAACCAGTGGAGAAAATCGTGGTATTGGTGAACATTTTGTGGAAATGGAAAGAAACTTGATCGAATTTGGCGATCACATGGATCAACCATCGCACAGCATGGATGTGGAAAGCGTGCAGTCGACGGAGGTGAGTCAACCGGAGGTGAGTTAAAAGAAAGATTACCATTCATTTGAAAAGTTTGGCAGCTTTGATAGAACAGTGTGGTAGTAAAACTCGCATCAATCGAATTATGGCTGACTTGAGGTCATGTTTACAACAAGCTGAGGAATTAAACGTTCAATATTTATCGTTTGTACCCGAGATTGAACACGATAAAGTACTTGAATGGTATGATTTTGAGTTTGCTCGAGTTGACGAAGCATTAGATGAAGCAGTGGTCCAGTTAGAGGAGCGTGCGAGCGAAGAAGCGTCAGTAGTGAGTTCGAATGTTAGTCGTAAATCCAAGGCTTCGCACAAGAGTGGAAAGGATCCAATTTCAGCTAAAGCGAAAGCAGCAGCGGCTCAGGCATACGTTAGAAAGCAAACGGAAATTGCAAAGGAAAAATTGCGAGAGATTGAAAGTCAAGCAGAGCTGCAAAGGAAATTGTTGAAATCTAAGGAAGAAGCAGAGAGAGTGCGATTGGAAGCAGAACTTGAACTAGAGAAACAACGTTCGATCTCTGAAGAAGCGCAGAAAACAAGGGAACTGGAACTGGAAGTAATTCGTTTGGAAGTCCAAGCTAAAGCTTTGGAAAAAGAAGCTCATGATCCTGATAACTTACAAGAAAGGCTTAAAGATTTTGAAGATGAAGAGACTATTCCAGCTAGTCACAATCAGGAAAATGATAAAGAGATCAAGCCTGATGAGGTACCTGAAAATCCCATGACATCAGACGTTGCTTACATGTCAACTTCAACTCCTAAGCCAGGAACCAAGCATCAGCAGGTGAAAGTAAAGTTTCAAGACAAAGAAGAAGCCTCTAATAAAGGACTGCATGTTGAAAGGCCTGCAAACACAATTATTTTACGATCATCCCTGGATTCGTTGCCAAAATTGAAGCTTGATTCATTCGATGGGGATCCAATTCGTTGGAGTGATTGGATTTTGATGTTCCATTCTATTATTGATGATGCAGATATTTCCTGCAATGCAAAGATGCAGCATCTACAGAATGCAGTTGTTGGTAGAGCAAAGGAGGCAATAGAAGGCTATGGTTATAGTGGAGAGCTCTATGCAGAAGCCCTTGAGAAATTGGAATCAAGATTTGGAAAGTCCCACATTGTTGTCAAGGCTCACTTGAATCGCCTGCGGAAATGGGGCAAACTTAGTGACGATCGTCTACACGAAGTGCGACGTTTCTCAGATGTCATCTCAACCGCTGTTAAAACCTTTAAGCGCCTCGGTTACACTAGCGATTTACAAGCCGCAAACAAGCTTCCTCATTCCCTCTGTGTCAAGTGGAAAGAGTACAGGAGAGATAAAGAGCTGAAACATGCAAATCTTCTGGACGTTGAGAAGTGGATTGAAGTGCAAGCAGAAGTGCATGATGATTTTGGCGCCCGGACAAGCAAGCAACCTTTTGTCCCACCTGATCATAAGTCAAAGGGAAAACATCCTGGTAGTACAGTAGTCCTCAGTACAGTAACACCCCCCCTCGATGGGTGGCAACGCCTCTGGAGGTTCTCCACGTTTCAGTCAAAGTGCCCAGTTTACTTTACCTCCATGTGTGATGGGCGACGGAAAAAATCACAAGCTACACAGTTGTCCCAAATTTAAGGAGTTGTCTGTTCAGGAAAGATTGGCTAAAGTGAAGGAACATGGACTGTGCTTTCGTTGCTTTGGAAGGCACTGGGCAAATAAGTGCAGATTTAATAAGCAGTGTGGTGTCAATGGCTGTACTAGGCTTCACAATGAGTTGCTTCATAGAATCATGGAAGAAGATAATTCCACAAGTGTCCCTACTCCTGAAGAGCCAACCATGCAACCCAGTCATCCAGAACCTTTAGTGGCAAGTTCTCATGTGATGCAAGCTACATGTAATAAGTCGAGAGTTTTACTTCAAGTAGTTCCTGTAACTCTGAATGGACCGTGTGGTCAGCTCAATACCCACGCACTTCTTGACCCTGGTAGTACTTGTTCTCTTATTCGAGCAGACGTCGCAGATCAGTTAAATTTGGATGGTCCTCCTACCTCTTTGGACTTGTTTGGTATTCAAGTCACTTCGCATCTTAACACAAAGCGAGTCTCATTTAACATTGGTCCTGTTAATGAACACACTCGTTATCTGATGGAAAATGCTTTGGTTGCAGAGAAATTGAATGTGCCTCCTACTTCAGTCAACATGGCAAGTGTTAAGTCCCAGTGGAAACATTTAGTTGACATTGAGCTTCAAGATGTGGATAGAGCAGAGATCAAGGTCATCCTTGGAAGTGACGTCACAGAAATCATTATCCCAAGAGAGGTACGAGAGGTTCACCATTTGGAATCAAGACAAAACTTGGTTGGACTGTGACAGGAACTCTCCCAGGATATTCTCGTAATTCAGAATCTGTATGTTCCATTCACGGGGCTTCGCCTGAAGAAGAACTGAATGAACTTGTTAAAACTTGGTGGAAAACGGAATCATTTGGGTGCAAGTATGATTGTGATGAACGGAGATCGAAGGAAGATGAGCTGATTTGTTCCTTGAGAGAACAACCTGTAAAGTTGATGGGAGGTATCAAGTTGGACTTATTTGGAGAGATTCAAATAGCGATTTGCCAGACAACAGAGCTGTTGCAGAGAAGCGTTTACACTTGTTGGAGAAACGCCTTGAAAGTGACCCAGAGCTGAATGCCAAGTACAGACAAACTATAGATGATGATCTCCAGAAAGGATACATCAAGAAGCTGTCTGAACGAGAATCGTCAGAGCCTACTACCCGTGCATGGTATTTACCGCACCACCCGGTGCTACATCCCCACAAACCTGGAAAGGTGCGTCGAGTTAGTGATGCAGCAGCCAAATATCAAGGCACTTCTCTAAATGACCATCTGTCCTCTGGGCCTGACCTTTTGAACTCATTAGTTGGTATACTAATGCGCTTCCGCCAAGAGTTGATAGCTATGTCTGCTGACATCGAAGCCATGTTCAATCAAGTGGCGGTTCCTGAAGAAGACCAATCTGTTTTGCGTTTTGTCTGGAGACGAACTCCGGAGGACAGGGTGGATGTGTACCAATACGTCAGGCACATTTTTGGTGTGAAGTGCTCCCCTACATGTTCTAATTATGCGTTGCGACGAACAGCTCAAGACAATAAGGATTCCTTTCCTTTGGAAGCGGAAGTAGTGGAGAGGAACTCTTACATGGATGATTTATTCAAATCAGTACCATCCCTATTGGAAGCATATAGTCTTCAAGTTGGACTAGTGAATTTACTTTCACTAGGTGGATTCAGACTGACAAAGTGGATATCAAATGACAAACATTTGCTTAACGCAATCCCTGTGGAAGAACGAGCACAGTCAGTGCACACTATTGGAGAAGAAGGCACTCTGCCTGCCGAGAGAGCTCTGGGAGTGATTTGGGATGTCCAGAAAGATGTTTTCTTATTCAAGATCAAGCCAAAGGAGTTGGCGGATACACGGCGGGAAGTTATCAACCTCACAGCTTCGATCTTTGACCCAATTGGCTTTTTAGCCCCATTCATTGTCCGGGCAAAGATATTTCTTCAGTCGTTGTGGAAACTTCGTCAAGGTTGGGATGAGAAGATTCCGGAAGAATTCCAGCAAGAATGGTCCGCTTGGCAGAAGGAACTGGAGAGTCTAGCCGAATTCTCAGTACCACGGTTCTATCACCTTTTCATGGCTTCACCCATTTCCATTCAGCTACACTTGTTTGGTGACGCAAGTGAGAGAGCATTCTGCGCTGTTGCATACTTTCGATTTGAGTATCCTGGTGGAGCGAGACAGTGTGCATTTGTAGCTGCGAAGACCCGTGTTGCTCCTGTTAAACCGCTGAGTATTCCAAGACTGGAACTGCAAGCAGCAGTTCTTAGTGTACGGTTGGCGATCATGATCCAGAAAGAACATGACTATGAGATATCCTCCACCCATTATTGGAGTGACAGTAGTTCTGTTATTGGTCAGATTCCTGGAGAGTCGAAGCGACATCCTGCCTTCACTGCCAACAGACTTTCTGAAATTCTTGATGCTTCAGAACCCCAACAATGGCGTCACTGCCCTGGTAAACTTAATCCTGCGGACGATGGTAGCCGTGGCTTGAAAGCAGATGCAATTACTCCGAACTGCCGCTGGTTAAATGGTCCAGCATTTCTTCTACTGTCAGAAGATCAGTGGCCTGAAGATATCCCGAAGTCAAAGTTCACCACTGACATGACTTGTGAAACACCAGCTGAGATTAACATGTCAGCTGCGGTTGCTAGGAGACTCAGCCCTGAGTTCATGGACTTGTCCCATTACTCATCGTTTGTTAAAGTTTGTCGAATTACTGCTTATGTGCAACGATTCGTTCGGAATTGCAGAGGAAGAAAGACAAAAATGGAAACGAAGATTGGTCCATTGGAGGTTCAAGAAATTAAGGAGGCGCGATTGATGTGGATCAAGTCAGTTCAAAGAGAAGCATTTCCAGCCGACATCTGCAATTTAACCGCTGGCCAACCTGTTGGAACGAAAAGTCGCTTGAAGACTTTAACCCCTTTCTTGGATGAAAGTGACATTCTCCGGGTCGGCGGGAGAATCGACGGTGCAGCAATTTGTTATGATGCCAAACATCCAATGATCATTCCTCAAGGTCATCAGCTATGTCGTCTTGTGATCATGGACTGCCACAAGAAGCTCAACCATGAAGGTACAGAACACGTTCGGAACGAACTGAGATTATTGTATTGGATACCGCATTCTCGGTCTACTGTGAGGAAAGTCCTTAATGACTGTTCAGTATGTAAGAGAAGAAGAGTCAAGCCACAACCCCCTTTGATGGCAAGCCTCCCGAAAGATCGGTTGGAAGTAGCTCCACCCTTTTCGAAAGTTGGCGTTGACTATTTTGGGCCACTCATGATCAAACACTCGCGCAAGCAAGAAAAACGCTATGGATGTCTCTTCACGTGTTTGGTTACAAGAGCGGTACATCTTGAGGTTGCGCGGTCACTGGAGACCGATTCGTTCATCAATGCACTCAGAAAATTTGTGGCGAGACGTGGACCACCATCGGACATCTATTCTGACAATGGCTCTAATTTTGTGGGAGCTGACCGAGAGCTAAAGCAAAGCTTGCAGGAATGGAACCAGTCACAAATTGCTGACTTCCTGTCTCAGAAGGAGATTCAGTGGCATTTCAACCCTCCAGCCGCACCCCACTTTGGTGGCATATGGGAACGTTTAGTCCAGTCTTGCAAGAAAGCTCTCAAAGTTGTCCTCCATGGTCAAGTGGTGACAGATGAGATCCTGGAGACAGCATTTGCAGAAACAGAGGCCCTTGTGAATAGCAGACCCCTTACCGAAGTCAGTTCTAGTAGCAGTGATTTGGAAGCCATCACGCCGAACCACTTCCTTATATCCCGTGCGAATCCTGTGCTACCCTGTGGTGGTTTTGCAGACAAGGAGATTTCCAGTAAGAAACGGTGGAGGCAGACACAAGTCATTATCAATCAAGTCTGGGTAAGGTGGTTACGAGAATATCTGCCAACCCTGATTGCTCGAAAGAAGTGGAATCAGAGCACACGTAATGTCAAGGTTGGAGACTTGAAGACGAGAAGACCCAAAGGGGAGACTGGCCCCTTGCTCGTGTCATGAAGATCTTTCCTGGAAAAGACGACACTGTCCGCGTTTGTGAAGTGAAGACGAAAGCTGGAGTGTATAAGAAACCAGTCGCGAAGCTGGCGCTGTTGGAAGAGTGTCCTACCTAATAAATTAGCTGAACACTGGCGGGAGAATGTCGCGACTGAACATTGACATTTCATTTTTCATTGTTTTTTACGCATTGCATGCCCATCAATTGTCACGTGATAAGCAGTTTTGTAAGCGACCTCGTGGTTGTCGCCATGTTGTGAAACTTGTGAAATAAATGGATGGTTTACGGCAATTTACAGTCCTCGTTTTGGTTGTGTTGGATGTTTGAAGCGACAATAGCTGATCATAGTTGCTCCAACAAACGCTCAATCGGAAAGGATCGGAAAAGTTAAGAACGCAGACGAGGCCAAGGAATGCAACACGACATGTGACTTGATACCTCTTTCCGAAAACAACACAAAATATCACAAAAGGACTCATATTAGCTTGACATGCGGGCTACTCTTCCTTGATCAATTCATTACTTGAAAGCCGACACACTTCATTCACAAAAGATCCATTTCTATCAGCCGAAGCTGGTCAACGCATGCAGTCTCGTAAAAATTAAAATACCGTATCCCGCTACTCTCCCCTTGCGATTCTCGCATCCCGACCCCTTAATAACACAGAATCCCGCTCCCGCTCTCAATTGAAATTCCCGCTTCCCGCTCCCGTTTTCAGCTCTCATCCCGAATATCGCCACAAAAATTAGCCAAATCCCGCATCCCGCCAAACCTATTGTGGACCCTCTCAAATAGCATCAAGACCAGTTCGTATGTGTGAATCATCTATTAGCAGTTTTCAGTGGTACGTCTGAAAATAGATCAGCTAAGTACGAGGTGCAATTCTAAATTTCATTCCCCAATTAGTAGCAACTAGCTAACTCTCTTTTTTTTATTTGTTTTTGTTTTTGTTCAGTTTGTTTTCTGATTTGCCGCAAGAAGAGTGTAAGGGAAGGATGCATCGGGCGGCTGTTCACCCGTCATGAATAGCAAGAGTTCCGTAAACCCCAAATGAGGGGGGGGGGGCGGGAATTGGGAAATGTTCTTTGAACGAGCTGAAAAAATTCCCATAACGTTCATAATAGTAGACAAAGAAAAAAAACAGTAGTACATGAAATCAATAAAGTAATGTGTTTGTTATTCCGATATTTTGGACAGCAAGCCGTCCTTCTTCAGGGAGATACATAAGGTGTTAAAAGTTACAAAGCTTACGAGGTTTTTTTTTTTTTGGTAGATCGTTAGTCCCTAACGACGAGTAATTCAACTGATTTCGTAATGAGCGCGCACGTTCATAAGACAGTTATGACCTCAGCCCTCAATGACTTATGAAGTACGTGGTTCAGTAATATTAGTCAATAATGCATGACACCTGTGAACCTCTAGTTAAGTCTGAAATGCATGATTTCTCTCACTTTTTACTTTTCACTTTTTCTTTTCACTTGGGGTTACTAAGGTCACCTTAGGCTAAGTCTACTTAAGGTGATTCCATTCAATTGCATTGCGCATCCTTTCTGCGCATCATTTTTTGCGTGATTAGCGCGCGCGCTCGTTCGGAACTCGATAGGTTTTCTATGGAAGCTGAGCTGTTCAGAGGAATAAATGGTCGTTTTCTCCCAAACGAACTCGGTGTCCCCACTTTTTTATTCCGTTTATTTAAGGAAAATACGACTTTACATGATATCTTCAAATTTGAAGAATTTTTCATTATTCAATTTTGAAATATTCCGGTTAATTGACCATTAAAGTCAGATTTTAGGCGTTTCTCTGGAACCGTGCAGACGCTCGATTTGCCTATTATTTCAAATTAGTTTCATTGTTACGGCAATTTTAAGACGTTTTATTGTAACATTGTACTTCTATCATAAGAATAATGCTTATATTTCATTGCTAGTTATAACTTTGTTGAAGTAATGGGTGTCTGTAGTAAATGGATAGGTTTTTTAATATTGCTGTCTAAAGATAGCAAAGTACCTATATACTACAGCCCCGTAGCGTGAAATCAGACACGGTGACCCCCTCTTTTTATTACATTTTTTAAATGTACTAGGTGTAGTTAGTAACTGTGGAAAGTTTCAACAAATTCTCATTACAACTTCTTTTTCAATGAAATCACCTTAAGGCGGACTTAGTGTGTATTGTGAACCCACAACGTGGTTCTGCACAATGCTGCATTTTTGTTGCATTGATATACAAGGCAGTGTGGGTGGCTGTTGCAGGGGTCATTTTCCCATAATATCTGAGTTTCTTTCCTGATATACATTCAGATCAGTTTTGTGGTTATACAGCTGTATACAGAGTAACTATTGAAGTGCAGTCCATCCAGTGTTTCAAGCTACAACCGTTTTGGTCACCATGGCAAAAAAATATTGCCAACTGAAATTGTTGTGGCGGTTGCTAATTTGGTCACCTGGGTTCTTGTTGCAAGGTACTCGTAGATTATGAGATCCAGGCAAAGTAAAACGTTGTCTTCAGAACTTCATTCACTTTTTTCTTTGTGTATGAATCCTCACATCTCCCTTTAATTATCAGTTGACTACCCCCACCACTTCCTTTTTGGGCTCATCACATGCAACATCAGGCAGGTGTGTGAAGACGGTAACAAGAATAAATTCGATGAAGGCGAACAATGACAGGGCTCTGTGAGTAAAGTGGTGAACGCGAAAGTAGATTGAGATAAATATTCCTGCTAAACCGACATTTATGCACGTTGAGGTAAATAAAAAAAAAGAGCCTGAGATGTCTTCGATTAACACCTAGTAAACTAAGGACTAGTGATAGAATCTCGCGAGAGCGGTTCTTTGCACAGCTTTAATCACAACAAAAACACCGAAACGTTCATAGCGATTTCTTAACTGTCACTGGAGAATTCGCGTTCGTCAGCCACGAAAGCGATGAAATACAGAACAACACAAACCAAGGGTCTAGGGAGAATGACTGGGAAGTAAAAAAAACCATTTTTCTACAGCACTGGGATGCGGCTTTAATAATTTTTACTAATGAAGTCCCGTATCTCAAGTATTGTTGCTTGAAATATTAGCAAATTCTGTCTTTGCTTCTGCGTACTCTTCGCGGTGCAATGCAAATTCGTTGCTCAATTTTTGACGAAAAGGATATTTTCGCTCATTTTTCTCTTTACATGCCCTGGGCAGCTACAGTGGAAGCCCCAACATGGCGGACGCCAGTAAAACGAAATCTCCGATATAACAAACACATTCCAGAATTTAGTATGAGTTAAGGAATAAACGCCATCACGGAGTAACAGAAGTTGAATGCGTTAACAGATTAGCACAGATGCATGAGAACCGATATCACGATTGTAACAAGAGTTTTTATCAGGGTTTTGGCTATCCGAACCGTTTTTAAGTCTTGAAATATACGGGCGATGCCGAAGGTAAACGCTACAGCCGGGGCGCTGTTAAACGGAGAATTGGAGGGGAGAAGCTTCGGAGAGCACTCAAACTTGCTGCGTGGCACTTGTTACGGGATATCAAAGGTACTGGATCGTTGTAACTCGTCCGCAATAGCAAAGCAGAAAGATTCAGGAACAAAACTGGAACTCGTAAACTGTTTAATCGTAGACTACACACGTACAATCTAGCGTCTTGCGGTGACTCAAAGTGGTACAGTACGGAGAATAATTCAGCAGGGTCGTACATAAGGGTAGTCCTTGATAACCTAGTTCAGTTAGACTAGTCGTGGTAATTCAAAGAGATTTAATACACGGGCTTCTTACATATGCTAATATAGTTCGGTAAGCCTCTCAACTAAATTAGTTTAACAGCCGAGTAAATAACTAAAAGCAGCCATTATTAAAACTCTAACCTAAAACAGATTATACAGAGCAGCTGATAACCGTGCCTAGGAATTGGTTCTAGGATATTGCACGGGACTAATAAGTAAATATGACTGTGAATTTCCTCGTTTTATGCTGTTTACAGAAAATTGATTGCAATAACGATCGGGACTCTTATTCTACTCTAACGAGTTCCACTTCTACACCCTAAACCATCTGCACCCTCGAAGCACCCTAAAAACATAGCTGAATAAAGACTCATTTTAACAAGGATTACAAAGGCTCAATATTAAAATAACTTTCCAAAATAAGTCTTAAAACACTGAATTAAAACAGCTTTTTAGATTTCTAGGAGTTTGAGTTCCTATTCATTAGTGAAGATTAATCGTCCTTGTGACACGATTTTTTAATCGTTCAAATCTGGATCGTAATTAAACCGATTGCTGAGTGGTGCCAGAAACTCACGAGTTTCTGGTGGTGTAACAGAACACTGTTTAATATTTAACGCAAAATAATTATCAGCTAAACCCGATGTAAGGAAGATTTTGGTCTTTTCTACACAAATTAGTTATAACGGGGTTTCTTTAAACAAACACGCGTGCTAACGAACACACTTTCGTGGTCCCCTGGCAGCCTAGGACCCAGGCGTTCCCCTCCCGCTCACTCGACTCGACTTGGTGCGAAATGTCGTGACGTCACCGAATTTCGCGCCAAGTCGTGTCAGCCAGAAGAGAACGCCTGGGTACTAGGCTGGTCCCACGGCACTTCATTATATCAGAGTTCACTTGACCATTCGAGTTTTTAGGTATATACTTTACCAAACATTTACCACAGATATCCAGGCTGACAACAGGACTTTTCAAGGGCAACATAATTATAACGATTTCTATTGGATTCTAGTGTCAGTTTGGTAACAAAATTGTGCATAAATAGTTATTAAGGTGTACTTACCTTATCAAATTATATCTATAAGGTATGTGTTGTTTCTTGACTGTTTTATGCTTCTAGTTTGTCTTCACAAAGAGAAACCAGAAGACCAAAATCTTGTCGATTTATTTCGTGAGTTTTAAGTTCGCGAAGACTAGTAACGATACAAAAATCCGGCAATGCAATAATTAAAGATGTTTTGGTACATACACTCTATTAGTAATTTACATTTAATAATAAACATTGATGACGTGAACAATGACGCGTTGCGCTCCCTACAATCTAAATCCCACAAGTACAACTCTTAAGTAACTTCTCTCCAAATCTGGGAGTGTCTTTTACGCTATAAACAGACATGTTTCAACCAGTCTGCCAGTAGAAATATTTCTTTAAAGCTCTTCGTAGGCGGTTTGATAGTGAGTCACCGAGCAGAAAGGCCACCTGACCAGTTAGATACCGTCAGATACCTCACCTAAAAACATGAAAACGGGTTTAAGACGGAATCCATCAGGAAATTGAGTAATCAGTGGACAAAAACCTTGTACCAGAATAATTTAAAGCATATCGCATTCTGTTTTACACTTTTTAAGAGCTATAGACGTAATTAGTTATCTGTAATAACACCAAAGACAATTTCCTATGGGAGCCCGAGAAATTAAATTTCAAATTTCACAGGAATTGTGTAAACACGGGTAAAATAGGTACATTTTTATGCATAAGATTTCATTTTGTTCATTTTGTTTGGGCTCCCATAAGAAACTGTCTTTGGGATTATTACAGATAACAAATTACATCCATAGCTCTCAAAAAATGTAAAAAAGGATGCGATATGCTTTAATATTATTCTGGTACAAGGTTTTTGTCCACTGAAAATTAAAATTACTCAATTTCCTAATGGATTCCGTCTTAAACTCTTTAAGATCCAGCAATTCTCTTCTAGTTTACAACTCAGTTCATGTCTTACATAATACAAGAATGTAAACAGCGTTGACTTTGTTCTATGGTTTTCGCAAAAAATAAGGTCTTTTTCTCGCACGCTCGTAACAAACAGCACACAGCGGTCACATCTCTTACTACGCAGGGTAGGATGTACATTTAGATATAGTGGAAACCATGGAGTACAGTCACCAACGTGCATAAAAATGTGGTAGTATGAACGGGGTGGACTGATTATAACGCGTGGGCAGATTAAGGAGGTTTTCAGTTGGGGAAATAACTGCATATTTAAGTTCTTCTTTGGGACGAGAAAAAGAGGCCGTAAAGAGGAGGCTGTTGCATTAACGGCACAATCTTAAGGACCGGGTTACACCGAACTATTTTTAGCCAATGACGTCACGTTAGTGACGTCATATGGCTACTGTCAGAGCCTAAAAATCAACGATATACGATACACGTGTCGTGTCTGTCTTACGATTTGTGAGGCTGGGGGAATATTCTGTGAGAGGATGGGTGGGGGTGTGCACCGGGACACTGAAACTCTTACCTTATCAGCGGCACAAACCCATACAGCTAATGTTATGGGAGTAAGACCCCCGGGCTTTGAAGTGTTTTGCATTCCCAAGTGTGGATCTACTTTGAATGCCTGTTTTGTGTACGTGAGGTCTGGCAGGATTTTATTCGCGTTATAGTCCTGTGTTTACTTAGCTGAAGTACAAATTTCCACATCAGCAAATACAAGAAAGCCCATTGGGCATTTTAACCGGCCATTCTGACCCTCCCCACCCCTAGGTTTCACAAATGTTAGCGCGATCCTCTATTTATACGAACCGGCGTGACGAAAAGTGTGATTGTGTGACACAATATTTTGGCTAAACGTTACTGGATGACGTAATGTTTAAACTCTGATGACTCAGCTTATCTTTCTTATCGCTTTTATTTGTGCTGAAAAACGCAAATTCACTCAAACGTTGAATGTCGATATAAATTCGTCCACAACTGTTGTGCCTAGACCTTAAATACAAACAGTGAACATAGCAGTAGAATCAGAATATAACGCTTGATAAACACGAGCTCGAGCAGATCGTCAGAGTATGGGGCACGTCAAGGCATATCTCATGAAGTGATGTTTAAATCCGGTTTGCTAACCCGGGAATCCCCTTGCAAAAGTAAACAAGCCAGAGGGGACGAAAATCGCCCACGTCTTTGAAAGCTAACGCGCCTGTCGAGCCGCAATCGATTTCGCGCTCACTCGCTTGTTTTTCTTTTCCTTCACTATCTCTGAACGGAAAGAAAGACTGCTCGTAGCCTTTAGCGAATACCACACGCAAACTACACAAATCCGTCGATAATATTCAAATATTTTCGTTCTTTCAATGCAAAAAGACTCGTAACACCTGCCTTATTAATTGATCTCCTTATTAATGACGATTCCTTCGTATCAACTTCTCGCCTCAAATAAACACTCATCTCTCTCCATTCATAAGAACTATCATGTACTGATGGTGCAATCAACTAATATTGCATCATCATACTAGTACCAATTCCTTCTCTTCCTAACCCACGCCGGCAAAACGCAACTGTCCTTTTTGTCCGCTGCGAAATACAAGTTAGCCAATCAGAAACCTTACAATCCACTTCGCAAACAACCCCCCCCCCCCCAAAACGCCAAGGGAAACCGCCTCTCACGCAGCACAATATTACACCGCTCCTATACAAAACGCAACTTTCAAAGCAAATCACATTCACAGGAGCGTGATATGCTCCCAACATTCACAAATCCTTCTGACTCCCACATTTTTACACCCCTCAAAATGTCAATCCCAATAAAAAAAAACTCCTGCGCTAAAAAAAATTTCACCATAACGACTAACTAGATCAGACAACACAGCCAATTTCGCATTCAATCCTATTACCGTATTTATTCGCCTATAAGCCGATCCCGGCTATATAGCCGAGACCCTAAACTTGTAACACAGAATACTGACCCAATGTTGACAAAAAAAATTCAGGAAACTCTCGGCTATAAGCCGAGACCCAAAAAATGAGCAATCTACTCGAATGAAACACAAAAAATGTTGCGCAAATTTCCAAGGAAACTTACAAATTCAAGTCGAAGTGAATAATAAACGCGATCGAAGTGCTGACCTCTAAGGAAATACTTCTAAAGTTACTGATTAATAAACATGATCGAAATGCTAACCTCTTAGGAACCCTTTCCAAAGTTGTCGTTTGAATGAATCAGTGTGTTGAGGAATATTAATTGATCCTAATCAAAGTATAAAACTCCGTATCAAGAACAGAACTATCAACAGTTACCATAGTACTGATACATCGCTCCAAATCTTAAAGATAGTTTGCGTTCACAATGCCGAAGGCACGTTGTATCTCGTACACTCTATCTTGCCTTTAAATTAAAAGTCATCGCAGAAGCAGAGGCTGTAGAAAATAACTGCGAAATACGGCTTAGCGAGTCGATGGTCCGTTGCTGGTGACGTCACCAAGGAGTCCTATTCAACGGCGAGCTGAAGATGTCTGCCAGATGAAAGACGATGGGCCGCTACATCCCAAAATATCCTGAGCTCGATCAACAGTTGTTCAAGTGGTTTACGGAGCAAAGAAGTCAAGGTGAGAATTCATTTGTCATGTTTCAGTATTTTTTCGATGAAACCAAAATGAAATGAATTTGTCACGCAACTTTTTGACTGCGAGCGTTGTTTGCATAGTATCACATTTCAACTCACTCGTGGGAACCAACACTTCTGATTGGTTGGAATCTTGCGGAGTCGAAACAATGCTGTCAAAACAAAGTTTACATTCGACTCGCTCGATTTTATAATATATTTTCCACAGTGAATTAAATGTTATTGCTTGTGTCGTTTTAGGTATCGCCGTGAGCGGATTAATGTTACGTCTGAAAGCGAAGGAACTAGCAAATGATCCAAGGCCCCCCTCGGATGGTATCAAAACTGGAAGCGGCGCCATTCCGCCGAACGAAGCAAACTCTGGCTCAACGCCTGCCCGATGACTTGGAAAATAAGATCTGCAGTTTCACCGCTTCGTGATAGCAGCCAAACAGCGAATGCAGTATCCACTGGAGAAAATCTTCAACATGGATGAGACCCCGATGCGGTTCGAGCTACCTTCATCGCGAACCCTTGAGTCACTGACCCAACTTCAGTATATACATGAATAGAAACGGACACAATCGAAAAAACGTAGTTGTAGACCTTCCTCCAGACTGTATTTCAAAGATAAATTCAGACTCATACATCAACAACTCAGACAACGTTCAGATTTACGAAGACTCTCAGTTCAGTTCTTGGGGGGTGGAAATTCCCAGAAAACACACTCGGGTCCAGTTTTCCACACACTCCCCCGCGTTGATTGATACTATCAATCAAAGTTCAGTTCAGAAAAAATCTCTCAAAAAACACGACTCTTTACAAAATAGACTCGATTAAGAAATCCGTCATTCCACCACATCCGATTGGCAACAAGTTTAGAAGCCATTGCACCACGAGAACAGATGTCAGCTGGATTGGATTCTGTGGGGCAGTAATTCCACTGTGTTGGCTTGACAAGACGACGAATCTCTACCACTCTATTTTGCACAAATTGCTTGAATTCCTTGTTCACGCCCCAAATCCACCACAGGGCAATTTGAGAGTCCAACCAGCAGAATACAGAATCAATGTTCAATGTTCCTTTAAAGGCTGTCAAGACAGTACTGTTCAGTCGGGCTAAAATAAGAGCACCCATAATTTCCATGCGAGGTATGGTCTCCCCATCGATCGGAGCAACTCGAGTTTTTGATGAGACAAGTTGGGTGAAAACTGTTCCAGAGATCAGTTCAACGCGTAAATAAACAACTGCTCCATAGGCCTTCTCTGAGGCATCAGCGAATCCGTGGAGTTGAGCGCTTTGTAAATCTGCTGATGATGAACCGCGAAAGTAATGTCTCTTCAGCTCTACCACTCCAGCTTTCCTTGTGTCCTGAACGAGCTTCAACCATTGTTCGTGAAGAAATGAATCAACAGGGTCATCCCAATCTACCTTAGATTTGCAAATGGCTTGGAAGATGATCTTAGATAGAATGATGACTGTGCTAAGTAGCCCCAGAGGATCGTAAAACTTGCTTGTAGCCACAAGAATTGCTCTCTTTGTGATTGTGCCATTGTTGATGGTTTCCAGTGGGGAGGCTAGGTCCAGGAACAACAAGTCTCTCTGATTATCCCGTCCTACGCCCAGGACCATTAGCCTTTCTCTGCTAGGATTCTCTGCTGACTCGAATAGAGAACTTGAGAAGGTTTGATCTTCGTCTTGAATCTTAGGCTCTTCAACAGACTTGCTTTGAACTTGACACACTTGGGAAGACTGTTCTTCGGAGTCTTTAATTCTTTCTTGTAAAATTGCAGAGTTGGACACCCACTTTCGCATGTTGAAGCCTCCATTACTGAAAGATGAGTTAAGTTTCTTGTACATCTCGAAGACAGAATCATCAGAATCATCTCCACTCACGAAGTCGTCCACGTACAGACTTTTCAATACCTTGTCAGCAAATTCTCTGGAAATATCAGTGGACGTGAGGTGATGACGGATGGTTGCGTTTAGTAAGAAAGGACTGGAGGAGACACCAAAGGCAACTCTTCCTTCGCCGTTCATATCTTAAATACTGTAAATTAAAAGACAAAAACATAGGAAGGTACCATTCAGAAGACTCATATGCGCATGCGTCTTATATAAGACAGTACCGCTCTTGAGTACCCGTACCACAAGCTTTACAGCACTTTCTTCGTATGTTAAGCCAACTTGCTTTCAGGAAAAGCCTTGTCCATTTTATAAACTAGCGGTCGCCATCATGGCGACGGCCGGTTAACAAGACGGACTTGCCAATTTGAGATGTTGTACGAACGGAACGTGGAAATTAACGTTACTTCGATCCCTAATTAACAGTGAAATAAACAACATTTAAAGCCCAAGTTTATAACGATGGTGGAAAGACTAGAGTAAAACAGCATAAAATTTTTCGGGATTATCTCTCGGTAACAGCGAATCTAAAATTTGCAGTGTCATTTTTGAGTGCGTGTTACAAAACATGAAACCATTTAAAACGAAATCGGAAATTGCGCGGCTTGTTGCTAGCTATTCTTAAAACTGAAAAACTTGAATGAAACTAGTATTAAAATCCAAGTCACAGTGGTGATCAAGGAATTAGAGAATGGATGTAGTAAAATCTTTACAAGATACTAAACGTTATTTCGGGGTTATTCATAGCTCAAAGAGTAAAGCGTATGTTGAGAAATTTGCATAGTTGACTTTGCATAATTTCAGCCTGAGGAATGTAACGCAACACTTAAAACATCTCGAACCGACCGCAACAGTACCGAAAGATTAACAACAACAGATATGTGACAAAGCATTCTAATAGAGACCTGTTGGATCTACTGGAAAGCGAACTGAATTTGAACATTTTCGTACTGTTCGAAGGCAAAGCAAACGAAATTTATTCGGCTGTAGGTTGAGACTAAAAATAAACACGTGAGCTAAAAATAACTTTGTACCGTGGGAAAGTTACAAATGTAAACATACTTTGGTCGATTTGCGAAGCAAAAAGACGAAAATTATTATAGCCGACTTGATTACAAAGCAAGCAACTTCAATCAACAGGGGAAATAAATATGGTTGCAAAACTATTTCAGTCGTGTTTATAAACGCTAGTTCAAACCGATTTCGAACGAGAATATTGTGGATACAAGAAACGCACATTTGATGGTTGACTGAAACGTGGTTGACTGAAACGTCTGAAACCTTACAAATTAAACAAAGTAAAGCGAGTCGCGTGTCACGCAAATCACGCAGAGCGTCAAAACGGCACCCTTTAGAAAGTTGACCGTTTTTGAGCACTGAAAAGTATTGGATATTCGCCGGTAGAAGTAAGAAATTAAAAGGTTCCACTGCAACTTGCATTTATTTCTGAAGTAAAATTGTTAACTTTCCACTGATCTTTGCCTAAATTATGTATGCAATATTTTTCGACGGTGAGTTTAAGTTTAAGTTTACTTGTTTTTGTCTGTGTTCTTTGAAGAACCGTGAAACAAAGAGCTTTCTTCGGTTTCTTTACTCCACGTAGTTACACTGCTCGATCATTACCGGGTTTTATAGTAAATAACCACAAGATCTTTTTGGTGGTGGTGGGGGGGGGGGGGGGCTGAGGGGTTAGGGCGGGACTTACCAGAGGTGTAAAGACCCATAGGTTGTCAGGATAAATTTCACCATATTGTGAAAAAAAAAACAGCATTGGCTCTGCGCGCATTGCGTGCCTATGTAAGAAATAAACTACCGGAGAGTGGACACCCTGATGTCCACTGTCCGGTAAATGGCAGAAACAACAATACCAAAGAAGCAAAGACATCGAAGTGCCACAAATATATGTGGTCCAAAACACGTCACCACTACTTACCTCAAAAAGTTGAAGTGCAAATCCTGCATCTCTTTCCTCCATCAAAATTACGTTTCAAGAACGGTCAGTAGTTCCCTTTCTTGTCTCGACTTGGTTTACTTCTTTGGATAAAACTGTAGGTACTACAAACCTACAAAATTTAAGGGTGACGTAAAACTAACGAAAATGAAAGCAAAACAAAACAAGAAGAGAACAGGTACCCCAAGTTCGAAATGTGAGAAATTCTGCTATAACATTATAGGAAAAGTCAATTATCAGGATTTTTGAGAGAAAAAACCGGCATTCCCTTGCAATTAAGAACACGAATTTAGATAAAAACTCACATTTAGATACAAATTAATTTAGATAAAAATTCATTTGTCTCCTTAACCCCATGGTCTATCTAGTTGTGTCTCTAGTGTGTCTTGGAGCGACTTCAGCGAGTTTAAGCTCTGCTATCTGAAGCGTGCGGTAGGTAAATGTAAAATTAAGGGCAACAAACCCTTACAAAAACAAGCGCCGTTATTTTAGGTTTACAGCATCAACCGCATGACGTCATTTTCATGACGTCATCGGTTAAAAACTGTCGTGGAAACTCAGCTCTGATAGTAAATAAAATAACACAAGGATTTCCAATTAAAGTTTATTAACTCGGAATTCTTTGACTTTGTGACCTTCCGACCAGTTTGTCGTATTGCATATCCACATTCAACTCGTGGGTTTGACAAGTGATCATAGAACACGAATAGACGAATAGCGCCTACCATGTGATGAAATACGGCCTCTCACATAGCTAACTGAGTAATGCGTTTGAACGTTAGAAAGGAGTCTGTGCTATAAAAATGCATCGCCACTATTACAAAATCACTTAAAACGTCAAAAATTGAAACGTTTCAGTGACTTGAATGAAAAGGTTTAGCCAAACGGCAAGACATTGACCAAAGGTTATTTCAACTTAACTCGACAGAACAATGGACAAAAATCTAAGCTGCTCACCATGCATTTGACACCGTGTCTTTATAAATACATCACACTACTCTCTTTGGGGTTCTGTGGGTCTTTATTGCACTAGACCACCGCGATCGCTCCCTCCAAATCCCCCAAAGAGAGAAGACGAATAATTAGCGAGTGATACCTTCACACATTCGTTTGACTGTTTCCAGCTTCTATCGCAGCGAACGGTTTAAATATCTACATCACTTCCACATGATATCTGACACGTTGTGTGTATTCCTTACAAATGTATCATGTTTACCTTAACAGATCCTGAATTTCCACTTACCTTTGGAACAGGAGAGAAGATGAAAGCTAAATCGAACCGGTACCATGAACCATTGTCCACATTTTTTCCACTAGCACTTCGCATTGTCTCTCCCAGCTGTACTTCTCTTTATAAGCTTTACGCAGTACTTTGACCTCTTCAAGCCGCTTTCCGCGGTGTTTGTCACGGACAGCTCCAATTGCTTCTGCCCACTTTGTAGGTTCGTTCGAATCAACTATGCATGATTCGCCAAAAGGAATGTTTTCTAATGCTTTGGCAAATCCTGAGTTTCTACCCACAAGAATGGGCAAACCTGCAGACAAGGCCTCAAGAGCAACCAAACCAAATCCTTCGGATCTTGATGGCATGATGGCAAGGTCAACTTCACACAACAAGTCTTTCATCTCCTGTCTACTTTGTTTAAAACGTCTGACAAACAGTTGCTCTCTAGAGACACGATACCCGAGTAGCTTGTCCATTATCTTATCCTGTTTTCCATCAGGGGCACCCACAAACACAAGATGAAAACGCTCTTTCAACCGCTCATCAGCAAACGCTTTAGCAGCGATGTCGTATCCCTTTAGCTCGAAGTCCTCATCATCACCACGCCCAAATAACAACACTTTGAAAACGGAACGTTCCTTAGGAGATTGTTCCAAGTCCCCGAATTCCCTTTCAAAAAGTCCTGGAGTTAATGACAAAATATCCAGATCTTTCTCATATCGTCGAAGATACGAAGAGTAAATCTCTTCCAGTCTGGGTCCAATAGGCACAACAAGATCTGCACGTTTACACAGATCAATTTCATCCTCATGTTTCTTTTCACCTTCTGCAATGGGCTCAGGATAGCCTTTGTACTTGGCGAGGTCCTCTGGAGCAGTATGTACCACTTGGATCCACCTACGACTCCGGTTTGTATGTCTTATCGCTTTTCCTTGTTTGCCAAGCTTCTTACCATGGCCAATAACAATATCCATACTTAGGTCTTCAGGTGGAAAGCTCAACCAGTCAAGATGGTCGTCACAGTCTGGGCGTTTCTTTGCGTCAACAACGGTTATGCCATACTTTTCATCTGCTTCTCTTTTGACCTCATCGTTACAATAACCTTCGGGCACCAACAAAGAGACTTTCACTTTTGGATGTCGTGCCAGGTGAATTGCAAGCTCCCTGTTTAATGTTGACAGACCACCAGCTGACGAGCCCCACTCGGAACCAAGAAGAGTAACTTTCAAGGGTGCACTGGTAGAGAAAAGGGATTCCTGTTCAGGGACTTCGTTTGAAATGGTGGATTGTGAAGCCTGTAACAGAAAAACACGGGTCATAGACTATCATTAGAAAGCGCCTTTTAAGCTTTTTCGATTGTATCGAATCTTTTCATTACCAAAAATGATTTATGCCAAGACCCAACTTTACAACAACATTACGAGAACACGACTCACAACGAGAACCGGTATGGAATAGTAATGAAAGTAAATCTAAGTATGTTGCTGAAAAATACAATTCAACTATCATAAAGGTCGAAGGGCAACAAGGCAACAACTGCAATTATCGTTTCGTTGGGACAGTCCCTTCTTCGTATTATGCAGTTCGAGAAAATGGGTACAGTAGACAAACGAATGCGCAGAAATAAAATCGTTAATAATCATGTAGAAATGAGTACAATTTCCTGTTCAAACGTGTGCACGTGTTGTTCAGAAATGTTCGGTGACCTATTTCTTGAGGTAAAACCAAAGGTAGAACTTTATTGTGGCTTATCTCACTCCACATTGTATTGATTGCTCTACAATTCTCATCATATGATAGTGTGGCAATCTGACTGGTTAATAGCTCGAGGTATATGATACGCAACACGGTAGTGACCATCAATAGGTTAGTTGGAAAACCCCCGTTCCCCAAATAGATAGCAAAATTGCCTTTTTTCTGTTCACGTCTGTTCGCCTTCTTCCCTCGTGTTAAAATGACCTTCAATACACTTTACTTACCAGCACTTCTCCATGTTTGTGTGGGGTGTAGTCGAAGCTTGATACCTGCAAAATGAAAAACAACACACGTTCATTTATTTCAAGGCAAGCCAATGGTAATTACGTTTTTTTTTTAAGTTTTGTTACCTAAATTAAAAAAAAAACAACAACAACAACAAGACTAGAGACAATACTAGAATCAGAACTGCAATTGGTACAAGACACATCTTTGAAAACTGGGTTAAGACATTACTAATAGACATTTTCAACTAGTGTGTTCCTACTCGTTTCTCGAAATTCTCTTTACCGGCACAAGACAGAGTGCATTTCAGTGGGAGCAAGGGTCGCAGACTTCAAATGGTGACCAAATGGAAATCAAATTACATACATTAACGCAGCTGATCATCCTGGAAGACCCGTGGGTGGGGGGCACACCACAATGGAGAGCGAAAGCTCAAACAGGATGGGGACGCATCATATCATATATCACACCACATCACATCACATCACATCATATCATCAATAGAGCATTTTTACGACTTTTGAGGAACCAGACATGTTCCATGTATAACTCATGTTAAGAGTCATATGTGTAACTCCTGTCAAGAAGCTTTATGACTCTTACTCATGTAGATCGTTAAATTTCATTGGGTAAAAACTAAAAACTGTTCATTAAAACACCACAACAACAATACCTGCACTGGAGACCTTGGAATGATGAACACCTTGCACAATGTTTCCGTTGCTTCCTCACCCTCTTGCTGTTTGAAGAAATGTACATGCAGGTCACTCAAGTCTCCAATACTGACAGGTAAACGCTCCTCAGATGATTCAGTTCCTCGAAACCTGACATGAACATAGAAAATTAGTACTACATTTTCGTGGTACCACTCCCGATTCCTAACAAAACGGTGCCTGAGGAATGAGCACAATGATGCCATACTAATGATGTTTCTCCATCCAGATATCACTCGAACGTAGAGCTATTGACTGGTTGCAGCAACCTACATAAAAAAATTGAACTTTGGAGCTTCCACACTTGAAGGTAAATACATGTTCTAAAGGAAACACTTACACCAGAAAGAAGTTTTCAATATACTTTTCCTCTACAGTAAATGCGTCTGAAAGATGCACAGACATCTTATCCTCGTTACACAGTTGTGGCTTTGACTGGCCCTCTCCTTGCCAATGTACAAAATATGCTGAAGATAACCGATTGAAACGATCGTTCACTTGAAGATCCAAGTGAAGCGGATAGCAACACAACGTCAGCAGGTAGTGGCTTGGTCTTTCACGACGACAGAGACACGCCTTAAATCCTGCCCTCTGTAGCATGAGTCTTCTGTACAGATTCTTCAGGATACCGACTGGACGACGTAACCAATCCACCAATAGCGCAAACCTGGCAATGAGTGAAACAGCTTTTACCCGATGGTATGAAAAAAAAAAGACAAATTATGTGTATTGAACTTGTACGCATAAGCCCACGGGTTCCGCCCACTTTAACAAACCCTTTTTCCCTACTGGGTCAGAACTAAAATGGTTGTTGAAATGTAACTGCAGCGCAAAATAAAATTAGCATTACAGAGAGGAAGATGGCCGAAACATGTAACTGAGATTTTCATCGGGTCAATGTAAACACGTTTCAGTCAATGGTTTGCAATGGTTTCCAATGTCAACAGGTATCATTGAGTTAGGGTATTATAACAGCTTTATTAAATTGGTAAAACACGACCCATTTCCTGTTTTGTTTAGTCCTTGGTGTAATGGAAGTTTCCCAAAAGACTAATTTGAATTTTCTCTACAATTTGTAAGATGTAAGTAAACCTCTTCCCCCCCCCCCACCCACCACCTCAGTTATCTCCACCCTCCTACTTAGACTAAGGCAATTTGTACACCACACATCGTACGTCGAAAGTGAGTCAATTTCGTGACCATTATTTTTAAAAAGAAAAAGCAACTACTGTAGAGAAGGCATAAACAGCCAGGGTAAAATGTGTCCTTTGTAGCAAATCTTCCGAGAAGAGTTGAACGAGTGTCCTTATCGAATCAGGGTGCTCGAGAGAAATTGAAAGTTACTTGAATGTTTACGCACCTACAGAAATGTTTGACCTGCAGTGTTACTATTCCATTGTTGTCAACTGCTTTTGTCTCTAATTCCTTTGTAATTTCAGTCCATTCCGGTGATCTTCCTTTTGTAGTTGAGTGTAATACCCTGATGTAACGAGTAGATAGGTCTGTGGCTAACGCTTTCTTGTCTTCACGCAACGTAAGAGGAACCTTGATTGTTGCAGGATCCAAAAGTTCAACATTCTGAGAGCACGAAATGTGAAGAACTGGACCTGCTAGCATTCCTTCCAGTTTCAGTTCACTGCTTGGAAATTCTTGGACCTTGATTCAAGATCAAAACAATGTAAGTCTGTAAATACAAACTGCTGATTTTCTCTAGACATTGTCACGGTCTGTAGAAACGTAGCGGTATGTAGCAGTTGCAAATTAATAGCCAGCAGGATAGAGCGCTTGCCCCTGTTAATCTTTTGTCAGTTAGGTATGAAATGACCACAGCTGACTTGGCACCGGTTAATTGTATCATTTCATAACCGACGTCCATTGTGAGCCAGCTGATTTAAGTTTTAGCGGAGCTCACGGAGCACCACTGGTAAGCAAATTTAGTACCCCGCTGTTCCGAAAAATTTTGGTTCTGACGTCAGCGTACGTCCGCCCGCCCGTACAGACTCTGGGGGAGGGTGAGGGGAGTCCCAAGACAACCCGACCTGTTGGAGGCGGAATGCCCTTTTTTCTTGTAGCTGAAGTAAACAATATGGCGGCTGGTTCCTCGTACGCTCGATTTTCAATACGATAATTGTAATACATTCTTGGAATGAAGACTTGTAACAGTTCATCATGAAAAGGAAAAGGATTGCTTCAATCTCGATGGCGCATTTAGAAGATATTGGAGAGCTTGAAGGCAAGAAATCCTTCTTCGAGGACATACTTGTTTTTTCCAAAGGTAAGGAGATCTGGAAAGAACCCGGCGCTTTTCGTTTAGATTTTCAAGTCCTTCTTTCAGTTCAGTAGTAAAGTAAATTACAGATTTTTTTTTTTGGAATAAACAAGTCACTTATTTATTTACAGACAAATGGAAAACAAATTTGGAAAAAAGAAGTTACATAAGTTACATTACAATACAAAAAGGAATACAAATTTTCAATGAATATATAATATTGATATAAATACAGGTATAATTATACGTGTGCTTGAAAGTTTCCGAAAACATTTTTTGGGTAATTTTTTGTCAGTAAACGGTTTGATGCCGGGAAAATATTATTTATTTTAGTAAAATAGATTTCGAGAGATGTTTCATGCTACAAGAAGAGCTGTCGGTGAAAGTCGTGCTGAAGTCTTTTCTTTGAAGAAAAATAAGCCAAGTCACAGTTTCCTCAGTGGTCCGCATGTCTTCCCTTGCTGTTTTTCACCTCTTGGCGAATAAATGTAGAATTAAAATTTTATTGTATTTTACGGGCCAACAAGCATGAAAGAGAGATGTGGAGCTTCGCTTTTAGGCTTGGCTAAATCCATATATTAATAAAGTCGCCGATACCTCAGCTTATAGGAAAGATCAACCTAAATGTAACAGAGTGAAGAAACAGACAAAAATCGCTTGTAATAACTCGGTGGTGTAGGCGAGCGATCGACGTTTTTTTTTTTTTAATTTTCTTTAACTGAGGGCTAGCGTTTGTCAGTAAAGTAATGAATGCTGTAATGAATAGTGGATGATGAATCAATAACAAATGAATAAGGAGTAACGGATAATGAATGTTTCCTGAGTTAAAACCTTGTTGTGATTGTTGTGTGGGTGAAGAAAATGTCGCCTGTTTGAGTAACGTCCGGTTGGCGGTACCCTCTTCTCAGTGGACATAAACACCAGCAAAATGCATGTAATGTACTGTCGCGACATGTAAGAGAAACAGCAAAAATAGAAACGAATGTGGCTGCGTCATAAGAGGCCAGAAAGCAGTGTAGCATATACTGTATACATGCAGTGTTATAACAACTTCTGTTGACACGTATATACGGTCACACATGACATGGGTCTTCCATAGTTAATTGCCATAGGGGAACAACTCCCGGCAGCTAGGTGTCTGACCTTTGGAAGCCACAATATTTACATAACAAATAACGACTTCCTTATTTTATCTTCAATTTTCAAATAACAGAGATATTCCTACATGCAATCCAGCTTCATGCAGAGTTTGTAGCTACCTTTATTGTCAAGCGGAAGTCTTGGTCAGCAGGAACAGAGTTACATGGAATTGTGACACTGACATCTGGATACTCTGGCACTACGCAAGTGAATTCAGGAGACAGTGAAGTGTGTCTTGAGAAATGGAAGGACTTCAGGCGCCATATAACGGCAAACGAAGAATGACGCGTTATACTACATGGAGCTTCAGCATAAGGGATGAGCCAGTTAGGAACTCCTTCTGCGAGTGAAAAGAACATAACAGTATATTTGCCAAAGCTTTCGGCCCTATTTATTGTTTTTTTTCGGAGGAAAGAGATTAAATTTATTTACTGAATTCTCAGTCTCGATTGTTGAATTTCCAGCTTTCTCATTGTTTATAAGTTGTAAGGAATGTAGATGCCATGTCAGGTGCAGTATCGTTCAAAGGTTTCGCCGAGAAACAAAGGATTTATCCAAAAGTATAGCCACAAACTTTAACAACGGCTAACCGAAGTTAAGAACTAAATAAAGCAATTATTCCACTCGCGCTTGTTGTGTGTGACCAAACTGTATGCAGCGAGTGCTATGTACAGGGCGGCTATGTACAGGGGTGGGCTTTAGCCTCCCACCACGTTTTGTGCTATTAAAAAAACACAAATGAAAAAGTTGGAAATTTCATTAGTCAGTGATAAGTTTCAGGGTTAACCAGTACTTGGTTTTCCCCAGTTAGATCTAATTTTCACGTGAACGAAACGTAGAATACTCTACAAAAAGTTCAAATCGCCTTACCGGTAATTTGGCTTGATTAGTTGAAACTCACGTGCGCTCAAGGGGACCCTAAGTTGAAGAACTTGAACCTGCTCAGATTTTAATTAATATCGACAGAAGTTGACACTCCCGCTATCGTTTAGCCTCTATACTCTCGTGAACTTTCATTGACTCTCTTCTGCTCTTAAAAAGGCTGAATTTTTGTCGACTCTCGTTTTTGTCTGTCCCGGGATTACGAACTGTAATCTGTCTCCAGATGGGATTATTGGCAACAGCGTGCTTTCATGACTTGCTTTTACAATTTGCTTAATAATTTGCAAGCTTCTTCACATGCATGCAAACTTTGCAACCAGAATAGTTGCCAAAAGATCTGAAGCGAGGCTTTCCCTTTCCCCCACCCCCGCCACGCCCACCCACTTTAAAATAGGCCGCGAGGTCTAACCGAACACCCCTTCACTAACAGGTTTGAGCTACTCTTAAAAAGCAGCGGTGGACTGGTGGAACATATTTAGTTTGAGATGTTAACAGAATTAAAAATTAACATGTGAGGGTTTGAAGTTAGCAAACAAAGGAGTTTAAACCGGAATTTAAAAAAAAAATTCTGGAAATGTATGACAGGGAAAAACTAACAACCCACCTTCGTACTCTGTACTGCATTTACCAAATAGAAGAAAGTTTTACAGTTCTATAAGAAAATAATGCACGCTTGAGGCCAAGAAAAACTGCTCTGACCGCGCGTTCAGCAGTTTTTAAGGCCTTAAAGTATATAATTTTCTTAAAAGACTGGAAACCACCTTTCAGTTGGTTTATAAGATAGTATGTGTCTGACGACTTGAGCTGCCGAATACACAAACGGAAAAAGCTGTCGGCTGTCTACAAAGACAGTCAGCTATAAACCCACTTCTAATTGAGTTAGCCCACCCACTTTAAAATAGGCCGTGAGGTCCTTGTGAGGAAAAATACCTTACCTGAAGAATGCCAGATGTTGTTGGTCTTCAAATCCTGCCATTTGTTATGATCTGGATCAATTAACTGCTTGATGACCAGTTCATAGCCTTTGAGGTTGGAGGCACTGTGTAATAAAACCACTGTAACACTTTCTTCAACATTTCCGCTAGACATTTCATCAGGTGGATTGTCATGTGACAGTTCGATTACATTGCTCACCAGAGCCTCGTTACTGTGGAGAGGTGGAGAGAGGGCCCTGAGACTCCATAATGAACATGTAATCAGCGAGGGTTTTGTTACAGCTCCAGGAAGAAATGTGATGCATGCTGCCGCCTCCTTCAGGTACCACGTGTCTCCTTCCACTGAGACTATACTCCTGAAGAATCAGATGATGATAGGTTTGGTAAGGTAAAGGTAAAGTTTAACACAGGCCGGTACACAACACCGCCGATTAACTCCGGTTTCGCAGCACGAGGCAACTAGGAGTATTATTACTACTCCCCCTGGATGGAAAGCTGGTCCATCACAGGATACCCAGCATAAAGTGACCAGGAGCTACGATACAGAGACCGAACTACTACCCAACCACACCCCTTCACTAACAGGTTTGAGCTACTCTTAAAAAGCAGCGTTGGACTGGTGGAACATGTTTAGTTTGAGATGTTAACAGAATTAAAAATTAACAGGGAAAAAAAGGTACAACTATAGCGGCCCTTGTGAGGGTTTTGAAGTTAGCAAACAAAGGAGTTTGAACCGGAATTTAAACAAATTCTGAAAATGTACTGACAGGGAAACACTAACAACTCACCTTCTTACTCTGTACTGCATTTACCAAATAGAAGATAGTTTTACAGTTCTATAAGAAAATAATGCACGCTTGAGGCCAAGAAAAACTGCTCTGACCGTGCGTTCAGCAGTTTTTTAAGCCTTAAAGTACATTCTTTTCTTACAAGACTGGAAACCACCTTTCATTTGGTTTACAAAATAGTACATGTCTGACGACTTAGTTGAGCTTCCGAATACACAAACGGGAAAAGCTGTCGGCTGTCTACAAAAACAGTCAGCCATAAATGCGAATCAAAAATGCGAGAACAAGCTTGTGATCCTTAAGAAGTTTCTGGAAGGTTTGAAAAAACAAGGGTGAGCTGTTGAGTTCAGCAGATGGTTAACCTTTCTTTCTACGATTTTAGCGAAAACTTGTGGGAATACATGTTCGGCCGTCAGTTATTCTGTAGAGGTAATTTAACCATATATATTAGCTCGATCGCTTTCGCGGAAGTCCATCTTGGTTTGCTACAAGAACGCCACCGCCACGTGATAGCAAAGAAAGTCTTCCCCTCCACAGCTCTTTGTTGGCCAAACTCCACTTTTTTTCTGCTCACTCCGCTTTTTCAAATGCTGATAATAACTTCTTTCTCAACACAGGTTTAAAAATGGCAAACATTGGTAAAAGCTTAAGAAAAACTAGAAAACTAAAAGCTTGTTTTTGACATCACTGCGTGCTCTCAATATTTTCCTGCGCTTGTGACTATAAATGAAAGCGATGCCAAGTAACATCCGGGACACAAGGGCTCTACAAATCTAACCGAGCGTCCAGAAAAATTCATGAATTCATTCGTCTGTGCTTGTTTTTTCGGGCATTCACTCGTGTCCGTTCCGTCTTTCGCTTGTTCTGCTATTTGTTCGCTCCCTTCTTTGCTGCATCCCTTCATTCGTTCAGTCAGTTGTCGGCTCGCGCGTCTCGTTGTCATCGTTTACGCGCACATTTAAAAGCAGAACTTCTAACTAGAAAGTCGCCTATATTTTTGCCGCGTTTAAGTGAAATCAATGGGGGCTATGAAAAGATTCTACCTGTTTCATTGTCATTTTGGAGTAAAGTTCTTTAAGATGATGTTTTTGGCTGCGAGGTCGTGTGGATGGTTAGTGAGTACAAATGGGATTCTCTCGTTCTTTTCTTGAGAAAATAACACCCTTGCAACCAGAGAAAAACTACCAGGGAATCAAACCCGTTTGAAAAGAGTAGGAAACCTAGCCTCCGGTGTTCCACTCTATGCTGTTCCTCTACGTGCTGACAATCGATCTCACCGTTTACCTCATTTTTATTTTTTTTCTCAGTGCACGAGCGGGCGGTATCCTCCGAATCCTGCAATCTGATTGGTTTCGGGAGCGGGCAGAATTTTCCTATCTCTGACCACGGTCATGGTAACCGCGCGAAAACCATTGAATGAAAATTGAAAAACAACCTACTTCGGTTGAACTCGGGAAATTTTTTTCACTTAGGGCTCAAAGATGCGAATTTTTTGTCAACTCCCAATTCTTACGTGTGCTGTAAATGGAAAGTCTAACAAGGAGGGGAATTAAAGGCCTGGTAATACCTTCAAAAGGCGATTACTCGTTTTAATTTTGTGTTACTTAGCGTGGCGGTTCGTACCCTGCTAGCAGTGGTTCCCCGCGAACGAGAGGAAGTTCGCCAGGAACCACTGCTCGCAGGGTAGGCAGTTCGTGAGTTTGTTGTTAAATTCACTTTACACAGCAGTTTTAGTTTTTAAATTGCGATCGCCACAATGCCTTTTGACTCCAATATTTACTTTAATGACTTCGTTTTTTATTTTTTTTCTCTTCGTTTATCGAGGTTCGGTATATTTTCATTCAAGAAATTGTGCAGGCTTTTACTGGAATTTTACTTTTTCATTTGCCGTAAATGAAGATAAGCTTAAAAGCCGGCGCACCGTTCGCTTTCGTTAAAACTGAGATCACACCGAACGATTTCGCTAAATGATTAAATTGCTTATATCCAAAGAACCAGCACATACATGTACGTTTACAAGTACAATGCAAAACATAAAAAGAAAGCAATAAGGCTAAACGGAATGTTTTTCAAAATATTCTCTTTCATTTTTTTACGCAAGAGCAATTAAACCTGTCCTAACTTTTGAGTGGCCCGTTTGACTACTTTGGTTTTGTGTTTAGTAAGCTTAAGTATGAGTTCTTAATTGGGTTGTATATCCTTATGCCGGCTACCATTTTCCAAGCGCATGTCTGTTCTTGAAAAACAACCTTTTCCGTGTTGATAGGGTAGTTTCTAGTCGAAAATAAACTTAAGTTAAAAGCTTGAAGATTAATGATTACATTCGCTCCACGATTTCCTGCCACCTGACTCAGTGAAACTTCCGCGCGTTCTGACGACCTTTCAAGATTGTTCTGCAAACTGGCAAATGTTGGGAAAAAAATAAATCTGTTATTTACCTGCTTAGGTCGGTCCGTATAGGGAAAAACTGTGCCCTCGGTCTTGAGTAGACCACGGGCACAGTTTTTCCCTATACAGACCTTCCGGCCGGTAAATAACATATTTGTATTTACCAGCTTGGCACAGCTTCCCGTATTAGTTATCATATCATCACGAATAATTTAACCGACGAACACTGTGTAAATCAGCTTAATTTACCTCTTGATGAGGGTCTTTCCCTGTGCTGTATCTTCATTGTCTTCTGAATCTACTTCGACCTCTTCCTCCATCTCCGGACATTCATTCACAAATGTTGAAGGAAATTGTTTCGCCACAGGCACACGTTCCTCCTCAATGGCTACAGAACATTTTCACGCAAAAAACACTTTTGAATACATGTAACAAACCAAGGCTTTCCATATTAATCAAACTGAGGCAGATATCTCCTTGACGTATCAAATAAGCCACTAGGTAACGTTTTTATAAATCCCGTACGCAGTTCCAAACTTCTTTTATTTTATTGACCAGAGAAATGTTTGAGACCTAGAAAACTATAAGCTGCCAAATGGCCATCCCCTAAACATTTATTACAGAATCTTTTACCTAACCTTGGGTGAATGACCAAAATAAGGAAGAAGATAATTTAGAGTTTTGCTACATACAGTAGCGGTGAAATGACCAGTTTCAAAAATGACCTAAAGTTCCCTCAGCTTCAGAGCAGCCTGAAACCTCTGGCCAAAACTAGCGATGAAAAACGATGAAACTCTTGTGCCAACTTGCATGCAAACTGGAGATTTCATCAAAGTGAATGCAGTGCAAGTCTCACGTCATAACAAGCTCATGCAATCTCGGCCAAATAAGGGTCATTAGTTAATCCAAGCTCTGCTCTGAACAAACAGTTACTTGTGACTTCATCCAGCTAACAAAAATGCCTTGTGTAAAACATCCGTTTTTAGTGTCTTCAAAACGGATAAAAAGATGTGCATCCACACCGTTTCCCTTCATTCACACTACGGAATGAAAAGTAATTTTTTGTTGTCTTGTAAACACACTTCAACAACATCCCTGATACTCCCGGCGCCTGCATAATTAGTTGTGACGTCAGCGTTTTCAGAAAGCTCCGTTTTTGCCGTCCGCAGCAAAAGGATAGACCTCCCTTTTCAAAAGTGTAGACTTTGGAGCACGTTTTCGTAAACCACCGTTTCTAATTTATCGCTAAAGATCTCAATTTCTGATTGCTTTACTGGGCACGTTGGAAAAGAATGCATTAAAAATTACGGTTCGTGAAGCAAAAACGCAATAGCGTGGACCTGCTTTTTACCCACCCAAATCTTGTCAATACTTAAAGGAGAACGTCACTCCAGAAACGGCCGGTGTATTTTTTGAAATCGCCAATAAAAAGATAACACTAAGTTGAGTTACTGACCGTGGTTTTCGCTTCTAAAGTGTATCCAATCCTATTGAAATTCCTCTGCAAAGAGGGCCAAAACTCAACACTGCGCGCCGCCATTTTAAGTCGTATTTAGCAGCCTGGCCGCTTGTCCGTGACGTCATATCGTCAAACGAGACCAGCGGTCCGGTAACGTGGGCTCGTTCCCAAAGCCAGTGCGCACAGTGTTGAATTTTGGCCCTCTTTGGAGAGGAATTTCAATGGCATCGGGTGCACTTTAGAAGCCAAAACCACGGTCAGTAACTCAACTTAGTGTTATCTTTTTATTGGCGATTTCAAAAAATACACCGTTTCTGCAGTGACCTTCTCCTTTAAAGATCTACAGTAAACGTCACCTATTGAGCTCAAGAAGGTGTCCGGTTCTTTGCCATCTTGTAGAGACTGAAAAAAAAAAGAGTTTAAAGTAAGTTAACCGTAGCGCTTACACAACGGAAACGATTGCGGCGACCTGTTACAAAATTGTGTCGCAGGGGCAGTCCCATTTAATCTTTGATTTGTCACTATTTTCTTTATTTGGTCACAGGGGCCTGTCCTTTAATTCAAAAAATCTTGAATTTGTGGGACAGGTCGTAGGGGCCAAATTTATTATCAAAGACTAGTTCCTCGCGAAGCGAGGAGGGCCGAAGGCCCTCCGAGCGTAGCGAGGTTAATAAATTTGTCGCGTGGGGATCGCGCGAGGATTGCTTAGGGCTGTCAAATCTCGATCTGCCCATATATATTTCGATGGTGTCCGCACAGTTGTCTAGCAACAAAACCAAATCGCGACCGCTGACAGTTGCGCACTCTCATGTTTCTTCGGCGTGTTTCTTCATTTCTTGCTTGCTTCGCTGCGTACATTTACGTGCTGATATGTTTATTCATCGTCTGTGAACAAGCAAAGACAGCAACCCCTGATTTAACAAGTGGCTGAAAATCAATTCCGGGGTAGTTTTACAACTGAAACTCAGCATGAACGCCGACTTGAAATTCAGCGCGAGCAACGAAGGCGAAAGAGCTGACGACAAGAAAGCACAGGTAGGAGAACATCGTTTACCGGTAATAGCCTAGCGAAGACTAAAGCCGTCAGCAGGACACAAACAGGAGACTGGAATATTGCAGGCGAGAAATCTTGGAACATACACAACGTAGCTAAAATTTAGCTTGAAAGCACAGCGCTGCCACAAAACGAGATTCCTCAACAACGCGAGAATCGATACAAGGTCTTCGAAATTATAGTTCAGTCACACCAATTGAATAATGAGAATGAACTCAGCGGCTACAAACTCTTCGAGAAAATGTGTGCTGAAAGCAATCAAGACTGGCGACACCAACTAGAAGTGCTTCGACAAAAGGATTTTGTTATAGAAGCAACGAGAGGAGACAAAGATACACGATAATCAAAATACTTTTGCTAGAAATATACCTTTCCAACGGACGGTGACTGAACAGGTTGGCTCAAAATTATTTCCTCTCACTACCATTATCTTTACTCTTGATGTACCAGTAATCATTATCAACTTGTAATTACTTTTCCAAGTATGATCAAAATTACAGATTACACAAAAGAAACGAAATTATTTCCCAAAATAGGTTTCAGTTCCCAAAACAATTTGAATATTTGTGTATGAGCAGTAAAAAGAATTTAAATTTTAAGTTTAGGACGTTCCCAAAAATATTTGAAAGAAACAATTCATATTGGGTCAGTAAGAATTTATAAAAGTTTATGTTTTCCGTTATGGATATTGACCCTGTTAACAGTTAAAAAAATAATGTTCAGATGGATCAGAAAGGACAATTTCTGTTCACAATTTGGTTTGGAAATGCACTTACAAGTACTGCTTTGCCTAGCAATTACCACTTTAAAATGTGTAGCGGGGATAGGTACATACATGCATGTATTTGATGTGAAACAAAAATTACTGCTTAACATTAATTATTGATAATAATTTCATGCTACATACAGTGACCAGCATCACAGGTGTCCTCGCAGTGCACACAAGCAAGCACCAAAATCATGGCAATTGAGATCCTGATCACCTTCAACATGATTTGTCTATGTGAAAGTTTACTTACTTCTGAATGTTTCACATGCTATAATCTACATTCACCTTTCCCTTAATTAGCTACTCTTGCTTTCCATACCAATTGACCTTCCTAAGCCCCAATGTACATGAAAGCCTGCAAATTCTCCTTACTGGTCTTCATACATTTCTTGTAGTACTGGTGCAGAGAACTTCTTTCTACTGAAATTAACACTATTCATGTTTGGTGATCAATTCCTTAATTCTGATGACCTAATTAAAGCATTGCTATTGTAGGGAGATGCTGGTCACTGGGCTTCAAGGGTTAATGTATTATTTTATTGTGACAATTATCTAATCCAATTTTTATAGTATGTAGGGGGGGAAATGAATAAACATGCTACCACATCAATATGAAACTCTGTGCTTTGTTTGCCATTATTCTGTATTATTCTCATTTCAATTTTTGGGTAAAAATGGATAATTTTTAATGCAGCGCATCACTTTTCAGCAGTAGTATACTCCTGCTACAGTATCTCAACCATTCAAGGGAAATAATAAATTGTTTTAGCTATTGACATTTGTCAATACCCAGTAAATAGAACAACAGCTGTACAACAGAATCTAAAGGAAATGGCCGGGTTAACGTTGGAGATAACAAGTTCCAAGTTGGAATTTGAACTGCAGTTCTGATAAACCTACTCTCACCCAACCAAAATAAACAGAAACACCACACATATTACCTTGGACAACAGGTCCACAGCCATACTATACAGGGGGGGGGGGGTGGTGGCTGAACGTATTTTCGTATACATGACAGAGGACTGAATGCAAGTTACATGGAAATGACTGGGAACCAGAATGTTGATCTTAACTTCCAATTCGAGACCATTGTGGCCACCCATCCACACCTCCAGTTAAACCGAAATTCTATCCCCTCCCCACCCCCATTACCCAATTTTGTGGTGCACCCGTGCCCGAGCTTCGCGAGGTTCTGCGAGTCACGCATTTCTAGTATATTTGAGAAAGAAGGTTAGTTCACACGATTGCTCCATGTCTGCGAATCTTGTTTATTCATTGGTCTGCGAGTCTTCCGGGATTTTGAGGTAATCGGAGTCTTCTCAATTGTAATAAATAATCAAAAATGGCGTTGCAATTGGAAAGGGACGCTGGATAAATACTGTAATGACAGTTATTTTTTTGTTTTGCGATTTTAGGAGTGTTAGATGAATACCTAGTGAACAATATCCTCGGCAAATTCAACATAGTTGTCACAATTGTGGAAATTGTTCACAGATTACTGATGAACTGGCTGAGCCGATGTAAAGCCGAAGTCAGGTTCGTAAGTATTTGCTTTTTTTCGCTATTTCTAACCTCACGCCTTACCAGCCTTCCCTATTAGCTATTTAAACTCACCTGTAGGGCGTCGCGATAAAGTTTCACTCTGTCATAATCTCCAATTGACGAAGCAAGGTCTTTAATCTCACGGAGGAACGTTGTCATTTTGGAACGTTTCATCTCACTATGCTTCATTTCCCACAATCTCTCGTGAAAGGTCAAAGCTTCCTTCACGTATCTTGTGCGAAGTTCCTCTTTCCTACGCTCCTGGCACAGTTGCAGGATGCCTTTAATTATTCTGTCAGCCATCACCATCTCCTCTTTCTCCTGTCCATCTTTGCTTTCTTCCCATTGTGCTTGCCAAGTACTCAAAAGTTTTTCTCGGAATCCAGGAATGCTTCCTTTCTCTCCTAAATCTTGATACAACTGTTCCACTCTACTTTTCAGTGTTGCTTTTTCGTACCCTTTCTCTCCAACAAAGTTCGCCCTCATAAGGAATTTTTTGTAGAGAACCAACTTGTTTCTTTGGTGTTTACTGAGTTTTGTATGCTGGTCATGTCGAACACATAATTCAATTATCTTATCCAAGAACTCATCTCTCTCTTTCAGCATTTCATTCAGCTTTTTGTTGTCGGTTTCCTCATCAAGCTCCTTGTAAAAATCCTCATAAGAAGCACTCTGCATTCCATCAAAAAACCACAGTGCTTCTTTTTCATACTCATCTCTTGCGGCTCTGTTTTCCTCTTCGTCGCCAAGCAGCTCCATTACAGTAACAATGATATTTTCATTGTACGCAGTAAAGCTAAACTGCGCAGACGCTTTTTCTTCTTTCCAAAAATCCTGAGAAAACTTCAACGCATCTTGTCTGAATTTCCCTTTCTCTTTGCGTTTATTTAAGTTATCGTACGTGTCATTCAGATCAGTGATAATCAATTTCCACACTTCACTATGGTTCCCCGCCTTAAGCAATTTCTCCATTTCCCACGCTTCGAGAAACAACTCTAAGGCCTTGTCAAAATTTTGCAAGTTTGCCTGAATCACTCCTCGTTGAAAAATGCTTCGAACAGTATCTGGGTGTTTTCCAAGCCGTTTGACTCTGATATTGTACGCCCTCTCTGCTGGTTCAATAGCTTCTTTGAACCTTTTTTGTTTAGCATAGGCATTCGCAAGATTCCTACAGAAGAGCCCTTCATCCTCATAACCTGACATTTTGAGTTCTTCTAAAAGCCTCAGTGCATCTTTGTAACATTCAATGGCCTCCTCATACTCTCCTAAATCCTCATGAACTGTCCCAATTTGATTCTTGTACACCGGCATATCATAGTGATACTCTGAACCGGATAATTCCTTTCGCATTTCCAGTGCTTTGTTGTAGAACTCGAGTGATTTGTTTGGTTTTTGAAGACCATAGTAGCAGTTCCCAATAGCGTTATAACACCTGGCAAGATTGATATGAATTTTCAATAGCTCTTCAGTCAGGTTTAAGGATGACTTCAAGCATTCTAGTGCTTTGTTGTAATCTCTGTTTTGGCAATAGATTTCCCCCTCAAAATAAAATAAAAGCCCTTGAGTTAGCTTAAAAGATTCCGTAGCTTGATCTTGAACTTGTCTTAACGACGAAGATGCTTGTTGTAATACACGAAAAGCTTCATAAGGGCCACCAGCATCTGAAACCGCTCGAGCTTCCCAGCATCTAAAATAAGCTTTAGATAGAGAGCCTGCATAGAAATGAAAACAAATGAGTTTTCACTTAAGCTGACAAAACGGATTTAAGAATGAAAGGGAAACTACCAGCAATGCCCTTTACTATAAAATCTTTAAATTTCATCCCCAGATTTACTTTTTCATTCATCCATATTTAATACTGTTCATCTTTTGTGCTTTACGAGGTGGAGATTGTTTGTTGTGTTTTATGTTTGTGTTGTTAGTCATGTATTTAAATCTTTGTAGCATGTGAGCTTTATATTTCACAAGTTTAATTTATGTGCTCAACTGATATTTATAATTCATGGTTGCTCCTTCTGCTATTTCCTTCTAAATCGTTTTTAATACCTAAGTTCGTCTTTATTACGTCTTTGTTACCTACTCCAAACAAATTCATTAAGGATTTGAATCAGTTAATCTTTAAACTTCTCTGGAACGGGAAAGATAAAATAAGGAGAATATCTGCCATCAATAATTACGAAGAAGGAGGGGTTAAGATGATAGATGTTGAAACTATGATCAAATCATTTAGACTTGCTTGGCTTAAAAGAATCTTTAGCACTAATGCAGGCACATGGAAAAAGTGCCTTACGCATCTTTTGAAAGAGTCAGGAGGCCTTTTGCTCTTTAGCTGTAAGTATGATGTTAAAGATCTCAGCATTAACAGTCAGTTCTACATGAAATTGCTACTTTGGTGGTCTAAGTTCCGCGATGATTTTGCCACCAAAAAGGATTAGCATGTCATTATTTGAAACAATCAGGCAATCAGAATAAATAATAAACCAGTCTTTTACAGGAAATACTATAGCTTCGGAATTCAAACTGTAATGATCTTAGATTCGATCTTAGTAACACCGAATCTTATGAATTAATTGTTAAGAGTATAGAAAAGACAAATTTTCTTGAATGGGCAGGTATTCGACACTCTATACCGTCATGGTTAAAAATACATGGAAATGAAAGTTATACTTTAAATAATGTGCACTTGAATTTGTCTTTCAAAACCGTGAACGGTGTTTTTGATACAACAAAGAAAAACTCCAAAGATTATTAGTATGCTCTTCTAATTAATAAAAAAGCACTTTCTCCGTGCAATGGGCAAAAGTTGAAATGTGAATTCGATTTGTCTGATGACGAATTGAAACAAGCCTTTTCTCTGCCCCACTCCATCGCTTTTGAACCCTACGTACATAAAGTTTTGAATTCTATACTTTATACAAATTATAAATTACACAAGATAGGTTACGTTGAAGACAATACTTGCTCCTTTTGTAAACTTGAACCTGAAACGCTGCACCATTTTCTTTTCCTACTGCTCTTATGTTCGATTATTTTGGGATGAATTTAAGTCTTATTACTTAAGCAGAACGAATCAGCCAGTACGCCTAACTTTGAAAGACATCTGTATCGGAATAATAAGTTCAGAGTGTCCTTTATTGAACTATCTATTACTGATAGGAAAATTGTACTTATGGGATTGCCGAAGGAGCAACAAACTTCCAGATATGTCAGGATTTAAAGTCAAAGTTGACATCAAATACCAGACAAAATATATGTATGCACAAAAAACAATAAATTGGCTAAATTCGAGTGGAAATGGAAAAGATAACTTTGAAGTATAGGTGCATTTATTTTAATTAGGTGTTATAAGTTGCTGATGTAATTAGGCACTGCATTACTTAATTTAACAATCTGTCACTTTCAAGCCTACGGACTTGCAGGTGTGTGTGTGTGTGTGTGTGTGTATGTGTGTGTGTGTGTGTTTACGATGTTTATCTGCTGTACAAACTATTATGTATCTTTGCGGTGGTATAAACTAAGTGCTTTAATTATTTTTTTTTCTTTCATTTTTATTTACTTATTTATTTAATCATTTCTTTATATCTGTGTATAGTATAATTTGTATAATTTGAATTGTAAATGTTTTGTAAAAGCAAATAAACATCATTTAAAAAAAAAGAAAAAAAAGCAGACCAAACAACTTTTGAACAATAAAATTAGTTCAATCCTGCTCCTAGTCTTCAGCAGTTTGTCGCTTAAAACTACTGTATAAATGTCGAAAAGATCGGAGACTTAAACAGGCTCACAGCAGTTTTTTTTTTTTTGGCCTTGGAGTGTATCTTTTGAAATAAAATTTCTGCATGAAAGACAATCTTCGATTTCCTTGATACTACACCATCTTTTCAACTCATGACCAAAGTTTATTTTTCATTGGTTTCCTAGCAACAGCTGTCACATTAGCAATGGTAATAGACAGCCCCTCATTTTAAATAGTGTCGAATACCTCGAAATCTAGTCAGACACTTTAAGACGAAACTTGAAGTATTTGCAAACCACACGTGGTGTAATAAATTATTCCACGTTGTTGGTGTTTACTTCAAATTCCTCATGATTCCTCGCGATTTTCTGCCTCTTGGGAATCAAACTTCCAAAAATAATTTAAAGAAGTGATTCCCAAGCGGCAGAAAATCAGCAGATGATGATTCAATGATTGGTTTGATTTTATTTATATGTATCAAATTGATGCGGCAGTTGAAACAGGCGCAAGAGTAGGGCAGTTTTAAGAGCACAATTAAGGAGCCGCTTGCTTGGAAAATCTACGGCAGTAACTTGTTGTGAGTAAACTTTAACAGTAACGCCAACTTGCTTGAGGTCATTGGAAAAAAATCATCTCGGCTTACACAAAAATAATTGCATTTTATTTCACAAGAAGGATTCGTAGAAACCTCTTATAGCTAACAAAAATCCAAAACGATAGGCATAAAGTTTAAAGCTTTATATTTTTACAGGTTATTTCTGTTTACTCCTGAAATTTCTCAGAAATTCGTCAACCTTTTCCTTTTCAAAAACACGATTACCCGAAAAATAATCGTGGGCCACCTTAAAATAAGCGATAGATTCACGTAGCCATACTGTTCATTACATGAGTTCCTGGATTAAAGTTACTCCAAAATTTCGTTACTTTAATGGGGCAGGGCCTAGGACATATGTAGGCGGGGAGGACAGAATTGGGTTGGAGCCGAATGGCCAAACACTTTCAAAGCCATCACTCTTTCCACGTTAACAAGCCATCATGTCAGATCATCAAATGGAGCATCATGCCATTTCCCACAGGGTGCCATTTGTTCTATGTTAGTCATACTGGGATATACTTTCCTCAGCAGGGTTAGGATGGGGCTAAATGGCAGCTGTAGAGTACACAGCCTTAGGCTTTCCTATCAGAAACATTGTGTAAAAAGTGATGAAGTAAAAAAAAAACGCTAAAGGTTCTGCACTTTGCAAGCGAACGTTTTTAACAGTTACTTCACAGAAAGGCAATATACATCTGAGGTTGTTAAAATTTGGTGGGATCATTACTTTCAAGGAATCCACTATTTTCAGGTTTCACCAGCAATCACCTTGTTTTACTATTACGTTTTACCATGTTTTATCATTACTTTTGGCTACTTTATTGATTTTGGAATAATGCATAATCCTAAAATTTGCATGTCTGGAATTTCGAAAACTGAAAACACAGTCAGACTTTTAGCAATGAATCCTCCATCAGTGTTTCTCTTTCTGATAAGGGTGTCATTCCCCAGGGAAAGGGGGTTCACTGCTTATGGTGGGCTAATGGGAAGGCTTCACCCTAAAGGTGTGCCTTTTTAAAGCTTGCAGTATATTACTTGTCTAAAGGGTAGGAAAAGTTGTTATAATCTTAGTATATAAAGGTTCACCAAAACACACTGCTAGGAGATTAAGTAGCTTAAGTTAAGTATATAAAGAGTGCCAAATTTGTATGTGTAATAAAAAAGCCTAAAGGCTCGGGAAATTATTTGAATTTTGACAAAACGCATGTGAAATTATTTCCAAATTTCACGAGTATACCATTTGATTACCTATTAATATCATGGGTGACAAATTACACTCACAATTATGGGGTTTTGACTTCTTTATCACATCGAGAACTCCAAGCATTCAAAAGTTTAAAGCATACAGTTTGGTCAAAGCTCACAATTTTCTGAGTGAAATAATGAAAAAATCTTGTGGGAAGTTTATACCATGCTTTGACGATTTCGTATATTTGTAACCAACAGCAAAATACCTCAGACTCGGCATCTTCACTCAAAAAGTACCAAGACAAATCGCTCGGCAAAGGTTACCCACGTTTTATCCGGCAAATTCATTGAATCAAGCACCACCTTGCTCCATCGAGCAAGGCTTCACAAATGCATTTAAAATAAGCACAGCAAACTTGTTTTAACCAAAGTAAACTTCAGAAGTAAATTTGTATAAAACTGAACGTTATTATATTGCAAGCAGAGCTTAACTCCACTGAATTACTTCTCTGAGTTTGCGGCCAATCACTCGATCAGCAACTGCCGGCACGCTGTTCAAAAATTTTTGCTGTCATTACTTTCACAAATAATCTCTTCTTTTTGCCTTGCAGTTGGTTTCTGAGAAGTTCAGTCAATTAAAAGTCAAAATTTACAGATTACCGATTGTGTCCTCAATGAATAATTCAAGAATTGCTGTAGTTCTGCACAAAACATCGTTATCCGTAACATCTTGGCACTGAGCTGTAGGCCTCAGTTGCCAGGGCAGTTTTGTAGTTTCACATGTGAAATTATAAATTAATGCTATAATTTTGTACCAAAATTAAGGAGTAATTTGTCACCCATGATATTATGGCAATAATATAACAACACAAAAGAGCCTTTGGTATCTGAACCAAGGCAACTGAAAGTCCGGATAACAATTAAGCCACAACAACAGGACATTCTGTTGTTTTGGCTTATCCTTGCAGTGTAAGAAAGAGTTGTATTTTACCCTAGGTAGATGAAAGGGATGCCATTTGGGTAAAAATTAGTATATTTTACAAAGGGTAAGGGTTTGAACCTGGGGGCAGAGCCTCCCCATAAAAAAAACCATTTTTTCGACCCCTGGGTTATTACCAAAATTTCTGACTGTTTTTCATGTAGTTTTCAGCACTCCAGACATACACATACAATTTTTTATTATGCACCACTTAATTTGACTGCCACCGAGCAGAAACATTTTCTACCAATGATTTTGGAACTTCATTGCGTTGAAAAGAAATAAGAAAATCTCATACCTGACTTTGCATCATCTTCACACATCTCAGCCCATGAATGAAACAGCTCCCTCTGTTTCTCATTAGATAGCATGGCATTGAAGAGTGACGCAATCAAGGCACTATCATGAAATTCACCTTGAACACTGAAATATTCTGGCAGCAATGAGATATCAATAGCAAACTCAAAGTTTCCTTGATCCTTTCCAAACCGACTGAATGCTTCAACATAGTCAGATTCTATTAATCCTGCAATTGTTTTCATCTTAGACATAAACAGTTCATAGAATCGGCCCTTTGCTTTGGTGTAAGATTCGCTGAACTTTGGCTCATTCCTAATGCTGTTGGCATACTCTTTTAGCAGCGGATGAATGTCATACATCAACTCCTTTGCTCCTCGGTTGTCAACATGGATGATTGCACTGGTTTCCAGCCCCTGAAGTTGTGCCACAGCTTCTGACATGTTAATGCCAAGAACCTCTGCTGCTGTTAAAGCAGAAAAGGGGCCACAAAACAAAGAAATCAACACAGCTGTCACTTTCAGGCTGTCAGATGGAAGCGTGTTGAACATTTCTTTAATTACAGATATTTGACCTTCATCAACACCTTCTTGTGAATCAATTGGCTTTTCTTTAGCACCTTCTTCTAGTTTAGATTTCACTGGAGCACCAGTCTTGCCATCAGAAGCTTTTGGTTTTTCAAATTCATTAATCAGATCATGGGGAGCTTTTCTTTCCTGCCTCAAAATAGCTGCTACACCTTTCAACAGTAGTGGTTTTCCTTTGCAGGCACTCAGTAGCTTCTCCTTCTGCTCTGCATTAACACCAGATATTTCCCTCGGAAGCAGGATTTTCTCTGAAAAAGAATCTTTAAGAGGCTTAAGCTCAAAATCCTTCACTTTTGCTTCATAATATTTGTTCAATTGAGTCCTTGATGTCAAGAGTATGTTTAATGCTCTAACATTGCCAGTAGTGTCATTAAATTCTGAGAGCTTATCCAAAAATTGCATAAAAGATATCCTCAAGTTCCTTCCTTCCTTTCCCTGTCCCGCCGTAAACTGTTCAATATTGTCAAGAAGAAAAAGAATGGGCTGCCCATCGCTAATCTTTCTGATGTGTTCCTGAATCTTTTCAACAACAAAACTCAAGCCAATAAAGCCAACAGGGACAGTCAGTCCAAGGGTATTCAAAATGTTAAAGTAAATTACCTCCATGTCTTTAGCTTCTGTTAAATCAAAAACATAAGACGTTCCTCGCCATTCTGCACAAACCTTTTTCGCAAGCGTTGTCTTTCCTACCCCAGCCGAGCCATACAAGTTAACAACTGGTAGTTGCCCCGTTACAAGTTTTTCCGTGATTCTCTTAAGGTCGTCGCTTCTTCCTTCTAATTCATTCTCCAGATCAACTTGTGGTGGATGAGACGCCTTGAAGTTGTCAATCGCATCATTTATGTCCTTTTTTTTGTTCGATTTGGGAGCGACAAACTCTTTGATAAGAGTTAGTTTTGTGTTTGAAACGTATCCCAACTTGTGTAAAAGTTCCAGACACGACAGCAAGTCTTGATTTTCTAGCGAACTGAATCGCTCTCCATAAATACTTTTTAATGGCTGCACAACGTCTTCTGATTCTTCTGGTGAAAACTTTGAGGAAATATCTTTTAAGAGATGAATTAATCCGGGCGAGCTGGGTGAAGTGTCAACTAATGTGGACGCCTCTGTGGACGCCATTTTTGATTGTGCAGCTGACCTAATTATACGGGGGCGCAACCCGGAAGTACTTAGCATAATTCGTGACGTAGCGTTACGCGTCTGGAACGCTCATGTCACGCATACGTACACCAAATCCCTCCTACTCTCCAAAATTATCTCTATTTCCAACGATATCTCCTGTTTGTCTACGTTGTAGACGGATTTCTTTTGTTTTGCTCAGAGCTATCTGATTACTCACTCACTCATTCACTTACTTAGTTGCACCCACCACCGCTGCTTCATTGTCAGTTTGGTCTTCTTGCTGTACTGTGCAAAATGCCAGACGACATTTAGGCTGCTGAACTCGTATCTTACCTTTCCGAGTCTACTTTGGCTGTCATTTGTGGTGACGCCATCTGTACTAATACACTTCCCCGATTATGGCTCCTGTTCCCAGGTATACGACAGCGGGGTAGTTGGAAGTTATTGTTCTTCTAATTTGAGTGGAGATTGCAGGGACATGTTGTAGTTACTTCCGTCTTCTTTGTGCTTATTTGTATCTCGTAGTTACTATATCGCAGTGGTGTTGAGCCCAATTCCTGAGCACATTCCTCAAGTGCCGCTGTTTCGTAGTCATAAGATTTTCATAGCGATGTTCAATGTTAAAGTAAAAGTATTATCAAACGTGTTGTTGTTAATGAGGATGTCCTAACTGAGTAGGAGAGTTTAGCTTGTTTATGAGAAAAATGCAATGCTGGAGCATTTGCAGGCTTTCCTAAGGCCAAGTAATACGAGGAACATTTTCGTGCAATTTGTTATGCGGGGAAGTTTGTTGCGCGACAAGTTGCACGAAAATTTTGCCCATGTTACTTGGCCTTGAACCCCACAGCAGGGTTTTTGGTCACGTGACTGACCCCACCTTGGGGCATTTAAGGTGTTTCATCTGTTTTGCATCGCGCATCACCTACTGCGCATAATTTCTTGCGTCATTAGCGCGCTTGCGAGCGCCCGCACGAGCGCGCGCACATTTAAGACATAGAGGTTTCCATGGAGACTAAGGTCGCTATAAAAACAATAAGTGGTTGATTTCTCGTAAAGGAGCAGGGGCACCCCAGCATGTTTTTCATTCATTTTAGTCAACTACGTATAACCTTTCTTTAAGAGAAGACTGATCAAGTTTTTATTGTCGGAAATTACATAAACGAGGGAAATAGAACTCAAATGCAGTTTATGTTTTGCATTTTGGTAACGAGAACAACAGATTTTGTTTGATATTAACCTAGTGCAAAAATGTTTCTGTCGGAAACAAATGTAAAAAGTTAGCCTATGTCCAACACAATGTATCTGATGTACTTTTAAGCGCGCTCGTATGAATTTAGAGTTATGGGGAGCTTTAAATTAAACTCGAATGCACTTCTACAAAAGCATCGCTTAAATGCTAAAATGGGGTATATTCGATACCTGTCAGCTTAACCAACACGGTCCACTTTTTATTTTAAAATTGAAGTTCCCATATGATGGATATTTAGTAAGCAAAGTTTGAGCAAGAATCTATTGTTAGTTCTATTTCAGAGAAATAACCTTAAATTGCACTAATTGAGGAGGAAATGACAAATGCCCGAGAAATGCACGGGGGGAAGGGTCACCCTTGGAATTGGCTGAGCCATTACGTCCCTTGCTTTATATGTTTATAAAACCGGCCAATGCTACTGAAATATGGCAGAGTCAACAACCAAAAATGGAGCTATGTTCCTTGAATTAGCCGATATGTATCATTAAAAACTGACCCTTTAAGCAAGAAGACAGAGAAATTTATAAATAGCTTTTGAATTGAGACAGAAATGAAATTTAGAAAACACACATGTGCTAATTGATGTATTTACCCGATATTTCGGTTTGCAAAACAAACCTTCTTCGGGGACTATCCCAGATTAAGTTCCTTTGTTTTCGACTACATACAATACTACTGTAACCCCTACCGTGTGAAGTCATCTAAGTAATCGAGTGCTTGATTAATTGTTTCAAGACCACCTTATCTCGAACTAGGACTGAAATAAAATCATTTTCCCACGAAACTGGGATTTGTTGAAACCTTCAGTTATTTTTTGCATGTTGCCGATTATTCTCTCAAGTAAAAAGTATTTTAGTAAAGGGGTATTGGGTAAAGAGACAATTGAAAGTTTCTGTAAACATCAGTCTACGAAGTCGCAATCGCTAAGTGTGACATGCTGTTTGACATTCTACGTTGTAGCTTCGTTTCCAACCCATGGTTGACTTCCACTCAGCTCCACTCACTCAATATACTGTAAACCGACAAAGCTTTAGAGTTAAAAAAGTGAATTGGGAAAAAAGGACAAAAGAACCAAAAAAGGGGTGCAACGCTAAGCTTATCCCCGAAACTTTATTTTCACATCTTGGCCATGGGAAACCGTCTGGAAACTGATTCAGTTTCTTGTTGTCGGAGCGTCCATTTATCGACACAGCTACGCATACTAGACTTGTCTAAAACGAAAGTCTAAAAGTTCCCGTGATGATACATAAAATACAGTGAATGCTTTTGTAGGAATTATTGTAGGCAAAATGGTAGATAATGATCGATTTACTCGACCCAATAAGTGTATATTCATTATTTGAGTGGTACGAGAACTATAAAACAATCACAGAACACACTTGAGCAAAATCAAAGCAACTCTACTTTACTTTCGAGAACCAGTTAAAAAAGGAACGCTCTAAAAGTTAGGCAAAAGGTTCCACCACCGACGTTTAAAAATTACAACGCTTTAATGCATTTTAAATACATATACAATTTTTAGCCAATGACGTCACGTTAGTGACGTCATATGGCTACTGTCAGAGCCTAAAAATCAACGATATACGTACGTACGTGCGATGTCTGTCTTACGATTTGTGAGGCTGGGGGGATATTCTGTGAGACGATGGGTGGGGGTGTGCACCGGGACACTGAAAGTCTTACCTTATCAGCGGCACAAACCCATACAGCTAATGTTATGGGAGTAAGACCCCCGGGCTTTGAAGTGTTTTGCATTCGCAAGTGTGGATCTACTTCGAATGCCTGTTTTGTGTACGTGAGGTCTGGCAGGATTTTATTCGCGTTGTAGTCCTGTGTTTACTTAGCTGAAGTACATTTTTCCACAGCAGCAAATACAAGACGGACTTGCCAGTTTGAGATGTTGTATGAACAGAACGTGGAAATTAACGTTACATCGATCCCTAATTAACAGTGAAGGAAACAATATTTAAAGCCCAAGTTTATAACGATAGTGAAAAGAGTAGAGTAAAACAGCATAAAATTTTTCGGGATTATCTATCGGTAACAGCGAATCTAAAATTTGCAGTGTCATTTTTGTGTGCGTGTTATAAAACATGAACCCAATTAAAACTAAATCGGAAATTGCGCGGCTTGTTGCTAGCTATTCTTAAAACTGAAAAACTTGAATGAAACTAGTATTAAAATCCAAGTCACAGTGGTGATCAAGGAATTAGAGGATGGGTGTAGTAAAATCTTAACAAGATACTAAACGTTATTTCGGGGTTATTCATAGCTCAAAGTGTAAAGCGTATGTTGAGAAATTTGCATAGTTGACAGCTGTAATTTCAGCCTTATAAGGAATGTAACGCAACACTTGAAACATCTCGAACCGACCGAAACAGTACCGAAAGATTAACAACAACAGATATGTGACAAATCATTCTAACAGAGACCTGTTGGATCTACTGGAAAGCGAGCTGAATTTGAACATTTTCGTACTGTTCGAAGGTAAAGCAAACGAAATTTATTCGGCTGTAGGTTGAGACTCCAAATAAACACGTGAGCTAAAAATAACTTTGTACCGTGGGAGAGTTACAAATGTAAACATACTTTGGTCGATTTGTGAAGCAAAAAGACGAAAATTATTATAGCCGACTTGATTACAAAGCAAGCAACTTCAAATAACAGGGGAAATTAATATAGTTGCAAAACTATTTCAGTCGTGTTTATAAACGCTAGTTCAAACCGATTTCGAACGAAAATATTGTGGATACAAGAAACGCCGTTTGATGGCAGACTCCTGTTTTGGCAATAAAATGTACTAAGAACGTAAGTGGTTGCCTGAAACGTCTGAAACCTTACAAATTAAACAAAGTAAAGCGAGTCGCGTGTCACGCAAATCACGCAGAGCGTAAAAAGGCACCCTTTAGAAAGTTGACCGTTTATGAGCACTGAAAAGTATTGGATATTCGCCGGTAGAAGTAAGAAATTAAAAGGTTCAACTGCAACTTGCATTTATTTCTGAAGTAAAATTGTTAACTTTCGACTGATCTTTGCCTAAATTATGTATGCAATATTTTTCGACGGTGAGTTTAAGTTTAAGTTTTTTAATGTTTTTGTCTGTGTTCTTTGAAGAACCGTGAAACAAAGAGCTTTCTTCGGTTTTTTTTTTTTTACTCCGCGTAGTCACGCTGCTGAATCATTACCAGGTTTTATAGTGGATAACCACAAGATCTTTTTGATGGTGGTGGTGGGGGGGGGGGGCTGAGGGGTTAGGGTGGGACTTACCGGAGGTGTAAAGTCCCATAGGTTGTCAGGACAAATTTCACCATATTGTGAAAAAAAAACGTCATTGGCTCTGCGCGTATTGCGCGCCTATGTTTAAGACACGTGGGAGATTCAGTTTTGAGAAGCGTGGCGAGGTGAGGACAAGGTAAAGGGTCTGGAGGAGGGAGCATGGGAACAAGAAGATGGTAAAAGGCGCAATAAAAATTAAGACTACAGTACTTTAAAATTGAGTCTGTGCTCTGCTTTGCATATATAGACTATGCACACCATGCACTCAAATTAATGATGGTGTGGTCCACCGTTCCAGTAGTCCTCTAGTCCGCCAAAGAAAATCTGGCTTACAGTAGATCCCAACTTGGGAAAAAAAGATGCAACATTCAGTATTTTATGGGGTATTTCTCGCGATCACTTGAATCAAGCCGAGGCCATCTGTTACAAATTACAGTAAATGTATGAGATCAAAAAGCGTATCGTGACGTCACTTGGCCTCAAAGAGTTCCGATTATCTGCCTGTGGATACTGCAATGCATGAATAATACTGGAAGAGCGTGACAGACTGCGTGACGCGATACGTAACACTTACAAAATTCAACACCAACAATGACAAATGTAAGGCAATTCTTTAGTAAGGAAAGTTACATTTTGAGAATTATTTCAGTTAAAAGCGTTAGTGAAGCCGAAAAACTGCCTCACAAAAGAAGATGCAAGCACCTCATAACGTCATTGTTCACTTCCGCTAGTCCTGTTTTTGTCAAAGCAAGCATGAGTTTTCTTATTGTTGCACCTTCTCCATTCAGCTGACACCATTTTACTAGAGCCTTGAAGCAGCGTTCCTGGTCGTCGTTCTCTTCCTCTAATATTGTGTCAATTTGTCCTTCTCTAAGGTCGAGCTGTCTTGCCAGCCTCTTCCACAGGGGTCCCACTCTGTTTGACACTGTGCGGGTGACCTCATTATTTGATTTTAGCTGTGCAATGACCTTTCGGCGAGCTACAAGGAAATGAAAATTAAGAGCAAGCAGGTTTTCAGTAAGCCTGCATTTAGCTAGGCCGCAAATAACGCCCAGAGTGCGTGAAATTAGCATGTCATAAAATTAGCATTTAATTTAACGTTTGTATAAATTGGAGTTCATTCGCGCAGCCAAAAACAGCAGTAGTTTGCACTACCCTGTCATTTGAGTAATACCAAATCTGTCAAAGTGTTGGACCAAGTCAAGATCCGCGAAACATATTCCGTTATAATGAGATAAACAACAAAATTCACTGTTTCTGGCGGCAACCAAGTGTCAGCGGAATCATCAAGAATCATTATAAAATCGTCCTCGGTCAGCGAGGGAAAAATGGTTGGGCGAGAGAAAGTTTTTTTTTTCTACTTTCTCTCATCCCAACTGTCTGTCTGTCTGTCTCCGATGATGCAATAAAATGTGTTTTACAGGCAAGTGAATTATTACTGTAATACAAGATCTCCACACCTGGTGCCGTATGAAACAGGGGTGGGTTTCCCCACAACATTTTGTTAGTAGAGTAGAGTAGACCCCACCATCTGAATTGCCGCCTCGTACTGAAACTCGTTTCTCTTGGTCAATGTTGCTCAGTCATTCATAGCCTGCGTAGCAAGCGTTTCGGTAAGGCTTTCCGCACGTTCGATGCACTTTTATCAGTGTTGCGCTCGCCCCAGTTTTTGCGCAGCCAAAAAGCGAAAAACGCCTCCAACGGGCGGAGAGCTCTACGGAAACGCTTGCTACGCAGGCTAAGTCATTCATTATACGCTCCCTCAAACTTCCGTTATCCCCAACAGGTTTTGTCTTCCCTTGAGTGTTCGAAACAGTAGGAGTCTACTTTACAGGAAATGAAATTATGTCAAAGTAATAGTAAATAACTGAGCAACAGCAACCAAGGAAAACGAGTTTCAGTTCTACAGGGTGGTAAAGGTGTTATGCGTGAAGCGTGATTTGAGCAAAAATTAGCACGTGGCACGTGAAAGCAGCTCAAATTTTGCCGTGATCCATGAATTTGCGGTCAAGCGTTATGCGTGATCTCCTTATTTTAAAAACCGTGATTCGTGATTCCGCCCGAAAATATTCGTGAAAACCGAAACTAACTTAGTTACTAATAAAACACTTTACAATAGTGAGCAAGTAAAACAATGTGTAAATAAACGTGATGAACGTTGTTGATCCGTTTCTGTAACATGTCGCACGTCAGACAAATCATTACATTTTAAATGATATCAAGCTTATTGTTAACTCATTAACTCATCCTCGGAGACCCAGAGGCAGATAGTGGGACAAGGGAAAGTTGGAACGGGCGGAAAAAAGTGGGTGAAGAAAAGTCCACCGAGGATGATTAACTCTACACGTGTCTACATGTCTTCAGAGCTCAGCGAGTCAAGTGCGACAACATTATAACTAAAACAGTTAGACTTCTAGCGTCATTCTTCATGGCAACAGAGTCGAGACAAACCTCCAGCCGCCCACTGCATAAAGAAAAGTTTAATGTTCCGTTATCTGAGAGGGATCATGAAAAAATTGCACAATTTTATGCAGCATTTAATTCAGTTTACGGGTCTCAGTGACATTGCGTTTAGCAAAGGTTTAAGGAAAAACGTCAGAGGTAGCGGGATTGAGACCTATTCTTTACGAACCCAGGAGGTGTGGAAACACGAGTTTCCGCCAAATTTTATTGATGAGAATGGGAATTGATTTGAATACAATGAACAGCCTAGGAGAGAAGCAGAAACGAATGAGGCAGCAATAAACTTTCTTTCAAAACAATTCGCACTCAATCAGGGAGGGCAATCATCTTGTCAAATAGAGCATTGTTGTCCTACGAATGAAGGTAAGAAGGACACTTAATAGCGTTCTCTTGACTCATTTCATGCGTTTGAGGCCCTTTTTCCATACTCGTAGCTCCCCTGAAAAACTGTGTATTGAAAACTAAACGCAAAGCAGATTAATTAGTCGATTAGGGATAATTTTTTTGCAGTGGTGTATGTTAAAAGCGTGATTCGTGAAATGTTTCAAAAACCATACGTGATTCGTGATTTGAACGAAATTAGGCTCGTGATCCGTGATTGCCCCCCCCCCCCCCTTTACCACCCTGGTTCTAGATAGCGAGAAGAAGTAGGAGAAGGAGAAGTACACTGAAAAACGGTACGGTCTTTCCAATTACAGTGAATCAACCATTCTCAGATAAATTTGGTAAATAGTAAGACAATTGTTCGTGACGATCAGATAGAACTCTGGTTCACAATATCCTTTTTCTCTGGGAGAGTCGGGCCCGCTTGCTGTGAAAACGTAGTTATCTAAGTGAATAAATATCAATTTTACCTTCTTGAAGGCGTTCAGCCACATGCATAGACCCTGATTGCGCTCTCAATACTTTAACGATAATTTCAAAACATTCTTCTTGGACATCAAAGTCCAACCCCGCTAGAACCTCAAAGAAACTCCTCAGTACTTGGGTAGGTGTCTGGTTACCACTAATGAGGCGGTGAAAGTGTGCTTCGTAAGTCTCGTCTGTCACGAATGTCTTGCATGTTCCCAGCACTTCTGGAGGCGGAGCATCTAATAGATCGTTTAAAGGAACCCCGAAAAACTCCACTGGTTTTTTCTGCAAAGGAAAGAGGAAAAGGGGCCGAGATATAAGTACATCTGGAACCAAAATGTTGTAGCAGTATAAGCAGCTAATAGTTTTTGGTTGTTTAAAGGAACGCAAAAAACTCTACTGGTATCTCCTGTAAAGGAAAGTGGAAAAAAGGCCGAAATAAAAGTACATCTGGCACCAGGATGTAGTACTTCTGTTGATAGAAATAGCAGTAGTAATAGTAGTACGTGTCTCTGTAGCCTTGGTCTAAGGTTGTGCCTAAATTATACCGTCCAGAAGGACAGCCGATAATATTAACGAAATGTAAGCTGTGAATGCTTGTGAACACGCAGTATGTCCTTTCACAGACGGTACAATCTTTTTAGGTAATACCAGTCAAAGGGACAAGGACTACTAAGTCTGAAAATATTTATGTTAAGCTATCAGAGTTATAGTAGCATAATCAGCATAATCTGAAAGAAACTGTGTAATAGAAATCCAGGTGGAAAGTAAATGAAAGATGAATATACATATACACAGCTTGCCCCCCCCCCCCAAAGGTGAAGGCAAGAGCACTAAGTTTAAAAATATTTACGATAAGTCAAGTTTTCCGAGTTACCATTATAGCTTATCAGCAAGGCCTGCAATGGGTTGAAAAAAATATTCAAAGTATGATGTATAAGAAGCTCATATGTCTGTATGTCCCCCTGGGCGGTATTACTTCTTAGCGTAATACCGACTAGAGGGACAAGACAACCTAGTTACACATAAAACGGAATAGACTTGTGACAAAGGATCCATTATTTCTAAGACAATGTCTCAATCGCAAAAACACGGTTTTTAAACAAACATTTCAATTCTTACAAGACCCTCACAAGCTTACCGTTTCAGTTTCTTAATTTGGAGTACTTGAGCTAATTTAGCGTCGGCTAACAGACGTTTTTTTCGAAGACATTGAACAGTTCGACGCCAATTTCATGTTTAAACAAGCACTGTACATGAATGGGGTGAAGTGTACAGTAAAAACCTTGTTTCTCCATTATTTCTAAGACAATGTCTCAATCGCAAAAACACGGTTTTTAAATAAACATTTCAATTCTTACAAGACCCTCACAAGCTTACCGTTTCAGTTTCTTAATTTGGAGGACTTGAGCTAATTTAGCGTCGGCTAACAGAAGTTTTTTTCGAAGACATTGAACAGTTCGACGCCAATTTCATGTTTAAACAAGCACTGTACATGAATGGGGTGAAGTGTACAGTAAAAACCTTGTTTCTCGGCCTCTTCAATGCCTGCTTTGAATGCTCAGTCGCGCCATATTGGATATTTGCCGACAATTTTCCGAAAGCCGGCCGAATCGGAAAGTCGTTCCTAGTACTCCTCGGCTGTCCTGTATTCTTTAGGCACAACCTTGGTCTAAGCTGTAAGTTAAGCACGTTTGATGTACAACAAGGGGCTGCTTAAGATGCTATCAAAATTGCTGTTCGGTAATCACCTTTGACGTAGTGTTACAGCTAGGCTCAGTCTCCAGCCGTGAGTGTCTCGATACGCCCGCGATTCTCGCCACCTTCATAATTTAGCGGGATTTCGTCTTTCTCTTGAAATTTCACACTTTTGCGAAGACGTTTCAGGCATACTTTTCGCATTTCGCTTTTTTTCAAGACGGTAAAAAAAAACAGATAAAATTTAAGCAAATGACCTGTGGATTGTCTCATAATTATTAAAATTGTAACGACGTCACGGACATGCAACCAAACCCGTGATGGTGGCGAGAATCGCGGGCGCATCGAGACACTCACGGCTGGAGACTGAGCCTATGTTACAGCAAGCACGGTGTCAAAGTCCGGCGATCATGCAAGGGCGCTTTTATCTTCTCGTGAAACATTTCAGATTACTTTTCTATGCATTCATTTTATGTTCGAAACAAAAAATTGGATGTACCTTTTGTCTGAAACTACAACAACAAAAAAGATGCTCAATAGGACTGTTTGTAAGTGTTTGTAAGTAGGACTCACCGTACGATCAATATTCAAAGTAGGCACTCTAATGTGTAATTTAGACAACAAGTTTCTCCCAGTGGACCCCGGAGTACTGCGAAACTCTACTTGGGATGATTCTTGGTCACTGACTAAACGAACCAGCAGTTGAGACCTGTACTGAACATCTCCTTCAAACCTGTTTTTAAACATACATAGAGTACAATGGGTAACTTGTTTGTTGCATTCGTACATATACTGCAACAGAGGCTATTTACGGTACTAAATAGAACGGCAACAGCAAACTATTCTAGTACCCCTCAACCAAAGACGTAACACTGGAGCTGTCTATTTTCTACGAGCTTGCATTTACTTTTAATTAATTTGCACTGCATTTCAAAACTATAGCTACTATCCCTTGCTGAGTGTAATATAAGAGATGCTTTCTCGTCTCTTTAAAGACTCCCCGAATCAGTAATTTATCGTCAATCCCTAAAAGAGGCTAAAACTGTTGTAGAATTATCAGTGTTTCCTATCGTTATTTTCATAATGGAAAGAATTCTTACACTCTGAAATGACAGGAAAACTCCGAGGATCCACATCACACCCAAACATGGCCAGGTTTTTTTTTTTTTGAACAATCCCGTTTAGCTGTGAGTCTGATCTTCTCTCCCACGAAATTATTTTTGTGACCCTATTCCTTCTCTAAAAGGACATATTACCAGTACAAGGTTGATGACGGTAATACAAATTACAAAATATTGGCATCCTAAGCAGACGAACCATGCCCATTATAAACAGGAAAGAAAGATTAATGACAAGTTTTATTGTTGGTTCACTTAGCCTTCTAGTTCTTGGTCTAGTTTATCGTCTTGCCGTAATGATTTTTGTTTCGCGTGGTCATAACGGTAGCTATGGTATATTATTGAACTGTAACCTAGCTCCCAGGTTAGTCACGAAACTAAAAAAGCTAGAAAGTAAAATTAAGAATGCAACTTATTGGAAGCGTTTTCAGTGTACATGTGTTCAGTGGTTCTTTTAAATCCAATTGCTCCGGACTATAGGCTAAATTTGTTTTCACTTACATGAGATGAAAGTCGTCCATGTCCTCCGTATTAACTGGGCTGATCCCTCCTGATACAAACACAAACGCCTTGTCACGTCCTGGTATCATCTTTTTCCTAGAACTTGCCTCACTTGCTGTTATGTCTTTCCTTTCAAGCTCCTGTATTACCTCTTTTCTAAGGTCAGCGGGGCAGCATATTAGGTGTAAAACATCTTGGGAATGAAGACGTTCTGATGGACGAAAGTAAGCAAAGAAGTTCGCCAGTCTTGGCTGACTCCAAATGATGCTAGACAGGTAGTTAACAATTCCTGAAACACTGAACTCTTTTTCGCCCCAGTCAAGAAAATAATGATATCTGGAAATAGATAAAAGAAATACAAGCGAAAATGTATTGAAAATTAGGAAACAGAATCGTAGTTAATCAGTGAAACTGACTAGACAAACTCAGAAACCGTTTTGCTCCCAAGAACGCCTGATAACAAAATCAACAATTTCCTTGATATTAAAAGGGAGTTGTCGTGAGGAGTTGATGGGTTTGTAAGCAACATGAATAGAGAAAGGTTACAGATTCGTACAATGGTCTCAGGACTGCCCTTGTAATAGGAAGTTGTCGTGCGGTTAGCGCAGGTTCAGCGGTCTTGAAACTATTTTTAAATAAAGTCGAATAACGTCTGAGTTCTTTCTAAGACTTCGCTTAGGTTATTTTTTCCTTCGGCTGTTTGGTGAGTCACAAATTAGGGGATGGCGTTCTGCTAGTCAAGCTTCGTTTATTATGACACCACGGAAGGATTGTAGGAAACTGTCAGTGTTGATCGCTTTCCTGTACATCGCTATCTGCTGTTTTCTATCCTCGTGGCACGCGGAGCAATCTCTTTGGTTTCTTTAGTAAACCGTAAGTTAGTGTTCTGTCCGTTGCTCACAAACCCATCATAACAGTACCTACTTTACGGAATACTGCCAGCTACTCACTCTAGAAAGCTGGTTTACTAACTTTGAACAAATGCCCCCGAACCGGTGGCAACAGCCACCTGCACCATATAAACGACTTATCAACGATATCAGTAGACTGAACTTACAATGTGACTCACAATAGACGGATAGAAACACACCGATCGCTGTTTTGAGTCTTGGCCAACAACAACAGTGTTTTCACACTAATAGGTCAATTTCAATTATCCACGTCGAAGATGACGGCCGCTCACCCTAAGTACCAACACATTTTCAATTTCACACGGCGGAATGTCCATTTGACTCACATAGTGTATAATATGTAATAGAAGATTTGTTTCCATACCCGGAGAAGCGTTCAACCTGGAAGCTAACAAACGTCCCATCAAAACTTGCAGGATTTGCAAGATCGCCAGTAATTTCAATCCATTGTTTACGTTCACCATCGGTCCTCAAAAACAGCACCCTGACACGGCATATTGAGGGATCAGAAATTCCTTCCTGTTCTTCTTGAAAATAGACTGGCAGCTGAATTGTGACGGGCTTCAAAAACTCAATACTGTCGGAGCCGACAATACGGAGTATAGGTCCAAGAAACAAGTTTTTGTCTTCATTCTTCCCTTGGAACTTCCTGTACCTACAAGATTGCATCAACATTAGTATTTTTCGCAGAAAGCCAAGGTGAGAGTAGTAAAAACTGACCGAACTTTCAAAACAAAGTGTAACCAGTAACTCTTCGGAATCGTTCAAAGCAAATACATTCCTACTTACAAAATCATCACAGATTGTTTCGCAGCGTCCTTAGAAGGATTTTTTTACGTCTTTAGGTTGGAGACGATGTCAGGTTTACAGAGCCACATGAACTTAAATCTGATATTTTCAAAATGCCCTTGCAAATTAAAAGCAGTTTGTTCCTTCGAACTAAGTATTAAACAGGTCCTGAGAGTTGCTTGCTCCGGATTGGTACTCCCACTTTCCGATTTTGCACACTAATGCCCTAAAGGAATTAACGGAATCATGCCTACCTTAAGATGCAGCGGAAACCTTGCTTTGGGTGATACAGCTTTTTTAGGGATCATAACAGTGACACCAGGATAATCAGGATGGGTGAAGGTACCACCACTAGATGTGATGGTATAAGAGGGCGACAGCTTGAGACGGCAAACTACTGCGTATGTCGAGCACTCAGTGATGTCCGCTTGTACAAAGGGAAAGTAAAAATCCGGCACGTCTTTGGGAGACGGGTAGTCATCTTCAATATCTGTAACCAGTGCAATAAACACAATTTGTTTCGGATGATTTGATATATAAGATGTAAGTAAAACCATGTAATTCATTAGCAGGATTGAGCCACACCACGGGAGTCAAAAATTTTTCACTCCACTAGCAAAGATCAAATTTGATTCTTTTACCTTGCAGTCAAATCCGAAATTGGCTTGTCTGTTTTATCTGCACTCTCTATCAAGTTTGTATTACCCACTGACACGAGAACGTTCTTGCGCATGTTATACCTTGTGTTAATGAGTCCGACGTGGTTGCTTAAATTCCCTGGTGCTCCACTCGTTAAAAAAAGTTCTTTTTACCTTCTAAATGCCGTAGATCCTCAGTTTCACCCACGTCTTCCCATTCATTGCTCTCCTTGTTGATCAGCCTTTTTAGCACCAATTCGTACCCCTGAAGGTCAGGCGCACTGTGAGAGATAACTAACTTTACCTCAGTGTTGAATTCCAAAGGTTCGTAATTGTTAGTGGATATTTCAATCACTCTGCTGACAACCGCTTCATGTTCCTGCAGCTGTGGTGAACAGGCACTGCATTTCCATCTGTGGACCACTATTGACGTAGGCTCAGACACAGCACCAGGAGGGAACGTTAGGTGAACAGCCCCTAGTTTGAGGTCCCAGTGGGTGCCTTCACTCGTTACTATTCCCCTGTAAGAGAAATCGCATACTGAAAAGCGTTTGCTCACTTGTGAATGAAAGGTATTTTCAGTAAACGTATCAGCAACGGCATTTTGCTTTACCACTGTTTTCCATATGCAGAGTGGGAACACTTTCTTTAACATTTAAGGTTCGTCGGTACCGTGTACTCACTCGTGTATCTTAGATTTTTCTGGGTCTTCCTCAACTACGTCTTCTTGTTCCTCCATTTGGAATTCATGGAGTTGTTGTGGCAAATTTTCGTCTCCAACGTCAGGGATCTGTTCGCTTACATCGTCAGCATTGCCATTGTCCTCCTCCTCCTCCTCCTCCTCCTCCTCCTCCTCCTCCTCCTCCTCCTCGTCATCATCATCACCATCATCATCACCATCACTGGCGTCATCCTCGTCTCCGTCGTCAGGAAACTCTTGTGCTAATTGATTGCAACAAAACGTGAACTAAGTAAATTTAAGAATTCTTGTGAATTATTTCTAAACCTCCAAGCTTCCAACAGCCAACGCCTTAGCCAAGATGATCTGAAAGGTGTTACAAGAAATATTATTCAGTTTGACCACCTAAATGCGCCGTCACTTGTATAAATGATTAGTTTTGTTTTCTGCTCATAATGTGTTGTTGCCCCTCGCAAGGGTTTGACCTAGGAGCTATGAAATACGAGGAGGCATTAAAAGTCTTCGTCTAAAGTAAGATTACAGTCCGTATACCAGAAAAAATTGTCATTTGAAGTAAGTGAGAGCACACTGTAGTATCCGGCAATGACGACATAGATATCATATACGCCCACTAGGGTTGCAAGTATCAGAGTATCTGTTCAAAATCTTGAGTTTTCATGTTGTTGATAAGCAATGCCGTTTCTTGTACACCAAACCTGAACCTCAAGATCTGGTGATAAATAATTTTCATGATTGTTCGCGACTGTTTTTCACCACCATACTCGAACCTCTTTAATACGCTCTCTTTCTTGAGAAAACAGATCCAGAGAAACCAGGATAGACACGCGAGGAAGTAGAAATGTTAGATAACCCGTGATAATCCAGAATATTTCCAGAAAACCCTAAAGTGATAGCAGAAAAGGGAAGTACAAAGCCAGGGTATCGAAACCACTCCATTTTGGTCTTATTCCTTTTTTCCTTATTTTCGTCACTCGATTACTTCTTTAACCCGTTACCTGCTGATAATTTGAGTGAACAAAGGATAAAGGTAAATCTGAGTAACCGTATTTTGTGCCTAATATGTAGACAACAGAATACAAGTTTGATGCAAAATTTGGTTATATTTCGGTACTATTCTATACCATCATCATACCGAAGTAACGCACAAAGATCGTTGATTTAAATACTACAAAAGGTCTTAAAGGTTTAAATACTAAAAAAGGATTTACTACAAAAAAAAATACTACAAAAAGGAAATACTACAAAAGGTCTTAGTGTGATGATGGTACGGAATAGTACCGAAATACAACCAAGTTTCCACCATCTTGTACTCTGTTGCCTATATATTAGGCACAAAATGCGGTTACTCGTATTGACCTTTATCCTTCACTTACTTCTTTCTTCTCTCCTTTATTTTTTCTTTTCTCATTTCTCTCTTTATTTAATTTTGAAAGAAAAACAATACCGGCTGGTCCAAACGGGCTTGGATTCCTGTAAATGAACGACGAGAAAGAGTTTTTTAGTAAAGTAAAGAGAAGCCAAGTCGAGACAAGTGAAGTGAAGTGAAGTATCATTGATAAAATCTCTTTTTATACCTGCCAACAGTTATTCCTTGACTCTGTCAGCAAGTGTTCAAAGAAGGTCGATGCGATTGGAGATGTTTAAAACCTGCAAAACGTTATTTTGACATAACAGCAAGCAGCTTCCAATGCAACAAGGCAGATATTGTAGCTTTATATAATATCTGCTCAGCCGTCTATATGAAAGGCGAACTAAATTACCATCAGATCCCACTTATCGAATCATAAAACACAGCTGGTACGAACTGGAACGTACACATGGATTGTAACTCTCCATTTTTTCAAAGAGGGCAAGGGCAATTGCCGACGGTTATATACAGCCTTCAAGGCTCTATGCAACCGGTAGACCAATTTTATAATGGGTGACAATTTTTATAATGAGTGACTGAACTTAAGGGGTGGGTTTTCATTGGCTGCCTCTGGTCAAAAAAGTAAAACTCACTTAATAGCTAACGAACGAGCAAATAACGCAGAATTCTGATAGTCATGGCAACTTCAAGAAATAATGCGGAAGCGTTTATCAGTTAAAAGCATTGGGACTTCTGACGGAGCCATGTTTTTGTTTACAACTATATAGGACTTGCTTTACATGCTATTTGCAATGCTATATCTTGGCTATTACAACTCAACTCTTCAGAGAAAACGTCTCTCGGGGGAGTTAAATTTAGTTGAGCTGGGTTGGGTTGAAGGAGTAGAAGGATTTGAGAGTTCTCAAAGATCAATAACTTGTAACGGAACCACAGTATTCTATCACCATTCTTTGGCCTTACTTGGAATTTACTTTATTATAAGACTTTATGGTAAGACTACGGTGAATTAATGCCATACCTTCAGCAGTTCCTCGAACTTTTTCGCCTTTTCCTCGTAGTTAAGAGACTTAGCAAGGTCTACCAGTGTGGTGAGTCAATGTCAATTCTGTCTTGTGGTTTCATCTCTGACTTACTCTTTTTTCACCGTTTTTCGTAGAATCTAAAGGCATCGCCTTTGTACTTCTTGTATAGTTCCTCTCTACGGAGTTTTTGCACAATCGTAACAGAGTTTGTAAAATATCTTCTCTCACGTTGTAAGGAAGCTTTTCCGTGTCTGGGGAGTTCCACGCACCTTTGTAAAACCAAAAAGCTTCATTTTCGTATTTCTTCTTCGTTTGCCTATCAGCCACATCTTCGAGACGTTCGTTTATGGAATCGATGATCTTCTTGTTGGCGGGGGAGAACTCAAATCCCTCCAATCCTCTTTCTTCTTCCCAGCAACGTTGATAAAACTCTAACACTTCTCTCTGGAATGCATTCTTCCTTTCGCCTCTAAGCATCTCCTCATAGCTTTGGATGATTCTATCTCGTACTTCGCTGTGGTTCCCTTCCCCGAGGGATTTCTCAATCTCCCATGCTTCTTCGTAATACTCTTCGGCTTCATCGAAGTCCTCGAGCCTTAAGCAAATTTCTGCCATTTGGAAGGCGCTCCGAGCAGTGTGGGGATGTTTTCCAAGAATGTCTTTCCTTATCTCATATCCTTCTTTAGCAAACTCGAAGGCATCATCGTACTCTCTCAGCCAACAGTAAGAGTTGGCAATGTTTCTGTTAAAAAGAGCGATGTATAACATCCCTTTTATTTTGAGTTTCTTCGCGAGATCCAGAGCTTCGTTATAATATTCAATAGCCTTGCGAAACTCCTTCTGCCCTTCAGAGACTGTTCCAATCTGACTTTTAAAAAGTGGCATGTCGAAGTGCTCCGTTGAACCAGAGAGTTCTTGACGCATTTCATACGCCCTTGTATAAAACTTGATTGCTTCCTCCGGTCTGCCTAGTTTGTTTTGGCAATTACCTATTGCATTCAGACATTGTGTGACTTTTCAAGAGGTCTTCCATTAACTTCAGGGAACGATTCAAGAGTTTGAGCGCTTTTGGCCAGTTTCCTGCTCTGTAATAAATTTCACCCTCGACAAAAAGGTAGGAACTTCTAGTAAGCTTGAAGCAATCCGTCTTCTTGCTCTCTTTCTGGACTGTGTTAAGTGACTCGTTTGCCTCCTTTACAAATTCTGCTGCTCTCCGCCACCCTTCAAGATTTAGAACCTGCAAAGCTTCTCTGCATCTCATTTCTGCGCGAAACAAAGAGCCTATCGATGAAAGAATGTAACATATTAAATGAACAGAATTATTTTCAAGAAACGTGTATGGTTAGTATCTGTTACATGTAATTAACTCAATATAAGCTATCGCTTGTCGTTCTGCAAGAACAAAGGAGATACGGAGCGTCGTTTGACACATATTTCATCCAGTTTTCTGTAGAAAGCTGTTAAGGAAAACCAAGCTTCGAAACGTATCCTAACGTTCAATTAAAGTTACATGAAAACTGATTTACTTACACCTTATTTAGTATTCTGGTTGTTAAACTCTTACAGGGCGACGAATGTGCTCATGATATCATGCTATTTTGTGTTCATTCTAAGTCCAGAGAATCTGAGCGACCTTCTCCATAAGAGACGCAGTTTGACACTATGGTTTGCTCAATCTACTCTTTCCGTAGACTCTGCTTTTCACATTGCGTCAGGGCTACGAGTCGGAGCACCTTGTAATGTAATCACCTCACGGATCCGATGGATTTATGCAATGAATTCGCATGCAAGAATTCAAGATCTTCTAAATTTAGAACATTCGCCCTGTGTCTGAATTAAAAGAACTCTGAAAGACAGAGAATTGGACAGTTTTTGGCTACTGGACAGATTATTGGTCATGCCATGTACATTTATAGGCCTGCTTAACGGTTTTATAGATTCAATTAGTCATTGAATTACCGGTTCTTCAAAATTATATTTTGCGCAATCAAAATAAATGCTTTCAGAGGAAAATATTGATCAGTGCATTCTTCGTCACCAATTGTTCAACAACGGCAACCAACCTAGCAAGCATTCACTTAATGAAGTAGTTAATAAATTCATCAACCAGTTAATTAATAAAGTGCTAATCACATCAGACGGTCAGCCAATCAGCCATTAAGTCACCCAATAGTAAGGACATGTACTAGCCAATCAATCAATCATTCATAATAAAAAATAATCCACTCATTAACCATTCAGTCAGTTGATCACATAATTTTACCCATTTATCATTCAATTGGTTAATCACTTATCATTCAATTGATTAATCCCTTATCATTCAAATGATTGATTGACTGATTGATTTATTAAATCATTCGATCAAAAAACGTTGTCCACCAGTCGATTCAATCAACAAATCAGACGGCCACTTAACGTAAGTGAGTAAACCTGCAAGTGTGGTCAATGCCATTAACTGCTTGTATCATGATTGAAACCATTTTCGGTCATTTTCCAGTTTTGTTACTTTCATTTTTGTTTTTGTTGAGATTTGCCTTTGAAACGTAATCAATAGAATCTCTTTCTTACCCTCCTTTCCATCTTCCTCCACCTTTTCAGCCCAGGAGCGAAAGATCTTCCATCTCTGCTTTTCATCAAGCATGGCTTCAAAAAGATAACAAATCACCATTATTTCATGATGTTCCTTTGGAATAAGAAGGTAGTCGGACTTCAATGAAATGTCCAGGCAAGTTCAAAGTATGGTTTGTGAAAATCAAAGCTGTTGAAAGCTTTCATGTAATCCTTGTCCAAAAGAGTTGAGATGCCCCTCGATCATCTGAGAAATAAAATGCTTATAAAAGTTGTCCCTGGCCCTCTGGTAAGCTTTGATGAAAGCCTTGCTGCTACCAATACTTTTGAGAAACTTTCGCATCAAAGGGTGGATGTGGTACAAGAGCTCTTTGGCCTCTGTATCAGCCGATATCACTTTACTGTTTCGCATCCCTTCCATTTGAATAGCAGCTTCCGAGGCGTCCACATCCATAATCTTAGCCGCTGCCTCCACGGTAAAGGGACGACAAAACAACGACACTGACACAGCGGACTCCCTAAGTTTTTTACTTGGAAGGAAATGGAACATTTTCCTCAAGCACGACATCTGCTCCTCATGGATACCCTCTTTTTTAAAAGGTTTCTCTCTCCTGAGTATCATGGCCTTTAGAAGGAGGTTCGGCGACTTGGGGCTGCGACTCTAGTTCGTGTTCTCTGGTTCCAAGAAACTTTTCAGCATCAGCTATCTCCTGCCTCAAGATGGCTGCCATGCCATTGAGCAAGAGTGGGTTTCCTTTGCACATCTCCACTAGTCTCTCTCCTTGATTGCCTTGAATGCTAGGGCCTCCGTGGATTTGAAGGAGTTCACCCGAAGGCGCTTTCTCTAGAGCTTTCACTTCGTGATTTTCAACAGCAAGAGTAACACCGTGACGGAACTCACTCCTTGTTGTCAATAAAATCTTCAACTGTTTTTTCTCCACCAGTCTTTGGACCAAGAAGTCGCTCGAGGAAGGTGCCAAAACCGGCATTCAAGTTCTCCACATTTTCACCTAACAACTGATCAACATTATCAAGCAGCAAAAGTATGTCTCCTTGGCTCTCTCGCTTCACTTGCTGCATTTTAGCAATGGCCAGATTCGCTTCGTAGCTCACAATTTTCTGTTCCGATTTCGCCGATAATTTGAGCAAAACGTGGAAGTAAACATTCTTCCTATCGTTTATTTCCCTTAAGTCGACTTTAAATTTGGTCTCTGTCCACTTGGATAATGCCTCGGTGGCAAGTTTTGTCTTTCCAACACCACTGGATCCGTACAAGTTAAGGACGCTTGATCTACCAGTCGGTTAGCTTTGTCGTGACATCGTTCAAGTCGCTATGTCTGCCGGTCAAGTCTTCTTTTACAGTTACCTCTTGCTGTCGGATTGCTTTGAAATTGCTAATCTTTGCTTCAATTCCCTCTTTCTTTGATGTTTTTGGAGTGACAATAAACTTCTCCAGCAGCGTCAGGTTGTCTTCCGACACCAGACCCTGGTTTGCAAATAGATGTAGACACGAGTATAAATCCTGCTCTCCTTGGGCCCTGCACTTCCCTTCAAAATTGCTCTCGATAGACGATACAGCATGCAGGAGCTCATCTTGACTCAAATCAGCGGTGATATCCTTTAAAAGTTTGTCAAAACGAGGAGAAATCTCTCGAGTCGCCGAGACTGTTTCAAGCGACGCCGTCCCACGCTTTGATCTTCACGTCACATTGTCGTGGCTGGCTTCCGCGGAAGCAATATAGTGCAATCCTTTAAGAAGGTCGATAGGTGATAATAAAATCGCTGATCACTATAGCGATAACCAAAACTAATCTCAAGAATAGAGGTGTCGTTTGCAGTTGAAGCCGCACATGACGACACTAGCAGTTTAAAAAAATTCTACCGAGGACTTGTTATTAGGGTAATCAATTCAGTAGTCAATGGAACAAGCGTTGATAATCGGTTTAGAATTAGTGGCAGTCACGCTATAACTGTTCTACTTGTATTCTGGAATTTCGAATATCGTGTTGTTAATCAAGAACAGGAACTACTTTATCGGGAGCAATTATTAGTCTTATAACTGACAAACTTTTGGCCTTCGAATTTCGGATCGAGTTGGAACTTAGAATTCGAAATGCTGGTTATGTTGGGGACAGTCGGGCGGGAACCCGAGAGAGAAGAGGTACACTGGGAGTCAGGAAACCCACGTGTAATCGCTAGTGCGAATCAAAAAGGTCTTCACAAAGTTTAAGACACCAGCCACTCTGAAATATTAAGGTGACAACAATAGCCCAAAATTTTATTTTCCAAGATTTCCGGTTGACGGACGAAATGTAGGAACCGTTTCTGAGTTCTTGGACTGCTTCAGATTGAAGGACATACAAATGAATTCCAACGAAATGCTGCGATGTTTTTGGGCCAAGATCTGGCGTGCGAACTACGCGCTCTGAGAACAAACAATCTGGGGCGCACGCGAATACGGAGAGTTACAATGGGAAGAGATGCCACGGGTGTCGGGCGCAACAATTCACATTCCCTACGGGTAAGCCGGCGAAGCTAGCGAAAGACTATGAACATTTTCGGCGCTTCGCGCCTTGCGAATATGCGCATTTTGGCACGAAAGCGACTTTTCACAGTCTACAATACCAACACCAAGAAACAATTGTTGTCAGACAACACTATGGCATTTGATTAAGAGAACGACACAGAGAAAACTGATACCTGCACAGGTAAAATTTTATTGATCAAGATTCTTAAATAAAGTACAAATATAATAAATGTGCAGCTTACAGTAGGTCAACGGCTGCAATCTCGTTTTCATAGCCCGTGACACTTTCAGTCAATGAAGTTTCTGGTACGACATCGGGGAACAACGGGCAACAATCATTCTTGTCTCCAGATCTCGCATAACATTGTCTGTTTCAGCCGCTGACCAAACAAATTCTAGGCTCCGAGTACAAAGAAATGGAATTTCTGGCGTTTGAGTGGATACGAATTAGCCAGAAATGAAATATTTCTGCGGCACAAGAGCAGGGGGACTGGGGCTGGTTTAGTTGAAGTGCAGCATGGGTAGAAAGGAGGGCTATATAAGTGATGTAAGTCACGTGGGAGATCATTCTAGGCCGACACGTCGTTCAGCTTACGTTATTTTTAAGTCATCTCCTTTGACCGAATTACCACTTGATCATGCAGGAGGCTGACGTTGTTAGAATTGTTGAGTCGTCAATTGCCAAGAAAAACGAAGGTCTACTAGCTTCTATGAAATCGATGCTAGATAATTCCTTGGCGGACCTCAAGCGTTATCATGCAGATACTGCCGATCCTCAACTCAAAGAGATAAAAAAGCTCAAATTTAACGAGCCGCATCGTTTCAAGAAAAAAGGAAATGAGGACCAGTACAGGTTTAATCTTAAAGTCGGCGACGCCATTGAAGAAGCTAAAGAAGCCTGTTCGTCCCAGCAGCTTGACAAAGTCCACGCTTCCCTCGAGAAAGAGGATTCCGATTATGAGAAAAATATTATTCGAGCAGAAGCCAGAGCGCGTACCCAAGCCAAACAGAACTTGCTGCGAAACAAGTCGAGGTTTGCGAGCAACAGAAGGGAACCTTCCCCTTTAACGCCAGTCGCAACCGCCACTCCTACCCAATTTTTCAGCAACAGTGCAAGACTTATACCAACAGTTCAGCCTAGGACTCAAACCAAACCGGGTTCCTGTTATGCCTGTAACAAGCCAGGACATTAGAGGCCACAGTGTCCTCTCAATCCTACCAAGTTGCAGTCTGGTCAATGACTAGCCGCCGACCAAGGACAGGTCCAAGGTGTTGTCAATTCTATTTTTGTTTCTAGTAATCTAAGTGACATTTGCGATGCTGAAATTTCAGATTCAAATGATTTAGATACCGCAGTCAAAATAAAGTCACTGTCAAATTATGAGTTTACCTCAGGTCAGTCTAGTATTCCTTTGGTTCATGGTCGTTTGTCCTTATGTTATGATGAATGGGTGAAATTAGGCGCCTCGGGTTTATTTTAAGTGTTGTACGCGACGGTTACAAAATCCCATTTGTGGCTCCCCACCTCCCAAAGTTAGTTCTAACAATACTTCTGCGCTTCGGGATAGTCATTTTGCTTCAGAAGCGATTTCTGATTTGTTTCGAACTAAATGTGTTGAGATTTTAGATCATCAGCCTGATATAGTTAACCCACTTTCTGTCTCGATACAGCCTTCAGGCAAGAAGAGGTTGATTCTTGATTTGAGGCATGTAAATTTGTATGTCTTTTAGCGGAAATTTAGATGTGAAGATATTTCTGTAGCCCTTCAGATTTTCTCTAAAGGGTTTTATCTTTTTAAGTTCGACCTGAAGTCCGGGTATTCATCACGTTGAAATTTTTCCTGAACATCGGAAATATTTAGCTTTCTCCTGGGACTTTGGTGATGGTGTAGTTAAGTATTTTCAGTTCACAGTTTTACCTTTTGGCTAGTCATCGGCGCCTTATTTGTTCACGAAATTACTGAAGCCCATTTTGACTTCATGGAGGTGTCAGGGAATTCCCATGGCTATTTTTCTTGACGATGGTTTCAGGGGGTGGTGTCAATACCAACAAGGCCAAAATTAACACCTTGATTGTTCGCGCTGATTTGACTAGGTATGGCTTCCTAATTAACGAAGAGAAGTCCCTTTGGGAACCTGTACAAGTTATTACCTGGCTGGGCACTGTGTTTGACACTTGTTAAGGTTTCATTTCAGTTACTGAACGCAGGATTTCTAAGCTGAAGAGTAGTGTTAATTTTATACGTAAGGTTGATCGCAAGACTGTCAAAGTTAGAGATTTAGCCTCTGTGGTAGGCCAAGTCATTTTGCCGCTCACTCCTTGTGTAGGAAGTGTGGCAAGGATTATGACGCGTTATTTATATGCTCATGTTAATCAGAAATTGCCTTGGAACTCCGAGGTTGCATTAACTAAGGAAGCTCGTGATGAATTGGCGTTTTGGGGTAAGAACGTCGACTCCCTTAATTTTCATTGCCCCTGGGTGCCTTTGCAACCTCCTGCTAAGTTTGTCTGTTCCGACGCGTCGGATCACGCCTGTAGTTCTTTCATTGACAATGAGCACGATAAGATTTTTCGTGAGAATTGGAGTCCTGCAGAAAGTTCCAAAAGCTCCACGTGGAGGAAACTTAGGACTGTAGACCTAGCGCTGTCTGCCTTTGCCCCTGATCTTTAGGGCAAAAGAGTTGCTTGGCCGGATTACTGACAACACCAGCGTTGTCGCTATTGTTCAAAATGGCAGTAATGTTACAGAACTTCAGTCCCTTGCGCTTTCTATTTTCAATATTTACGTCCGTTCTGGCATTTTCCTTGAGATGAAATGGATCCCTAGGAATTTGGGGTTTACCTCGGTGTAAGAACCTGACAAGATTTTCTTTGTTTGTTAGCTTTTGTTTTGCTGTACGGTATTGTTTAAAATGTTTTTGTTTCCTTTGTTTTACGTCATCCGTGAGTTTCACAGGTTCTTACACCGAGATAAAGCCGGAATTTGAATTACCGGGCTGATCTTTTGAGTAGAACCATCGATTTTGATGATTACACTATAAATGATGATGTATTTCTCATGCTGGATTGTAAATGGGGGCCACACACAGTCGATAGGTTTGCTTGTAGTTATAACGCCAAGCTTTCGCGTTACAATTCTAGATTTTACCAGCCTGGCTCCGAAGCCGTGGACGCTTTCACTCAAAGCTAGGAATGCGATAATTGGATTCTTCCATCAGTCTCGCAAATTAGTAGAGTTATTACTGACATGAGGGCTTGTAAGGCCGTAGGAACTCTTGTTATTCCTATGCATGTAGAAACATCATATTTTTGAGTGTTATTATGTGATGATGGCAAACATTGGAACGAGTTTGCGCATGATTGGGTGATTCCTCCCAAGTATAAGCACCTCTTTATTAGAGGTAAAGCTAAGAATCACGTGTTTGGCTCTAAGAATTTGTCCTTCAATGTGATAGCTCTGCGTCTGAATTTTAAGAAGCCAAGGACGCAGTCTTTTTCGGGTTTTTGTATCGTTGAAGTAACTTTTAGGGTCTTTGGAACCCACCGTTAGAGAAGTCTTTTGGTACTTCGTCTGTTTTTTATGATCGACGTTTGTTTAGGCTTGCTGATTTGACGGCTGCTTTCGCCCGTGTATCGCACTTACGTGTGCTGGAAATCGCATGTGTGACTTTTTCTTGCGTTGTTTTTGTAGTGCACTCTTTAGCTTGCATAATTTATTGCACACATTAAAAGTTAGGTGAGTTGCGAATAAAATGAATTGCACGCTCCTTTTGTTTTGTTTTCTATTGTTGTCTCTGATTGTTCTCCCCTTTATTTACAGATATTTTTAAGGAAGGTGTTTGAAAGGAAACAGCAGCGTTTGACGATCCATATTTGCAGGGCCTTGCCTTGAGGCACCAGAGATCTGTTTTGTCAGCGAGGGCGCCAGCTACCACCAACATGTATCATCAAGCGTTCAAGAAATGGCAGGACTTTGCTTTGAGCAAATTTAAGAACTCTTTTTTCCCTGCGAATCCTGTTCATGTAGCTGTTTATTTACAGCATGTGTTAGAATCCACTAGGTCTTGTAGTTCTGTTGATACTGCTTTTTATGCCATCAAGTGGGCCCACGAGATAGCGGGTATGGCCTCCCCCACGGATAATCAGTTAGTTTCTAGAGTTTGGGAAGCTACAAAGAAAATTTTAGGGGCTGGGAGACCCAATAGGAAAGAGCCCTTGTCAATTGAAGTCCTTAAAGATATCGTCGAGGGGGCTGATTTGTCTTAAATACCGCAGCTTAGAAATGTGTGTTTATATGTGTTAGCTTATGCGGGGTTTTTCAGATCAAAGGAGGTTCTAAATATTAGAATGAGGCCTGTTCATTTCCACGAAGGGTACATGATTATCAAAGTGGAAAAAAGCAAGACCGACACTCCAGTGTATTTATTTTCCGCCCTTTAGTTAAAACTAAGCCCTCTTACAAGTTGGTTAAAAATGATAAGCCTATTTCGTATGCTACGTTCAGGGATCAGTTGGCCAAAAGTCTACTGACAGAATATAGTTCCGGATCCCTCTGTTTATGGGACTCACTCGTTTCGGTCGGGAGGAGCTTCGAGGGCTGCCAACAGCGGGGTCAGTGATCGAATTTTCCAGAGGCACGGCAGATGAAAAAGTGTCGCAGCTAAGAATGGTAACTAAGTCTTTGGGATTTTAGGTCGTTTTCCCGGTTTATCGAGCCCTATACTTTTTCTTCTAGGTTGTAGTATAACTTATTGTTACAGTTGCCGTTGCTCGGCCGAAACCGCCAAAATAAACCTAATGGTTTTTGCTCATGTTGTGTACTGCGTCGTGGAGCTGAAATATGGAATTTCTGGCGTTTGAGTGGATACGAATTTGCCAGAAATGAAATATTTCTGCGGCACAAGAGCAGGGGGACTGGGGCTGGTTTAGTTGAAGTGCAGCATGGGTAGAAAGGAGGGCTATATAAGTGATGTAAGTCACGTGGGAGATCATTCTAGGCCGACACCTCGTTCAGCTTACGTTATTTTTAATTTGAAGTAAGTTGTTCTTCGGTGTCATAGGTGCGATTTTTATTTTAGTTAACGCGGGTGGGGATGTTTGCAACGTGTAGCCTTGTAGGAAGGGCTATTTAGAGCTTGAGCCATGGTTCCTACCCAGATTTCCTGCCGAGCTTTTTCCCCATCGGGGTTTTTTTCAGGCAGGTTTTTTCTGGCCTCCGTTCTGACAGTAATGCCTTTGTAAACTGTCGCTCAGCTCTGTTTTTATGTTATGTGCCGTACGTTTGGATGTAATAAGAGGTTGTAGGATAACTTATTGTTATAGTTCCCGGTGCTCGGCCGAAACCGCCAAAATAAACCTAATGGTTTTTGCTCATGTTGTGTACTGCGTAGTGGAGCTGAAATGGTGAACCTTCAGAGCTCCTCTAGCTCCTCTAGCTCCTCTTTTGTGCATTCATGCGCAGTCATGGGTACGAAAATGGCAACCGTACGATGCTTTCAGGAGCTGCGCATGTGGAAATATGAATACTGAACTCAAATTATTATTAAAACGATGAAGGTAAATGTAAAAAAAGTCGTAAACATAGCGCATCTTTTTGTTCGAACTGCTAAATAAAATCCTGAACTCAGGACGTCCCCACTAAAGCAGTCGAAAAGGGAGATGTTGATTGATAAAGACGGAAATTTTCGGAAACGCTTTTTAAAGTGCAGACTTATGAAACGGAGGTCTATCGCTTTGGTGTGAGTAGTAATGTGGGCCCATCTGGGAGTTAATGCTGGCTTCTGATTGGTTCTCGTTGGTTGCTAACCGGAAGTGTAACCGCTGACCGTGGGTTGCTAAGGGGATGGTGGGCTCAAAACCGCGGACCATGGGGTAGAATCGCGGGCTCACCGCCGGAAGTCACATGACCGGAACCGGAAGTGACGTCACCTAAACCGGAAGTCACGTGATTTGGCCGGAGAAACCGCTGGCGAGTGTGAAAAAAGGATCGTGGGCTCAAGGGGAAGTCAAACCGCGGAGAAAAGTCCAAAGTCCAATTTTTGGAATGGGGGTGACCCATATATGGACCATATATGGGTTTGATATGGTTTTGATATGGCACAAGTCCAAGTTGGGCAGCGGGGCAAATATAAAAGGGGTAAACCCTAAGTGAGGGAGTAGTCACCATGAGTTTTTACATCACTCTGCTCAGTGATCAAGCACAAGGCACGGGTCAAAAATTTACGGCGCGACTACCTCGTTCCTATTATTTGGTGGAAGATGATTGGGAAGTGGCGTTGGTGCATATGTCCCACCCGGGGTTTAATCAATCCTTGGAAGATCAAACCATACAGAATTGGACGCAAGAAGATAGTCAAAAACATTGGATGAAAACAGATGTGAGATACATGCCAAAACGGGCGGATGGCACGGCCCCCCTTCAAGTCACCAAACAAATTTATTTACCGCCCGGGTATTACCACAATTTGAAAGAAGCCTGGATTGCCATTGCGTACGAAATGGAAAAACAACACATGGACGTCATGATGGATATAGCCAAAATGGATGTGGACGATCAAGCGAAACGACAACAACTAGCCGCGCTTAACCTGGCTCAACCCTACGTGAAAATCACCAATACGGGTGTCGCCCCCGAATTAGATTCGTTGTATGTCCTCATACCAGCCAACATGCAATTTGAAATGGAATGGAAATTGGCTGGCCTGATGGGATTGGTGAAAGATGGAACGTCCACGGAACGCATTGTCCAAGAAAAGAATTATCTGGTGAAACATATTGTGGATTACAACGGCCGCCATAAATGGACACCCACCACCGGTACTGTCGCCAAATATCCCCCGTGGGGGCACGTCTCCGTCAGCTTTACCCACCCCGACTTTGATTATTACTTTTTCTTGGGTCCGAATTTGAGTCGACAACCCTTTCCCAGTACGCCCACGGTCAAACCGCAACAAGGCCAACAACCATTGATGATTTACACGGACTTGGCGGCACCGAGCATTGTGGGAAATCAAGAAAAAGGCTTGTTACGTACCTTGGATGCTAGCAATACCGACCATCAATTTGATACCAGGCAACGGATGTATTTTCCTCTTGGCAAGACCATCTTTGACAGCATTGCCGTGGACATTCAAACAGCCGACGGACAGCCGGCTCCGTTTAAACAAGGCCGAACCATTGTCACCCTTCAACTCTCCCGAAAAAGTCAACGAACATAAATAAAGATCACAATAAAGTGTCATGGAACATGTTTTATTAGTCCTTCATTTTGTTGACAACAAGTAGAAAAAATAAATGAGTCCTTTTTTTTACGAGAAGCTGATGCAGGCTTTCATCCGTGAAATGGCTTGGGTTTTGGTGTGACCCAGAAAGTAGAGGGTTTTGCGGTGGGGCTCATAGCGATCGCGCAGTTCTCCCCAGAATCCTTGTAGGGCGTTGCCGTCTTCATAACAAACACCATACCACACAGGATTGTCTTTCCAATCGGTCTTGACATGCTGGACAAACTCCGGGTCTTCTTTCCATTCTTCATGGAGGACTTCAAGGACGGAAAGAGGAACGACGTGTTGGCAGCTAGGACATAGGAGGGTCTGACCGTTCTGGTGGTATTGGTTGACACAGGCGACATGACAAGGTTGCCCACAGCACCTCAACGTGGTATAATTGGCGACAGGTGTCAAACAGATCACACAGGGGTCGGGTTGTGCCATCAGGCCAAAGGATCAAAGAGAGGATTGGTCAAGAGCTGAAATTCGGTGGGGGTGATGATGGCTTCTTGACGGAGGCGGTACACTTCTTGATAAGTGAGTTGGTAACGCAAAGGTTGGACCAGGTCTAGGATTTGTTTTCGGATTTGTCCTAGACGTTGTAGGATTTTCACGGCTTCCGGACTGATCTTGTCACCCATTCACCACCGGTAGAAGTTTTTTAAAGTTAATAAACACAATTCGTGACGACTGAGACGTTTTTCGCTGTGAAGACGCAGCAGTTCAAAATAAGAAGCTTTGAAGCGGATCTCCTCCAAATCTTTTTCCAGCTGAGTCAACAAGGTGCGTAGACGATCAATCACTTGTTGGGCTTCTGGACTGAGGACTGGATCATCCATGAGTGTGAAACATGGAGGGGGACGGTGGGTTTTTTATAGAGAAACAAAAGGGTCACGTGGGAGGGAAGGGGCCAATGAGAAGGAGCCCCCATGGTGCTTTGGGAGGGGACGGGGTGGGGGGACCCCCCTCCCCCCTCCTTAGATAGACCATCAGGCATTGCGCGGATCGGGGTATATAAGCCAAGGGAGGCCACAGGACGTCACTCTTAGCTTTGAGCCGGTCCTTGTTGACTTATGTTCTTCGGTGACCCAAAAATGTCTGAAACGAGAACGCCCTTGGGCTCCTTAGCCAGTGCGGTGAACGTGAGTGGATCAGACTACTTGAGGAGGAGAGCGGGGACAGAGAGAACGGCAGTGGAGCGGCAGACCCGAGTGATGCGGGAGAGACAAGAAGAAACCTGGCGCCCTTTAACCCGGCAGCGCGTCGCCGCCTTTTTTGAGTTGTTTTTACGTTGTATGGTGTGGACGGAGAATGGGGAGCGTGAGGGTCGACCCCATCCGGAGATCACAGAGGTGTTGCTGGGCACTCTGGTCCGGAAGATTATTCCTTGGGTGGACCGGCACCGCGTCTGGACCCATTTGGAATGGCGGTGGCCGATGACCCTGGAGCACTTTCAAGAACTAGACAATGAACTAGAATTGTATTTGCCAAGGGTGCATGCGGGCCACCGATGGCAAAGGATCCGAGGGTATTTTGGCGACATGGCGAGGGTACGAGAGGAGCGGCGGCGGGAGGAGTGGGAGAGGAGGCAACGGGCGATCCGACTCAATCAAGTGCGACGTGTTTTGTTTTTGTAAATAGACGTTGAACATTTTTTATTGTGAGTCAAGGCTACTGTGCGTCAAGACAAATTATTTATGACCATAGTGCAAAACCAGTGTTGTCAGTTTTTTATTTTAATTAAAAAGAAGAGTTCATGTTTTTTACAAAGAGTTGTTGGTGTTCTTTGCCACGCGGGTGGGGCGTTCCTATTTACAATTGGAAAAAGGCTATGTACAATTGGAAAAAATAAAAAGTAAAAAAGGACTATGTACAATTCAAAAAGTAAAAACTAAAAACATTACAAATGAAAGTCTTCGAGTTCCAGGCGTAATTGATCCATGTTCTCGGGGAGACAGAACGTGCGGTTGAACAAGGCTTGAATTTCGGCTCGGGTTTTTTCGTCCACATCCCGGGATCCCACGATAGCACTGCTTTGATGAAGGGTGGGCTTTTTAGGTCCCCAAGGGACAAATTGACTGCCAGTCACCAGGGTGGCGGCATTCTCGTTGACTTGGTAGTAATGGTCCGAGCGGTACCATGATTGACTGGGAATGTCAAAGAGATAGACGGGCTTGCCTTGATCCATAGCCAATTGCACGGTCCAACCGGTGCCTCCTTTCACGCGTTTATGATCCGGTTCCAAGATGCCAAAGGCATAGATCGTATGGGCTTTTTTGGCAATTTGATAATTGCGTTGCAGCAATTGCAGGGTGTAAAAATGACTAGGCATTCGTTTCCCTAGTTTCTCTGCCGCTTGGTGAAGATGGGGGTTGGCTAGCATCAAAACTTCCACGGTGGACGGGGTGATGAAAGTGGCTCGAGGATGGTTCGGGGGGACCAGGACTTCAACTTGCATCCCAAACTGTTTGGCCATTTGTTCGACGAGTTCGTCCGTGCCTTTGGCGCCCCCGGTGTACACCACATGGCCATGACCAATCTGCAGTTCCAAGGCATCCACATCGTGTTCTCCGATCATGTCGATGTCTGGGGGCATTCGTTGGGAAATACGTACCCGGTGTCAGGACCTATAATAGCTAGAATCTCAGTGGGAGTCAACCCTAAGGCCAAACCGAAATCAATGACGTGGTGCTGTCGGCACTGTTGGAACGTGAATCCCGCTGCCAGACCTCGTTTGACCCGTTCAGCCAAATAGTCGTTGGTGGAAGCAAAGTCGTCTCGGTTGAGATCTTGGTAGTAGTCCATCTACTTGGAATGACGAGTCGGAGGACCCAGGGAGCTCCTTAAATAGGAACACCTGACCAATGGGAAGACAAGAGGTCCTTATAGGGGCATAACAAGCTGACCAATGAGAACAGGAGACGTCCTTATAAGGTCATGAGAAGCTGACCAATGACAACCAAGGGTCGTGGGTATAAAAAAGGCCGGGGCGGGTGAAAAATCGTGAGCACGATGTCAGGCGAACGGAAGAGAAAGCCAAGTGACCCTCCTTCGGGGAAGAAGAAGAAGAAGAACACCCTTCAAACGATGACGCCCGTGGACTGTGATCCGGCGGTGCGCGAGGTGGTGGAAGATACCCGAGCGGCGGTGGAAGAGATGATGAAAGAATTGAATGACATGGTCGACGCAACCCCTCAAAACCCCAAACCTGTTTTCCCAGTCAGTTCCTTGGACACGATGGTATGTCCTTGTCATGACGTGCGTTTGGAGGCACGAGAATCTCAAAAGGGATGGAAGTATGTGAAATGTCCCATCCAACCCTGTTTGCTGTTTTGTGGACAAGATCAAGCCCTGGAGTATATGAAAGCCGTGTATAGTCAACCTCATGCAGAAGTGTTGGACATGTGGACTTGTTTGCAGTGCTTTTGCCGGGAACCCGCCACGCTGCAACAGAGCCATTCGACCCAGAACCCCGATCGCTTGTTTCTGAATTGTTCCAAGAAACAGTGTGGCTTCTTCCGGTGGGCCGATAAACCCTTGGGTCCCAAGTACTGGAGTTGGTTTCATGACAACCCGCCCAAGAAAGCCGACCAACAAGCTGAATCTCCTTTGTCTACCCGTGATGCGCAAGGGTATCTCAAGAGGGGCTATGACATCCCTGGCCCACCCCCTCGAGCCCCAAGGAAAGAGGATCGCCCCCTGACAGATTATGAGAAACAATTGTTGCGAGAAATTCAAGAGCTCAAGAACCGTCAAGAAATGATGGTGGCCCCAGCGCCACCACCCCCCAAGTACAGTGACAGTGTGGAGAACTGGCAGAAAAGCTTCGAGACCCTCGCCTGTGGGGGCCTCTTTTAAATGAGAGAGAACGAATAAAATGTTTTTATTTAGTCCATGGAGTCTGCTGTGTGTGATGCGTGGGAGTCTGTCTTGTCCCTGGGGCAATGGCAATGTCATCAAGCCCTGTGCCAAGTCTTATATGATCATCAACCCGGTGCCAAAATTCCCATACCCCCATGTCCCGAGGACACGCACCCTCTCCACGTCTTTGAAGAAACCCACGTGGATCGTAACCTGTATCGACGGGTGGTGTTTGTCGTATGGTTAAAAGCCCACCCAGAGGCGTGGCGATGGTATCGAATCATTCAAAAGGCGCATCCCCACACCGTCCCTTCCATACCGGCCTTATGGGATGAATGTCAGAACGTATGGCCCCTCGAAAGAGAACTCAACGCTGGGGCTCGTCCTCATGGTTGAAGAGAACCAAACGCCCTGTCTCGTCGTCAACGAAGAAAAGCAATGTCTCACAACAATGTTAAGCCGTTACCACGATCCTAGCGCCCCGGGGAGTTTAGGTGGGGTGCAACGGTTTGCCAAAGCCCAGGGCCTCCCGTTGAAAAAAGCCCAACAGGTCTTGGAACGGGATGTGGGCTACACCTTGCATAAACCAAGACGTCGTCGTTTTGCTACCTTACCCGTGATCGTGGGAGGGTTGGACGATCAATGGGCCGCGGATTTAGTGGAAGTGCAGCGTTTGGCCAAACATAATCGGGGTATACGCTACTTGTTGACCGTCGTGGATGTCTTGTCCAAGTACGCGTGGGTCCAACCGTTGAAAACCAAAACCGGCGTGGCCCTAGTGAAAGCCTTTGAGAAGATTGTGAGACAAGGACGTCACCCCAACCGATTGCAAACGGATCGAGGGAAAGAATTTTACAATCGGACCTTTCAACGATGGGTCGACGAGCAAGACATTCAACATTTTTCCACCGAAGGGGATGCGAAAGCCAGTGTGGTGGAACGATTTAATCGGACCTTGAAAGAACGGTTGTACCGTTATTTGACCACGGCCAACACCTTACGCTTTGACGACGTGTTACCCCAGTTGGTGCAAGGGTATAATGCGACCCGTCATCGAAGTATTGGTATGCCCCCCGAAGACGTGACGTGGGACAACGAAGAAGCCGTGTGGAAACGATTGTACAGCAAACGATTGAAAGGTCGGAAAAAACCCCAATTCAAAGTCGGAGATCGGGTCCGTCTCAACACGATTCATCGTACCTTTGAAAAAGGCTATCTCCCCGGTTGGACCGAAGAAGTGTTTGTGGTGCATCGCGTGATCCCGGGCCCCGTGCCCACGTATAAGATTCACGAATGGGATGAGACCCCCATCAAAGGCACGTTTTACGAGGAGGATTTACAAAAAGTCCAGGTGTCCGACGTGTTTCGCATCGAAAAGGTACTTAAGCGACAAAAAGATCGTTGGTTGGTCAAGTGGAAAGGGTGGCCCGACAAGTACAATAGTTGGATTGCTCGTGGTGACGTGACGTCCCTTCGACCGCGCAAACGACGCCGACGACGCTAAACAATGACGTGGGTGCCCAATTCGTCGTTTTACGTGACGTTGATGAGTCATGCGAGTACCAAGGAGTTTCCTGGCAACAAAGCCCATCAGTTCCGAAACCGATTGCCGAAACCCATTCGATTTATGGGACGCGGATGGATGGTGGGTATGGCGAGTTTATCCTTACCCACCATTCCAGTCATAGCGGAAGAAGGAGGCGTGGGCGAATCCCATCCTCTGTTGTATGTACGATGGCACGAACGGGCGCATGACACAGACGATCAAGGAGGCGATGTCTGGTACCATGAACGTCGCGAACTCACTGTGTACGGACGAGATATGAGAAAGGAATTGGCCTCGTCGACGGGATCGCAGTTTTTTCACCAACTGGTGTACCGTTACGAGCAAAGCCGTGCCAAACAGACCGCCCCCAAAAACAAATGGACAGAGAACGATGGCCTCAAATTGGCCCCGACCTTTGAATGGACCTCCGACGGGGATTTGTTATTGAATAGCAAGCCCGTGGATTACAAAGGACAAGTGGCGCACGTGTCATGGGGCAGAACCTTGGCCCTGAGAATGGGATGGATCGAAGAAGGGTCCCCCGGCCAGTATCGATTGGGTCCGAATCTCTTACCAGAATTTCAAGGAATGTCCACCATTCCCACCCCGACGGATGTCCGCGATGCCACCAACAAACCCCTCTTTTGGAAAGTGGAGGGGGATTATCTGAAATTGAGTCTATCGTGTCCTTGGCGGTTTGTGAATTTGAACGCGACCTTTCGTCCCTCGTCGGAATTTGCTCCGACGCGCCCTTTGCACGTGTATTGCAATGTAGGGACCAGCAGCATGGTAGGAGGTCGCATCACCGATCTGTTGCGAGAAATCAAGTACCAACCTCAAAACACCACCCACTTTGAACCTCGCCATATTCAATATGTCCCCGTACGCAATGAAGTGGTGGAAATCGTGGAAACCCAGATGGCCGAAACCAATGGGGATCTCGTGACATTTGGCGAAGGACGTACCCTCCTGACCCTGCACTTTAAAAGGGAGGCGGTGGTGGTGTGAAGAAGACAAAGATGTCGTTCTACGTGACGTTACCCAGTCATGCCAACCGACGGGAATTTCCCAACAACCAAGCCAATTCGTTCAAGATTCGTTTACCTCAACCGTTACGGTTACAAGGAGGTGGATGGCAAGTGGGGATGAGTGCCATTTCCTTACCGGATACGCACGTCAATTTGTACGAGTTGGTGCAAAAAGATGGGTTCATCCTATCGACGTCCTGGGACCAAGACTATCCCAAACCAGGGGGAAGTGTTGGGGAAATGGTCTCGCGAGGAGGGAAGGCTGAAACCCTCATCAATGACATTCAACATTTGGATTGGGTGGTGGATGGCGTGAGTTTCATGAAAGCCACCATTGCTCACTTGGAACAACAACGCCGCGAAACGGCCATTCAAGGAGGTCGGTTTGTCAACGATCAAGGCAAACACACCTACGTCAAGTTCAAGTGGGAAGGGGACGATCTGCTCATTGACAACACCAATGTCTGTCATTGCAAAACGGACACGCCCGCCCTGTACATCTACACCAAGTTGGCTGTCAAGATGGGATGGTTACGTAAAATTAGCAGTGGGTTGATTTTGGGGCCGAACTTACAGCAAGACTTCATGGGGGATCAAATCCCCAACATGACAAAACCCGTTGGCAACGATTGGAACGATGTCAACGACGATGAACACAACCCGGTCTTTTGGACGGTGCGTTCGATTTTACCAGATCATTTGCAATTGAGTATGAGTTGTGGGTGGCGTTTCACCAACTTGAATGTGGCGTTTCGTTCGGTGGTGGGGGACCCTTCACGATCGTTGCACGTGTACTCGGACGTGGCAGGCAGTATGATGGTCGGCAATCGCGTCACCGATTTGTTGCGAGAAATCCACTACAAGCGGGAAGGCAGAGGTACCATGTACTTTGAACCATTGCACATTCATTACCTACCGCTTCGTAATGAAGTGGTGGAAATCATTCAAATGCAAGTCACCAAAACGTCTGGCACCGAGGATAAGTTGGTCCGGTTTGGCAAAGGCAACACCCTGGTCACCTTGCACTTCAAAAAGGCATAAAAAGAAAAAACGCGTGTGACAACAACAACAACAAGATGACAAAGACAAGAGCACGTCGAAGAAGAAGACGACGAAGGCAACGAGGTGGTCTCTTACCTCTGGCCGCTCTCGTGCCCGCTTTAATAGCTGTGGGGAAAGCCGCCGCGTTGGGAGCCGTGGGGGGTGCCGCGGGTTACGGCGGTAAAAAAGCCATGGAAGCAGCAACCACTCGGAAGAAAAAGAAAGGCCGATGACGGTATAAAAAGAGGCGAGGCTTGTGACCCAAACAAAACGTGTATCCCTGGGGAAGACGACAACCATGCGAGGGGGAAGTTTGACACGATTTCGGACCGACGAGTGGTATGATCAACATGGCAGTGGGTTGATGAGGGAGCTCATGCGTGGTGGGTTCCAAGGCCTTAAAAGCACGCGAAATCCTTTAAAACTGCCTAGTAATATCAAGAGAGGCTTGGAAACGGGTTTGACACGCGGTATCAAACGCAAAGCCGAAGACGTCCTTAAAAAGGAAATTACCAAACAAGCCAAGAAAGCGTTGAATCAGAAGAACGTGAAACAAGCCGTGCGGGTAGCCAGTGCCTTGTTTCCCAAGCAAACCAAACGGGCGCGTGATATTTTGGGCGTGTGAACATGGACCCCGTGCCTTCACGACCTCGACGGATTCGTAGTAATCGAGGGTTGTCTCAATGGGGAGGGTTGTATCCGTTTTGGAAACTCAGGAGAGGACAACGTGGCGGTTGGTTGAGTGCCGAGGTGATGAGACTGCCCGGGTTTGATTTGAGACAACGCTTAGCACGACGACGACGGTATAAAAACCCCTCACGACGACGACGGGGTACCAGTACTCGACGACGACGACGTTAAACATGCCTGACGTGAGTACACAAACCGCCCCGGCTCACGCACGTTCCGAAGGGACCGTCAACCCGGCGTTACGGATTTTCAAGGTGCCGCCCACGGACATTAGCATCAATGCCTATCGCATGGTCACCGTTCAACCCACCACCATGGGCATCAATCCCATGGAATTCATCATTCCTGGATTAGACGATTTTGTGGATTTGGGACGCAGTTACTTTACCATGGAATTGAGATTGCAGAAAAGTACGAACGATGACTTGGTGGCCAATCAGAAATTGTGGCCCGTCAATAATTTGGCCCATTCCATCATCAAACAAATTGACTTGCAGTTGAATGGCACGTTGATCAGTCCTCAATCCGACACCTATCATTACAAAGCTTACCTGGAAACCTTGTTGAATTATGACCGAGAAGATGGCAAGACCGTGTTAGGACCCCAAGGATGGTACAATCAAGTGGATTCCCCACCCCAATGGACCAACAACAATACCAACAGTGCTACACCGCATCAAAATTGGCGTGATCTCAGCGCCAATCACAAAGGGGCGTTGGCTGCGATGGTCGCTGAAGTGGAAAAGTATGCTGGAGGCCTCACCCACAGTCTGGTGTTTACCCCCCACCTGGAAGTGTTTCACACCGGCAAATTGTTGGTGCCCGGCATCGAAATCAAGATGAAATTTCATTTCAATAGCCCGGCCCTGTTTTTCAACGGGGTGGCTCTCGCTGGCCGATTGATGGAAGGCGATGTGAAACTACGGTTTCATCTCTGTCAACTGCGTTTGAATGACGCCATCTACCAGAGTTTGTCTGAAGAAAGACACAATGAAGGCCAAGTGGCGTCTTACCCGACCGTCCGCAGTGAAATCCGCACGTTCAGCATGCAAAACAACCTGGTCCGCTTTGATATCCCCAACCTGTTTCAAAACAGAATACCCGACCGATTGATTGTGGGGTTACTGGACAGCCGCGCCTTCAATGGTGATGTCGCCCGAGATCCTTTCTGCTTCCAGAAATTTGGTCTGACGTCTATTAAACAGATTGTCAAAGGCGAAGAATACCCTTATGAAACCCTACAGTTGGTGCACAACAATGGCAGCCGAGATAACTTGGGGTACTTCCGTTTTCTGCAAGCCAGTGGTGCTTGGTGTAAAAAGAAAGGCAATATGGTGGAACTGCTGGATTGGGGCCAAGATAAAAATTGTACCTTGTACATGTTTGACAATGTGGCCAATGGATGTGCCGACAGTCAAAACCTCAACCCCAAGCAAACCGGGGATTTACAATTGGTTTTGGAATTTGGAGCCGCCCCCGGTGTCAATATAACCGTGCTCGTCTATGGAGAATTTGAGAACTTGCTGGAGATTGACCGCAACGGAGCCGTGTTGTATAACATTTACCAGCACTAAAGATGGAACACGTGGCCTTGAATAATGTGCAGTTGGATTATTTAGCCCGAGACGACCCCCACTTGAAACGTTACTTTTACGGAACGGTGGCCTGTGATCGTTTACCCAAGAGTCCTGTCAAGACCCCACCCCAAGGGTACATTGTGAACACTGACCCACACGATCAACCGGGACAACATTGGTTGGCGGTGTGGACGGATGGAAACGTGTGTGAAATCCTGGACAGTTATGCCTTGCCCATGGACACGTACGTGCAAGCCGCCCCGTTACGAGATTGGATTGTGAAACATTGGAAGTATGTGGTGACCAATGGCAAGTCCCTCCAAGCCATTTCAAGCAAGAGTTGTGGTGATTACGCCTTGTTGTACTTGAAAGCCAAAGCCCGTTGACGGACCTTGCAAGACTTTTTAAATGAGTTTTCGGATCATGATTATGTAAGCAATGACCATCAAGCCGGTCAACGCCTTCAACAATTGATTGTAGGTCAAGAAGCCAGATGGTATCAACTTTGTTGTCATCCGTATCATCAACGGAATGATTAAATAAAATTCGTTGGAAAAAAAGTGTGTCGGAGTCGTAGCTCAGTCGGTAGAGCCTTTGGATCCCCCGAAAAACAGGTGTTGGGGGATCGCGCGTGGGTTCGAGTCCCACCGATTCCAATAAAAAGGTGCCTTTTTTTTTCCCTGGGTAGTATCATCATCATGCAAACGGGGAAACCATTTCGTTTTCATACCCCCTCCTCTATCTTGGTGGTAGGCCCGTCGGGATGTGGCAAAACGGTGTTTACGGAAAAACTCTTGGTAGACAACCCCGAGTTGTTTGAAACCCCACCGACCCAAATGCATTATTGTTATGGGGCGTGGCAAGATCGATTTCGAGGCATGCAAGATCATGGGGTAGTGTTTCACGAAGGGATTCCTGAGCATGACGCGTTGGTCCAATGGTTTCCTCAAGGACAGGGGGTCCTGGTCTTGGATGATTTAATGGACGAAGGGAGTCACGATAAACGCGTGTTGGATTTATTCACCAAACATTCGCATCATCAAGGGGTGACGGTGCTCTACTTGTGCCAAGACATGTTTCCCGTGGGGCGCTATGCCAAAAGTATATCCCGCAATGCGCATTACATTGTGGCGTTCAAGAATCCCCGAGATCAATTAGGGGTACGCAATGTCATGCTGCAATCGTTTCCGACGACCTGGAAAGACACGTTAGAGACGTTTCATCAGGCCACCACGCGTCCCTATGGCTATTTGATGTTGGATTTACACCCCGCCTCCTCCGATCAACAACGTGTGTTGAGTCACCTGTTAAAAGACGAAGGATGGACGCGCACCTATCAAAAGCGAGTATAAAGGCACGACACCCCCTTTGGAACCGGAAAAAAGAGCAACCATGGCCGATGAAGACCGTCAACCTCCGCAATCGTACGATACCGTGGCCCCCGCGGGGGTCGGGGCGTCCGGCAGCAACCAAGTGTCCCCAGGCACCATCCAAGAAATTTTGGATACAGGGGACTCAAGCTTGATCGACCAAGCCTTTGATCAAATGACCGTCGAGGACATGATCGCGTATGTGGACCAGTTGCCCTCCCCCCCTCCGTTTAGGGCCTCTTCCCCCGCGGGGGTAGGAAGTCGAGCATCCCCTTCACCCTCATTCCAAAGCCCCCAGACCACCCCGGGGTCTTCCCCGGACACTCCACTTAGTAGGGGGAGCGCTGGCTTGTCGTCCGGGGCTCGAACGCCTGCGACGCCTCCTAGCGTACCCCGGGCGGCGGGTGCTCGAACAGCGGCGGGTGCTGGGGGTAATGGTAGGGGAGGCCGTGGACCTAGGACTAGAGGCGGACGTGGCGGTGGACGTGGCGGTGGACGTGGTGGTGGTGGTGGTGGTGGTGCTGGTGGTGGTGGTGGTGGTGATGGTGCTGGTGGTGCTGGTGGTGCTGGCGGTGGAGGAGGTGGTGGAGGAGGTGGTGGAGGAGGTGGTGGTGGTGGTGGTGGTGGTGGTGGTGGACGACGGGGGCGCCGACGCCGACGCCTTTTCCCCACTTCACCTGCCTCCACCACTCCCGGATCGTCTGGGAGTTCTGGCAGACAACCTCGTACCTTGCGTCAAGCCGATTTACAACGACGTTTACGGATGCTATTACAAGATCAAGAACAATTGGCCCAAGGACGGGAAATTGCTAATGTGACCATGACCAATAGCATTGTGACCAGTTATAAACAAGGAGGAGCACCGAGCGTACAAACCTCGTCGTCCCGGGTATCGCCGTGATGAAAACCGTCGTGTCGTTATTGAATGGATCCCGACGTCCTGGCATCCCCTTCCCACCGGAATTGTTACAACGGATGGATTCCTTGTATGCCTTTTACCATCAACAATGGTGGTGTTATCGAAAAATGTTGAATCATTACAAGTGTATCAATGCCTTGTTCAATGGCATGGCGTTACTCCTGATGGCCGCCGGCATGATTGCTGGCCCCCTTTTGGACAACAGTACGTTGGTAGCGTGTTTGGCGGCGGTGGGCACCGTGGTCAAAGGATGGAATGATTTTAAACAATATCGATTTAAAGTGACCATGAGTCGGTTTGCGTTTACCACCTATGCCAAAGCCTTGACCGAATTGAAAACCTATGTGAGGGGTGTCCCCTTGGAGGACCTGGAAGGATTTTTAATCAAGATGCAAACCTTGGATGACACCATTGTGGATTTCACCCCTCCGTTACCCAAACGATGTCTCCAAGATTACCATCGTCATTTTGTGTACCAACCCTTGGAAGCCCTATGCTATGTAGACGGATGTCCTCGTCCCTTGAAACCCAAAGACTACTGGATCCCTAAAAAGCCGCTCCCTCCCAGTCCTACACTCTTAGAACCATGGCCGTCCAACGACGACGACGACGACGACGACGCAGAAAAAGGAAACAACGAGGAGGAGCTTTAATGCGGCGCAAACCCCGTTTGGTGGATAAAATTGCCCATGGCATGAGTATGTTTCTCTCAGGCCCCGCGCCTGGGTTTGGACTTGCTTTAGGCAAATTAGGCGGGCAAGCCTTAAAAGGCATTACCGATAATGTGCAACATTACCGACGACAACGAGGTGGGGGTTGGTGGTCCGATTTCAAACGCAATACCCGTCAAGGCTATAAAGAGACGCAGGATGCGATCAAACAAAACAAAGCCCTTCAACGTCTATTGACGAACCGTCCATGGTGAGGAGAAGAAGATTACGACGACGACGACGTCAACGAGGCGGTTTTTTAAACCTATTGGTCCCCGCCATGGTAGGATTAGGGAAAGCCGTGGCCTTGGAAACGGATAAACGTATAAAACGCACGATCCAAAAAGCCAATCAACGCTATCGTCGCCGTCATCGGTAAACGATGCAACGTCTTCGACGTCAATTACCGTTTTTACGGTCCATGTTACAAGAAGCCAACGGTTCCAAACGTCAAGAGTTGTTAAAACATGCCAATGCCGATCAAATCAATGCTGTGAGTGAACTGGTCTTGAACTTCTTAAAAAACAAGATTCCCGTCACACCCCCCATGCTGGCTAAACTTCAACCCTATAAAAAGGTGCTACGCGATTTGGGACGTCGTCGACATTCCGTCAAAAAACGTCGTGCGTGGTTAGTCCAACAAAAAGGACGCGGCTAGTTTCAAGGACTTCACGAGGTGTTATGTCAATGTGCTCGACCGACCCGTTAACCCTGGCCACATGGATCGCCCTGTTACAGGAGGCCAATCGGGCCACCGACCAGTGGAAAGACGCCTGTTCTTATTGGAAGCATAAATATCACCTGTTGTATCGAGAGTACCAACATATGTTGAGATCCCGTCTTTGTGAGAGCTGTCGTGAGATAGAAGACGGGGAACTTTGCTCCGAGTGTAGTCAACCCCCATGGACGAGGTCTACATGATTCCCCACAAGGACTTGGAACAACTCATTCAATATTACAAAGGAGAACTCACCGAAAATGCCTTGTTGAACAAAGCCGCGACGCTCGCCGCCCAAAAACATGTGTTGTTAGCCAACCCTCAATTACCCCCAGCCCTGGTCAATGCTCAAACCAAACCGTTGAGTCAAGAATTAATCAAGTTAACCAAACGCATTCGTCAATTTCCCGGAGGCGTGGGAGTTGGGGCCCCGGGTGGTCCGCCAGGCGAAGACGAAGAAGAAGAGGCCGGGGATTTGGTGACGGGACCCGTCGAACAATGGTTGAAGCGCATGATAAAAGGAGGTCCGTCGGCTCCCAAACCCACCATTACCCCTGCTACCAGGGAAGACACGAGAGAAGAGAGACCTTCTACCAGTCGAGGGGATACCCGGTCGCGTTTACAAGCCGTACGAGAACGACGCAAGGCCTGGGAAAAGCATTTAACCGAAAGTGGTGCCGCCAAAGGTAAAGGCAAAGGCAAAGGCAAAGGCAAAGGCGTCTCCCGTGAAGTGCAAGCATTAAAACCCTTACCCGGTTGGGAAGATTGGGCCAAAGGCAAACCGCCCCGACGGAGACGTTTGCAGTACGACAGTGAATAAACATGCCCCCCTAGAGGAGGAGGAGAAGGGGTATCAAAAGGAAACGCCCCCAACGAGGAGGGGCCTTGGATGTCCAAAAATGGATTGCTAAAACCGGCAAAGACTTTCATTGGCCTGGCTATCAGTACATGGGCCCTGGGACGCATTTGGCCAAACGTCTAAAACGTGGGGATCCCGGGATCAATCGCTTGGACCAAATTGCGAAACAACACGACATTGATTACAGCCGTGCCAAGAATTTGCAAGACAAATGGAAAGCCGATACCAAGATGATCCAAGCCATTGATCGGTTACCCGGCAAGAAAACCAAGACGGAACGGGTGGTCAAGAAAATCATGCAAGCCAAGAAACGTTTAAAATTGTAAAACACTTTAATGACACCCCCATACCATGTTGTGTCAATAAAAAATGAAAATGTCTGATTGGTTCGTTGTACTGTCTCAAACAAAGATGTAGTGTCCAACAGGATTCTCAAACAGGATTCTGGAGAACCCCTTGTGATGTAGACAAAAGGATCCACGTTGATAAAAACAAATGAAAATGTCAATCACTGTCTCTTTGATCGTTCTACCACAATGTCACGATTGAATGTTCTGCCAAATACGGAAACGATTGCATGTTCTGTCAAATACGGAAACGATTGAATGTTCTGCCAAAATTACGGAAACGCTTGAATGTTCTGCCACGATTGAATGTTCTGCCAAATACGGAAACGAGGGTTAAGACACTAAATCATACATCAAATCGACACCCTCGTCGGATGACGTCATGTTCTCCATCCAATCATCATCAACGAAAGCCTCCACATCAAAATCCTGCACATCGTCCATGACCTGCTCCCACTCGTCGGGTGACAATAAATCCGACAAAAATGAAAGGTCATCCAAGTCAGAGGGTTCGCCGCCTTGCATAGTTCCCGAATCAAGGCGCGTAGGACACTCCTCCTCCTCAAGGAGTTGAAGAAAGGATTCCGGGAGCGGTACGTTCGCATCCCCAGAGTCCTGCGATTCCGGGAGCGGGGTATCCACAGAGTCCAGCGAGTCACAAAAGGCCTGGACATAGTCCGTCACAGGCCTGGATGTCCGACAATCCGTCAGGGGGATGGTTAACGTCATCAACTTCTCCATTCTCTTTTTCGCCCGAAAACGGGCTCGATGCGATTCCGGGAGCGGGGTGTCCACAGAGTCCAGCGAGTCACAAAAGGCCTGGACATAGTCCGTCACAGGCATGGATGTCCGACAATCCGTCAGGGGGATGGTTAACGTCATCAACTTCTCCATTCTCTTTTTCGCCCGAAAACGGGCTCGACGAATCCTGTTTTGCTCCCTCACCAGCTCGGGATGGGCCTCCCGACGACGGGCATGACGCTGCCTCTGTTTCTCCCTCAACTCCTCTCGACGGCTCTCTCGATATCGTTGCTGTTTCTCGCTCACCTCCTCTCGATGGCTCTCTCGATATCGTCGCTGTTTCTCCCTCGTCTCCTCTCGACGGCTCTCTCGATATCGTCGCTGTCTCTCCCTCACCAGCTCCCGATGGGCCTCCCGATATTGTCGCTGACGCGCCTGGATCCGTTCTTGATTGGCTTTAAAGTACCGCCTGTCTTTCTCCCTTATGCGCTCTCGATGTCGTTCTCTGTAACGCTTATTGATCTCCAACAAGCGCTCTCGGTGCTTTGCCCGGTAACGCTTTTGGTACTCCAACCGCTGGGCTCGATGCGTTGCCTGGTAGCACCTGTCGGCCGCCGCCCGCCGGGCTCTTGGGCCCGGTCGGGTGGCTGTCCGTTCGTCATCATCGCTTTCGTGGTACTTGACTGGGGCTCTGCGGGGGCGCAACTCTCTTTCGGTCGACATGGGGAGCTGGGGTCGATGCGATGGCTGGAAGCACCTGTCAGTTTCCCCCCGACGCCGGGCTCTTTGGGTCGCTCGGAGGGTTGTCTGTTTGGGCTCGGCGGCGCTTTCTTGGCACTTGTAGGGGGCTCTGCGGGGGCGCAATTCTCTTGCGGCACACATCGGGAGAGGGTGGCGGTACTGGTGGAGGGGTGTCTGGACGTTTGAATTGATAACGCCAATACGAGCAGCAATAGTCCAACCCCTCCACAAACCACTCACAGGTGTGTTGAGGGTAACACAGCTGGTGGAAGCGGGTGGCTCGTGCTGCCCGGGTTGCCTGAGCTGCCCCTTTGAGCTGCTCCCTTTGCTTGAGCTTCTCCCCAAACTCTGTGACACTTGAGTCCAGCGACAACTCCTCCTTGACTTTCTTCAAGATTTCCTCCACTTCTAAATCCGCTTCAAATTCTTCCAAGGCTTCTAACAACTCTTCATGAGCAACCTCCATTTTGAGATGACTCCGCCGGCGATTCGATTTCTTTTATAGGGACTTATTCGTTCCCGTGATGCCCCATGGGTCCAAACTAGAGAGGGGGGAGGGGGGTCCCCCCACCCCGTCCCACGTGGGGACTGCTTGTGATTGGTTCCTGCTTCTTCTTCACGTGACCCTTTTTTCTCTATAAAAACAGAGCCCCCGACCGCCAGCTGAGTTCATCTGATCATGGCCTCGCCGTCGCCAGAAGATGAGGATGATGCTCGTGTTGGACCTAGTGACCAATTACTCGGACTACAGCTGTCTAGTGATGATGAAGCAGACTATCATGACATGTTGGACCATTTGGAACGACAACATGCCTTTCAAACACGACTCCTTCAACAAAGTGGAGCCGGAGATACCTCGATACAAAGGGGTGCAGGAGGGTTGGATACCTCAATCGGGACCTTTGACTTTGAACTCCAACCCTTTGTCGATCGGACGAGTCGTCGAATGGGGGTGCGTGAACGCCATTTCAATACCCGGTTACGTCAACGGGGGAACTTGATTCCAGATCAAAACATTACTCAAGCTCTCCAAGACGGATTACGTCGCGCGGTGAATCAAGTGTTGACCACCACCCCGGACCTCCACGATCAAGATCGCCTCTACTTCACCATCGGATCCAATCGACTCCATAACAATTTTCAGGGCTGGGGATTACGCGCGGGGGAATGGCGTGAAGACACAGAGCGTGTAGAGGCCCTTAGCTCAAGCCCTCAACAGCAACGAACAATTTGAAATGGACGATTCGTTTCAAGTCTCCATTACACAAGTTCATCATGCGCCTCAAGGCACCGGCAAACCCCGTCGTGGCAAACCCGGCCACCCTACCATGGACATGTTAACGGCCAAGAAAAACTCCGTCATCCGGATTCAAAACAGGGATGAACTCTGTTGTGCTCGAGCCCTCGTCGTCGCCAAAGCTCGCGTGGACCAGCACCCGAAACAGAGAGCCATTCGGAAGGGAGAGGGCCCACTGCAAAGAACCCTCGCTTGGGACTTGCATCGGGAAGCCAACGTGCCCCTCGGGCCATGCAGCTACGATGCCCTGACGGCTTTTAGTCAAGCCCCGTCCCTCAGAGGTTACCAGATCCTGTTGGTGGATGCCCATCGATCTTTTCACATCACGACCTTTGGAGGCCCTCAAGACAAACAATTGATCCTGTTGCACCACCAAGGCCATTACGATGTCATCACCAAGTTGCCGGGGTTTTTCGGGGCCAGTTACGTCTGTGCCCATTGTTGGAAACCCTACAACACCGAGGGACGTCATCGCTGCACCAAACAAAAAGGGCATTGCAGGGCCTGTTGCCAAAAAGAGTGCCCTGACTTCCTTCATGCATACCCTCGAGGCCAGAAAGCCACCCAACGTTGCGACAGTTGTCGTCGGGACTTTTTTGGAGACACGTGTTTCCAAATGCATCTCGTCAAGGACCACGCTGGCAAACCCGCCAGCAACCTCCAGTCCACCATCTGTTCTCAACGTCGTCGCTGTAAAGACTGTCGTAAACAGAACGTGGGAATAGACCAGAATGCAAAGCATAAATGCAGGTATATCGATTGTCCCTCCTGCCACGAGTACGTGGACGGCGACACGCATCGTTGTTTTATTCAAATAGCCCCCAAACCTCAAGCCAACCAGAAAAGAAAGAGGAAACGAGGAACCCCAGACACCGTCCCGGAGGACGACGACCAGCCCCCGTTGCATGTGTTTTTTGATATTGAAGCCATGCAACCCCAGGAAAAACACATCGCCAATCTCGTTGTGGCCGAAACCGATGACGATGACCAACCCAAGTGTTTCCCCGGCCACCATTGCGTCCGCGATTTCCTGGAATGGTTAGATACCTTGACCCTCAACGACACACGACAAGTCAATGTCCTCGCTCATAATTTCCAGGGCTACGATGGCTATTTTGTCATTCATCAATACTATGGCGACAACCGGATCGTCCAGCAGCTCCGGAACGGGTGTAAACTCTTGGAAGTCAAACACGATCGCCTTCGTTTCATCGATTCGATGAGTTTTTTCCAGATGCCCTTGTCCGCCTTTCCCAAAACCTTTGGCTTGACAGAACTCTGCAAAGGGTACTTCCCGCACAAGTTCAACCACCCCGACCACCAAACGTACGTGGGACCCGTCCCAGCCCTCGATTACTACATGCCTGAAACCATGTCACCCCAAGACAGGCAAGCCTTTGAAACGTGGCATCAACAGCAACGCAACCAAGTCTTTGACTTTCAGAAAGAATTGGTCGCCTACTGCCAATCGGATGTACGCCTCTTGAAAGAAGGATGCCTGACCTTCAAACGCTTGTTTGAAACCCTGACGGGGTTCAACCCTTTTGAACATGTCACCATTGCTTCTGCCTGCAACCGGGATTTACGCATGAACCGGATGATCCCCAACAGCATCGCCAGTGAACCCGTCCGTGGTTGGCGCAACTCCATCAATCAATCCCGCGTCGCCCTGGAATGGCTCACGTGGTGCGGCCAAGAAGTCCAACATGTGGGCAATGCCGGTGAAGTTCGCATCCCCCCTGCTGGCTTCGTGGATGGGTACTGCCACGACACCCGGACCGTGTACGAATTTCAAGGCTGTTTCACCCATGGATGCCCGACGTGTTATCCAAACCGCCACGAACCCCATGTACGTCACTTTGATCGGACCCTGCAAGATGTCTACGAGGCCACCCAACAAAAGATCCAACGGCTCAAAGACCGAGGGTACACGGTCGTCCAAATGTGGGAATGTGAATGGGCTCGGCTCAAAGACACCTCCTCGGATATCCGGGCGTTTGTGGCCCAGCTTCAATTCACAGACCCCTTGAATCCCCGCGACGCATTCTGTGGAGGGCGTACCAATGCCGTCAAGTTGTACCATCACGTCACCCCCACTCAAAAGATCCATTACATCGATGTCACCTCGTTGTACCCATGGGTCAACAAAACCTGTGTCTACCCGAAAGGACATCCTCGTATCATCTCCACCCCGGGTCACACCGACATCCATCAGTACTTTGGCCTCATCCAATGTCAAATCTTGCCTCCGCGCGAGTTGTACCATCCGGTCCTGCCTTACCGCCATGACAGCAAACTCCTGTTTCCCCTCTGTGCAACGTGTGTGCAAGACGAAATGCCCAAACGTCCCTGGGACAGATCCGCCGAATGCAGCCATACGGACGAACAACGGGTTCTGACAGGGACATGGTGCAGTCCGGAATTGGCCAAAGCCGTCGAGCTCGGGTACCAAGTCCAGTACATCTACGAGGTCTGGCATTTTGACGAGACCTGCCAGGGACTCTTCGAAGATTACGTCAACACCTGGTTGAAAATCAAACAAGAGGCTAGTGGGTGGCCTGAGGAGAACATGACTGAACAAGACAAACAAACTTATATAGACAACTATTTCGAACAGGAAGGCATCCGGCTGGAGTACGACAAAATAGAGAAGAACCCGGGGCTCCGCACCCTCGCCAAAATGATGCTCAATTCCATGTGGGGTAAATTTGGTCAGCGCCTCAACAAAACCCAAGTCCAACCCTTTCAGGACCCTCAAGCCTTACATCGTTTCTTGGATACCAGTACTTTGGACGTACGCCACGTCTCCGTCATCAATGACCAATTAGTAGAGATCCATTACCAACATCAAGAAGAGGACATCCCCGTGTCACCCAACCTGAACATTTTTGTGGCCGCCTTCACGACCTGTTGGGCCCGACTCCGACTCTATGCCACCCTCGAACCATTAGGGGAACGTGCCTTATACTACGACACGGACTCCATCATCTTCCTGCAAGACGAGGATCAAGCCAACCCGGCCTTGGGCGATTACCTCGGCGACTTTACCAGTGAATTGGACCCCGACGACTACATTACGGAATTCGTGTCGGCGGGTCCCAAGAACTATGGCTACCAAACCCACAAGGGGCATGTCGAATGTAAAGTGCGGGGATTCCGCCTCAACAGTGAAGGCAAGAGCCAGTTGAACTATAACGTCATGCGACAAAACGTCCTCGACGAAATCCAGAAACCCCTCCTGAAACCACGCCAAACCCAAGTCGTCAAAACCCACCAGATCGTGCGGGATGCTAAAACCTATGAACTGTACACCTTTCCGGATTACAAACGGTACCAGTTGGTGTATGACAAGCGAGTGGTAGATCCGCAAACCTTCCTTACTTATCCCTATGGTTACCAGTGAGAGGCGACTTCATGTGACTCCTTTCCCACCTCATTCAATGATGAGAGGCGACTTCATGTGACTCCTTTCCCACCTCATTCAATGACTTGTTGAAAACCATTAAAACTATTTTTAACAACATCCCCGTGTCTTTTCTTGGACTCAAGGATCACCCCCATTCCAAAAATTGGACTTTGGACTTTTCTCCGCGGTTTGACTTCCCCTTGAGCCCACGATCGATTTTTCAGACTGGGCAGCGGTTTCTCCTTCCAAATCACGTGACTTCCGGTTGCATGAGCCCACGATCCTTTTTTCACACTCGCCAGCGGTTTCTCCGGCCAAATCACGTGACTTCCGGTTTAGGTGACGTCACTTCCGGTTCCGGTCATGTGACTTCCGGCGGTGAGCCCGCGATTCTACCCCATGGTCCGCGGTTTTGAGCCCACCATCCCCTTAGCAACCCACGGTCAGCGGTTACACTTCCGGTTAGCAACCAACGAGAACCAATCAGAAGCCAGCATTAACTCCCAGATGGGCCCACATTACTACTGGTGTGGACAGTAAAACAAATGGCTTTCCAAAATCTCTGACGTCACAACTAATTATGCATAGCCCTGTCTCCCGCGCAGTTCAGGGGAAGGAAATACAGAAATACCTTATTCTTTTTACCCAGTTACGTTTATTTATTTCTTTTGTGTCAGTCGTTTCATGAAATGCTAAATAATTGTTGTTGATGTATCGAGAAAGACGAAAGGTCCGCATCTTTCGATGCCCGTGTTTCCTTTCCCTAGTGTGGACGCAGTTTCTACGCCAAAAAAGCTTACTTTTGTCTAAACATAGAAATGAAACAACCATTCGATTAGCTAAGCAAACAAATCCTTGCGCATAAAAGGTCACACGAAAGAGGAAATTTTATTTGTCACAGGTTTAGGTTTTCTTCCGTTTCGGAAGAAAAGCCGAAAAATAGAGAGTAATTCAACAACTTGAATGAAGGCTCCTCTTGATTAAACGAGCCCTCGAATTACATGTAACATCGCCACTGAACGGTCAGAAGAGAAATAACTACCCTTGCCATTATTGTTAAGGAGTATTCAGAAACTTTAGAAAACTCAACGTGCATTTGTTTCCGCCAGGAAGCCGGGTGACTTGTGCACATGCTCAAGAGATTTATTTTAAAAAAGTGGGGCTCATGCTCATAGTCTGGTCTGCCTTTTTGTTTGTTTTTGTTCAGAAGCTTTCTTCAGTACAATTCTCCTTGAGAGAACCTGAATGTTTTTGAATAAAGAGAAAATGAAACTTAATCGTCTGACTACTGCACTGGGATTGAGGCAAACCAATGTTCGCACTTGGTCATTAGTAAAACACTGTACCAACTAGTACAGATGTATTTGAACCAGGTCATCAGTTCTTTCTTTCCTTGTTTTTTTGGTCAAACATCTCAAGACTCGTGTAAAGATTGACCACAATGCTTTTAATCTGTTTTAGTCTTACTCTGTAAGACTGTGTGTATACACCTTATTCCAAAATGGGGAAAATACATTATTCTTTTGTCTCCATGTTAATTGCCCCTTGTTGCCGAGTTTTAAGCCAAATATTCCTTTGAATTCTTCGGATGGGATCGAGGCAACAAGGGCCAGTTAACAATGAGACAAAAGAGTAATGTATTTTCCTCCATTTTGGAATAAGGTGTATATGTGTATAAATTATACAGTCTATACCATCACCTATCATACTTCACTCCTAGAAGAAAAAAGGGAGGCATACATGAAAACTGGTTGCATTTTTTGAGTCTGGATGAAATCCTAAAGAATTATCATTCAAATGAAAGCTATTCAACTGCACTTTCCTCGGTGCTGTTTGATCAACGAGATTTTAAAAACGCTCAATCAAATCTTGTGTTGTGCACCACCGGGAGTGAAAGGCATCAGTTACCCGGGCTTGAGCCCCAGCTTAACTACCAAACATTTTGGTCCAACATCGTGTTTGTCACACAAACCATTCGTTGCTAAACGGGCAAACAATATTTGACCAAACATCGGACGAAGCGAGCCCACATAATGCTTTTTGTTGTTGTGTTGGGTAAAAATGTTTGATCGAGGTCAAACATGGAAAACCATTTTAACGCGAAGTTGAAAAAGACGGTTGAATAGTAAAACGCGTTCTTCCAACACGATGTTGGAAGAAAATGTTTGTTTATTTAGCTGGGGCTTTACGAATCAGTCTACAGTAACTACAATACCCCTGTTAGAGACCCTTCTTCTATTGCTGGACCAAAAAGCTGAACCAATACCTGCCACTGAATCAGGTGCTATCTAACAATAATTTACAAAGTGACATTTGAATTTTTGCATTTTGAGGAGTGAACTACACGGCCTATACTCTATTAAATCAGTCTATAATAGCAACAATCTCCCTGTTAGAGTTCCGACTTCTGAAGCTGAACCAAAAAGGGCAATAACTGTCAGAGAACCGGCTGCTACCTGAAAAGAAAGAAAGAAAGTAATGTAATGTAAGCAAAATAACACATGGGAAGTGTTGTAGTTAGATGTAAATTATAGCTACAAAACTCAAATTACTGTCAATCTACACCATCTGTGACCAGCGTTTTGGGGATTTGAATCAGGTCTCCAAATGTGGAGTTGGAATAAAGAATTACACCTTACATTACATTACACATTTCTTGAAACTTTGCAATCTCACAAAGAATTTTTAATTCCAGCAGTGAAAGCTCTAATGAGCCCCCTTCTCTATGTATTAACTACCCTCTCTAATAAGCCACCCTCCCTCCTGTGGGGCATCAGATTTTGTCATTAGACCCTCCCAATCTCTATTACTGTATTTACTCAATTAAGCGCCAGGTATAACAGCAAAAATATTAAAGAGCGCAGCCCTCAAGTAAGTGCTGCATTCCTTCACAACAATGCAGTGCTTAATCAAAGCATCATCAGAAATGAGTCCTTTTGAATATGACAAATCTACACCTTCTGATGTCAAGGAGGCATATCCGACGATGCAGCTTTTGGACTTGGATCATGAAGGGGACAGTGACATTGACATTTTGTAAATATACCGCAAGAATTTTTTTTGCCACCAAATGGAGACAGTGAATGACATTTTTAAATGTAATTTTTAAACAGTGAATGACATTTTTAAATGTCATTTAAAACATGTTTTAAAAAACATGTTTATTTTGTTGTTAACATTTGCTTGTTATTGTTTACAAATGTTATGATTTTTTAAAGAGTGCCACCTTCAAATAAACACCACCCCCGAGTAAGCGCTGCATCCGAAACACTAAAAATCTAAAGAGCGAGTGGTACTTAATACTGTAAGCCACATTTTATCCCCAGTTGGTGTATTACTATAAAGGCTAGAAAAATTCATAATGTTGGCTGGTCTATATTGATCTAAGAACTAGGTTTTAAGATTAAATGTTTAAACATTTGAAATACATTTCATGAGGTCTGAAATTAAATAAGCCCCCCCCTCCCTCCCCCAGGGGTTTAACACAACTTTTACGGTATTCAAAATACTGGTCATGCATGACAGAGACTGACAGTAACAATGATTTCTTGGCCATTGATTCACATAACAGGAAATAGGAACCCAGGAAAAAGGCAGTGGTAACCATAAAAAAAATGTCACTTGTGAAACAGGGGGGGGATGAAAGAAATGGGCAGTTCAGATATTGTTTCATTTTGCAAATAGTAATCTTGAGCACAATCAAGGAGCAAGCTGTAGCAGGTACATGCAGCTCCAGTTAATTGTGTAGCAACCCTTGCAAACTTCTCCCCTTGCTTAAAATTAGCCTAAAATAGCAGAGGAAAAAACTTAATCATATCCTTCATAGGCAAGATGAACGTTTATTCGTTTATCTCACGATGGAATCGCTTTGAGTTGTTGATCGCGATGTTTCGACTGCAATACTGCTAGTCTTCATCAGGCGATGAGGTCGATTGCTTACGTGTCGCTATTCAAAGTCATTTGAATAGTAATATATTATGCACGCAGGTCAGAAGTCCGTGAAAATGGGTTCGTTATCCCCTTGGCTCTCTTCTATTGGTTTGGCGGTAATATATTAGCCGCTCCCTGGCGTCGATAGCACATTTTGAGGTCTTTCGACGGTAAAACACCACGACGACAGTTCAAATGTCGCTTAATCCCTCGTCTTAATCGCACCGAACACAGATCGCCCGTTTGCTTTTTCCAAACAATTCTGTTTCCTGCCTTCGCGATCAAGCAAGAGCCGGCTTAGCAGACTCAGCTTTCCAAAGAGTGCAGCGTCCTTTTTCTTCTGGGTCCTGGTATTTCTACAAGTAGCCCTTCAGGACTGTGTTTGCAGTTTAATTCGTTTTTCATTTTAGAACGCTTCTTTTTTGCCGCGTCCATTTGCTGTCAGCTTTTAGTTCCATTGTGCGGCAGCGATATGTTGGGTTTTGCGATTTCGGGTAGGGCTTATTTCTAAGCTTTCGTACGTTTTGTTTTGTTTTGTTCTTTGCTTTGTATTTTAAATTCAACGTGTTACTGGCACTACGGGTTTTTAATCAACGGTGCTAACGGATCAATGTACATTTCGGCTTTGCTGCTCGCGCTGTAGTGTTTTTAGCTTCCTCTAGACTTACGGGATTCGGTGTTTTGGTATACCTTCCCTCGTCTAGGTTAGTTTATTTCTTCTGTACGCTCGGTAGCCACGGTTCCTTTGCCAAGGTTTTGCTCGAGGTTTTAACACATACGTGGCAAAGTTCATTGTCCCTCTTGGTGTTTTAGTATTCAAAGACTGTTTTTGATACGGTGCAACATGCGCCGGTTTGGGGGCGGAATTTCGTCATACATTCTTGTTTTTTTGTGTGTCTTTGTGCCGTTTTCAGAACCGTTGGTGGAATTACTATTATTTTCACTGGGTTTTATTTGCATTGTTTAGGATAAGTATCCAATTGGTTTCAAGCCCTTGTCAGTATGCCTTATTTGTGAAGAACGCGTTTGTTTTTCTGATTGGCTTCGGGCCCTTGTCAGAAAGTTTAGTTGTTGACAACACGTTGAGTTTCTGGTTGGCTTCGGGCCCTTGTCAAAGTGTTTATTTGTTGAGAACGCGTTTGGATTTCTAATTGGCTTCGGGCCCTTTTCAGAAAGTTTAGTTGTTGACAACGCGTTGATTTTCTGATTGGACTCTGGCCCTTGTCAAGGTGTTTATTTGTTGAGAACGGGTTTGGTTTTCTGATTGGCCTCGGGTCCTTGTCAGATAGTTTAGTTGTTGACAACGCGTTTGGATTTCTGATTGGCTTTGGGCCCTTGTCAGAGTGTTTAGTTGTTGACAACGCGTTTGGTTTTCTGATTGGCTTCGGGCCCTTGTCAGATAGTTTAGTTGTTGACAACGCGTTTGGTTTTCTGATATGGCTTCGGGCCCTTGTCAGATAGTTTAGTTGTTGACAACGCGTTTGGATTTCTGATTGGCTTCGAGCCCTTGTCAGAAAGTTTAGTTGTTGACAACGCGTTGAGTTTCTGATTGGCTTTAGGCCCTTGTCAGAGTGTTTATTTGTTGAGAACGCGTTTGGATTTCTGATTGTCTTCGGGCCTTTGTCAGAAAGTTTAGTTGTTGACAACGCATTGAGTTTCTGATTGGCTTCGGGCCCTTGTCAGACTGTTTATTTGTTGAGAACGCGTTTGGTCTTATGATTGGTTTCGGGCCCTTGTCAGAATGTTTAGATGTTGAGAACGCGTTGAGCTTCTAATTGACTTCGGGCCTTTATCAAAGTGTTTATTTGTTGAGAAAGCGTTTGGTTTTCTGATTGGCTTGTCAGAAAGGTTTGTTGTTTAGAACGTGTTGAGTTTCTGATTAGCTTCGGGCCCTTGTCAGAGTGTTTATTCGTTTAGAACGCCTTTGGTTTTCTGTTTGGCTTCAGGCCCTTGTCAGAAAATTTAGTTGTTGAGAACACGGTAAGTTCATGATTGGCTTCAAGTGTTTATTTGTTTTACTCGCTTTGCAACTGTTTAACTTAGCGAGTAGGCTGGAATTCTCTTTTGTTTTTTGGCTCCTCTTCCGTCATTGTATCTTCAATGTTGAGAATGTGTCATAATTGATGGGCTTCGCACTTTTGTTAGTGTTCTTTTTATTTTATTCATATTAGGTTCGTTGGGTTTTATTAGAAATTAAAATGTTTCCCTTTTCTTCACATTTACTTGTTTGGGAACAGCAAGCCGCACGGGCATTTCGTTGATCTGCGAGTGTCACGTGTATACTTTCCGTTTTCGGGAGAGAGGAGTGCTGTTTCCTGACCAGGTCTCCCACCTTAACCCTAAATTGCCGTTAGTCATTTTGAATTTTGTTTTCCCTTTTGGCTCAGTGTTGTTTTGTTGGTTGGCAAAACAATAAGTTACGGTAACGTAAGCTGTAAATTTATTCTTGCAAAAGTTGCAATTTTAATCGATCAAATGTTCTATGTGTACATCCTTAGAAGTTTATTCTAATGGGTTAGGGTCGTCGGAGACCCGGTCAGGAAATGGCATGGCAGGTGCCAGAATTGACTTTTTTTCACGTCTATCCTAATGAAGAAATTATTGTAAATTCAGGAAACCGGGAAGGTCATGCGGGAGAAACAGCAAACGTCCTTTTAAGTCTGGCAAGTTAATAATGGGTGATAATGGGTAATTAGTGAAATAAAATAAAATAAAAATCTTCCTCTTTTCATGAGTTACACTTCGGTTGTTGGAGAGCTGTAGCGCTTTAATGCGGGTCCCTTGGAAAATTCATGTGCTTGTGGCTATTGATTATGTTGTTCCTCCTCTTAGTGTATAACGTTTGGTATTCAGGTCTTAACTTGTCAGTATCCTTCAATTTTAACGTCATGTTTTTTATTATCAGCGGTTCAGTGAAGGTTGTTTTTATTAAATTGTTGAATATCGGAGCGATCGCGAGTCAAACGTTTGTGAACTGTAACTTAATTCCTTGAACATTTTCTATTGTTGTTTTCCTCTGAGGTTGGTTTGGTTTTCTTCACCTGTTTTTTTTTTTTTCGAATGCTTCATTATCACTTATCCTTTGTCTTCAGCTTCTGCATTCTGTCTTTGACAACTTATGTGAGTTTACCAGTTTATTGTTGCACAGCTTTCGTAAAGGAAGAGCAAGAGTGTTGCCGATTCCTGCTTAAATATCTCGTTGACTCTCGTTCCACGGGGACGTTTTGACGGAGCGAAAAATTTAAAGGAAAGCGAATGCGGTGGAGAGCTCATATTATGGCTATCATTCATTTAGTTTGTTTAGTTCCTTTGGGACGCTTACGACATTTTTGTAGTGTTCGGAACTAAGCCGATTACAAAACAATCCTTGTGACTCTGGCGCAATTAATATTTGCTTTTTTATTGTGGCTCAGAAACAATTGTAAACCTCCTCCAAAGAGAAACAAAAAGAAGTCTTTACATGCAAGAGCTTGTTGGCACGAACCAGGCTTGGTGAGAAAAGTGTAAATAATAAAAATATGTTAAGTGTACAAGTGGAGACAAAGAATGGTGTGGAGAAGCATATGCGGAAAATACGAGCAAGTGGCTTAAGAAACCAGATCGCTCCTGAACCTGAGCTTACTAAAAACCCAGAACGTTTTGGCAGTGGTTTGTCAAGTAAAGATAGTGATATGGATATCGCACTAAGATGTCTTCTTTTTCAACTAATTTAAACACCCCTATAATGTCGGAGGAACAGAGAATTTCTGATGAAAGGGAAAAACTGTCACCTTCTCTGTTTTTACTTATTTTCATAATAATACTGATCAAAATTTAAAACAAACCCAGGAAATGATGGCTTTACTTTTTAAGTTCAAGCCAAGTCAAGGCTTCGATTTTGTTTTTCAAAATATAGAAATGTGTATGGTGAACAATAAGCGCCTCTAACCAGGTGTAAGAGGCGTGATCCACTTTCTTTTATCCCCATTTCTTTATTGCAGTTGCAGAAAAGTTGGTTTTCTGCCATTCGGCAGAACGTAGATATAAATAGCAGTTAAGTTGTTAATGGAAAGAAAGGTCCAACACTATTGATTACTGTGTGGGGATGACGCAATTGCAGTTTTGTCCGGTACAGACTGAACTAAAATATTACCTAAGCTGTTGGATCTCTTTAGAAATATTTGAGCTCTTAAGACAAATAGTGCAGAAACTGAGGATATGTTCTTTAGTTCTTCAAAGAAAATGAGCTTAAATCTTTTGGCATTAAGTAGCCGAATGAGAACATAATAGCTTTTGGATTTATCTCAGATATGATCAAGACTGCCGGAAGAAAAGATTTTCATTCAAAGACTTGGGTCAAAGCGATATAATGCCTGGCCCTTAGGGGAACTATAGATAGATCTGCCTTTGCAAGGTGACGAGGTTCAAAACTTTGCTTGTTCCATTAATGCTCGGAATTGTCCATTCCTAAAGAATTTAAATGAAAGAGTTGAATCAACTGTTAGTCAAATTATTGTGGATAGCAGTGGTAAATGATGATTCTTTTAGGCTGGAATGGCTGTAGGCAAATATTTTCAAAAATGGAATTTGGAATCGTTCACTACTGCGCCTGCTGGGGCCCACGGGAGGTGGTTTCGTTCTTAACTGTGACAATAGCTTTATGTCAGTATTACAGGATCTTTTCTCAGTTCTATTACGAACTCTTCTTTTAGTAGTCAGATTTCCGTGACACTTGTGCTTTAGAACGGGAGTGGCAAAATAGTATTTGGTAAGTTAAAGAAAACTTAAAGAGTTTGCAGCTGAATCCGAGGTAATTTATTCCACTGAGATTTGCGGTTTTATTCAAATTATAAGACTATTTTGGCGACTTTTCAAACGAGGCTAATCAGATGTATATTTTGACAGTGTGCAGGCTTTCGTCTCAATACCATCTCTGTAAAACAAATATTTGCTGTACGCCAACACTTCCCCCGTTTGTTTGGATTGGCGACAATATCTTCGATATCAAGTAAAGAAAGCAAAAGGTTAACTCATTGCTCGTGCAGAGAAAACAAAATTTCCTAAAATCTTTTGTAAACTATATGTCATTTTAATGTCTCAGTTGTTCAGATGAAACAGATCGTCTTTTACTGCTTTAAGTCATACGCGAGAGCATTTTAGTGCTTAACTCTATTCTCTACAATAACACCGGACTGTGTGAACAGGGGCTAAAGCAGAACATCTGTCTATTTTTGCGAGGATTAACAGTGTTAACCTGGTTCCATCTCCTTTAACAGCGTTCCTATGCTAAGCTGTCGGCACGAATTAGCATTTGTACGGATGCCAACTTCAAAATGTCCTCGCTCTCCTTACTCTCCATGCAAGTTGCGAGAATATATCTAAACAACGTCCTTTACTTAAGAGACTGCAGAAAAGGTCACATTCGACCCAAAACTTAATTTCAAACCAAATCAATGTTTAATGCGAATCTGAAGGGAAAATCTATGACTCTAAAAGACTGCATAAAGAGGAAATTCTGTGTTGAGACTATGTAAAGTCTGCATAAGGAAAAAGCAGGTACCAAGCCAAACCAATTAGGTTGATTTGCGCAGTTCCCGTCCTTGCTGGTCGCACGTTTTGTTTCTCTTTTGATTTGTTGCTCTAGTTGTCTGTTTTTAGCTAGTTTGTTTTTTAATCTTTTCTCTCCTAATTGACTTGACCTGGTGAGGTGCTATAGTGTATCATTGTGAATGGTAGGGATGCATGACGTTTTGAAGTTGGCAGAGCCTCTCTCTCCCTGGAATATCGTTGTTTTCTCAAGAACTGGTAGTGTTTTTTGGGGGTGGGGGAGGATTTTTTGTAAGGTTTGGAGAGGTGGGTGGGTCCTGGGCCATTGTCAGATGTTCACTTAGCAGAACGTAGGAAGAGGGTGATGAAGCCGGAGTGTTGCTCCCCATCTCTTAACCCAATAACAATGACCGAAGAAAGAATATAGTACTATTCAAAATCATTTGAAATGTAATATATTATGCATGCAGGTCAGAAGTCCGTGAAAATGGGTTCGTTATCCCCTTGGCTCTCTTCTATTGGTTTGGCGGTAATATATTAGCCGCTCCCTGGCGTCGATAGCACATTTTGAAGTCTTTCCACGGTAAAACACCACGACAACAGTTCAAATGTCGCGACCCGCCCTCCCTCCCCTCGCGATCTGTGTTCGGTGCAGCAGCCCAACGGCGAAGGGGGGAATTTTCCCTTCGAACGTGTTTTCTAATGCGTTATGGTTTCTGTATCCTCGTACCTCCAAGACGCCCGAAGGGAAAATCCCTCGCTCCGCAATGCAGCGACACTCTGTGTCTTTCCTGACTACGCCGGAGTGTTGCTCCCCATCTCTTAACCCAATAACAATGACCGAAGGAAGAATATAGTACTATTTGTAGCATGACGGTTCACTGCTATTGGTGCATTTCGGTCCTCATTATTATTCCGACTATTAGATGTTGTTCCCTCACAAGTGCGCTTTGTGGTTGGTCGGCTGTTGTGCTTTGTGATCGTAGGTATCCAAGCTTCAGGAATTTCGATTCCACTATCTCTATTGATGTTATTAGGATGAAGTCTTAGATGGATAGGCGAAGAACCTCTGATACACCTTTTATGTAGGGTAGAACCGCAGTAGATTTGAATTCCTGCGTAGGTTCTTTGTTGGCTGTTGGTCTTGTTGTCTTCGTGTATCAGAGGTGTATCAGAGGTTCTTCGCCGCTACCTACAACAACAAGGCGTATGCACCGTCTTCAAATCAGACACAACGCTTAGGTCTCACTTAGCACGACCGAAAGACGCCCTTGAACCAACTAAGCAAGACGGTGTCGTCTATAAAATTCCATGCGAGTGCGGCAAAGTATACATCGGAGAAGCAGGGAGAGCGAAGCAAGACAGGATAAAAGAACATGACAGAGATATACGGCTTGCTCATACGCTAACCTCCGCAGTTTCGGAGCACGCTAACAAAACGGGGCATCTTCCTATTTCGAAAGAAGTTAAGTTTATTGATCGTGACCCTCACTGGTAAACACGTAGAGTCAAAGAGGCTATCCATATAAGACTTCATCCTAATGACATCAATAGAGACAGTGGAATCGAAATTCCTGAAGCTTGGATACCTACGATCAGAAAGCACAACAGCCGACCAACCACAAAGCGTACCTGTGAGGGAACAACATCTAATAGTCGGAATAATAACGAGGATCGAAATGCATCAATAGCAGCGAACCATCATGCTACAAATAGCGCCACGTAAACAATCAACCTCATTGCCTGATGAAGACTAGCAGCATTGCAGTCGAAACGTCGCGATCAACAACTCAAAGCGATTCCATCGTGAGACAAACGAATAAACGTTCATCTTACCTATCTTACACCACGATGAGCAATAAACACATCTTTAATGACATATCCTTCATATCTGTGGATAAACTCCCCTTGTTTTTAAACAACTTTTTCAAGATATTGCACTACAACAAAAAGACATACATTTTCAGTTTACAAGTATATCAAGAAATCTTAATAAATATAAATTAAATAACACAAACAGCAGACAAATGGGGGAACACAATACAAACAAAAGTCTTCTTTTTTTCATTTAAAAAACATATAACATCGTTTTACATAGGAATACAGCAGAAAATAGTTTGTACATTTATTTAATAGTTGTAAACAGTTTGTCAAATAAATTAATTTGTAAATAACTATTGACCATTTTCCTATGTATAGAGAATGTATGTACATGTGTCTTTCCAGCATCATGGACAAGATAGTGTGGTATTTGTGCCTTATTAGCTAGATCCTCTAAATCAAACAGGTGGGCTGAATTTTCACCTCTTAAAACAATTTTTGTCCCCCTGAAAAAGTATAAAAATTATTGAAGATAACATAAAAGGAGACCAAACAACTGAATGCAATTGTCATGGCCGTCTCCCTAAGATCCTCATAACCCAAATTGGTCACAAATAGATTTCCTTCAAATCTTGTATGTGAATTACACTTTGTCTGGGTACTTTAAAAACACTTTTCGTTTGGGCTCTAAGTGCTTTCTTCTTCAGTTTACAAAGGGAGGTCCCCTGGTTGACAAAAATGGATAGTTTATTAGTACAAAAATGCCAATTTTCAATAACTTTGGTAACTCCTCACAACACTTAATATTTGATGCAGGACAAAATTCTACTACTAGTTGATAAGTAAAACTCTTCCTTATCCTACAATGTTACTGACATTTCCATGTAGTTGTTTTGAGTAGTTAAAACAGTTCCTTTTATCAACCTAATTTCACAGCTTTAAAAAAAAAGGGAAAAATGGGTACACAAAAATACATGTTGACAAAAAGTGAGACCTCGTATAGCAATTTCCTTGCAGTCATGGAAAGGCAAGGACTTGGTCTTAATTATAATAAAATGAAATCGTGCGGCCAGAAGGTTTAAAGAACGTGGCGCCACTTTCAAACACCAGTATTTCCAAATTATGCAAATTACGAATCACAACCTATGCGTGAAATTCGAGAGCAAATGTAATGCGAGCAATGCTCCCTTATATCGGGAAAAACACAAAAATAGTTTCAAACTACAGCAGGACACTGGTAATATTTCGCATATAGCTTTAATTAAATTGTAAGCAACATTCAAATACAGTCGAAGCTCTCGTAAGCGACCACCTTGGGAATTTAGAAAAGTGGTGGCAACTAGAGTTGGTCGGTTACGAGAATGGACTCTCGTAAGCGACCACATGATGAAACAATAGAGAGTGGTCGCTTACAAGAGCTTTCAGCGCAAAATTTGGCCTATGTTAATGGTTACTAATAGTTTTGTAGCAATAATATTGAATAGTTTTTTATTGCCTATCACAAAAGAGGTCGGTGTAGGTACAAGTCAAAGAACCATTAGCACTTGTGTTATGTATTACTCTAAATTTGAACAAGAACCGAGTGCTTTTATTAAAGTGTTGACTGAGTGGTCCCTTACGAGAACTCAAAAACAAAGGAAAAAGCCCGTTGGTAATTCACAAAAGTGGTTGCGGTCGCTTACGGGAGCGGTCGCTTACGGGAGCGGTCGCTTACGAGAGCTTTTCATTACAGAGTTTAAGTGTCAAGTCAAACTGGGTTTCACAATGCTGGTCGTAACTAGAGCTGGTCGCTTACGAGAGTGGTCGCAAGGAGAGCTTTCACTTTACATGTAGCTCATTAACTATGCTCAATTCACAATATAAACAAATTATAAAGTACACACCACTCGATGACTGCTAATTGCGCTTAGCGAGTAACTTTACAAACCACCTTGATCTAGAACTATTACTCTGAGAATAAAGCAATAAAGGCAAGTCATATTGAGTATATCACAGCCTGTGTTTTGCAAACTAATTTAGCGAACACTAAAACTTAGTGCCTTGCAGAATAATGAATCAACAACTGGCATCTTGTTCTGTTTTCATTTGCACCTATTACCTCGATTATTCCGTCATCTTCGATCAAAACTAGATCCGTGCGTTTCAGAGATCATCTTCGAAGCGTCAAAACAGTTGGTTTTGGGAAAATTCTCCGTTTAAAACCCTTCATTAATAGACCAAGCTTCCACGGATTACTTCTCTCGTCTATCTTAAATTTTCCAGGCAGTAGCCGCTGACCAGTAGCTAATGTGAACAAGAAAAACTGGTACTGCTCCGTTTTGCACTCACGTTTCTCTTAGCTATCTAATATTTGAATACATGATCGCTCACTCAATTAAAAGAGTGAATTTATTTGAAAATGTGGGTTGGAGCTCATGGGGGAAGACCACAATGTGTGACGTGGTTGCTAATTTTTTTGTATTTCCAGCAAGGTGAAATAACGTGATAACTCGGACAGTGGGGGCACGTCTTCACATGTTTAAAAATAAACCTCTAGTTTCATCCAAGCTGTTAAATTTTGGAATCTGACCCTAGCGAAACGTCTGTATAGCAAAAATATTGCCACTTGATCGAAATATCCTCCGTTGAATACTTCCTGTCCAATGACAGTTAGGGGAGCTTGGTCCATGACAACTTTACGGTTATGATCCCATTTGCAATATGTAGCCGCCAGAACCACATGGGGTACTGCTCTCAAATGTGATCATACGGTACACAAAAATCATCATGCTCTTGAAATTTCGCCTCTGCGCTTTCTCTAGATTAGCAGTATACCGCCAAACCTAGTGGATGACACTACGGGAGTTGATCACAGGCTAGCCTGGCAGTATGAGAACCAGGCGTAATCAGTGGAAATTACGAGTATCCTCAGATTCTTGTTAGGGATTGAATAGCGGGTGAGATACTTTATTTTAAATTAACCCTAAAAGTCTCTCTAGACGGAGCGGGAGGTGGGGTGGAGGGGGTTGGGGTGCACGGATTCTGCCTTTGGGAACTTGAAACTTTCAATATGTGAGCAAGCACCGCCAAACTATTATTTTAAAAAATATTTGGGAACAAATTGGTGTGGTAGGCCAATGTACAGTGAGATTGACGTTGCTAAGGCAATCAAACTTTGACAGGGGTGTTTTTCTGAAATAATTTGGTATATTAATGTTTTAACTGAAAACAAAAATGACTTTCTTACTGTAGGTGTCATGTCATTAGATAATTTTAGAGTTCTTTTATCATTTTTGTTCACTTTTTGGTCAATTGGGTGGCTTTCCAAAACCAATACGGTGGATCCAAGATGGCCCCCAACTGGAAATTATGATGTAAGTCTGAAGTCTTGTGACGTCATCAGTATCCCTTGCCAATCTCAAAGGAAACATTCTTGGACGAACTTTTGACCCTCTAAGTTTCATTTTCATTGCTTTATTGCTATCGGAGATATGGAGGCCTGCCCTACAACGGCCACAGAAGACCAAGGAAGGCCCGCACTAGATAGGGTTAAGGTTGTCTCTTAACTGCAGCTGATTTCTTTCTCAAAACTGAAGGAAACTTTCAAAGCCCCAGAAATCTAAAACAGGAGGGTCTATTTTCAAATCTATGAAGACGTGCGCAGCTGTACGAGTTATTTCACCTAGCTGAAAATACAAAAAATTCGAAACCATGTCCTTCATTGTGGTTGTGTGGTTGTGCTTGTAGATGAGGGTCCACAATAGGGTTCTCAGATCCCGCCATCCCGCCTATTTTTTTCCTGTTAATCCCGCCATCCCACCATCCCGCCCTTCTTAACGTCGAAATCCCGATCCCGCCTAAATTTTAAAATAGTTTTCTACTTTCAAGACGAAAACCTCACATACTTTTATAGTTTATAGAATGGATAGAAGACAAGTAAACACGTTTTTATGGTCGATGGTCTCGATATCATATAAACTGAATATCGCCACTAATGGCGTCACCGTAACAAGTGTTTCGTTTGTGTTATTCTGTTTTGGACCCGTTTTACCTTTTCTTGTCCAGGTATAAGTGAAAGGTAAAAATTGAAAAAGATTGATTGCTACGATATTCTTCCTATTCTCGCTCCTGCTTTTTTTGGAAGACAACCTACTGAGTATGTAAATAAAGGGGTAGTTGTTCAAGTTGTGAGGGTGGTAAGGGCGACTTGGTTTTGATCTGAAGGTCGGCGTTTCACGCTTAGACAAAAACGTTTTCGCCACATTGTTTCTCTACACCCAGCTATTTATAAATGAGTTGTGTCCTTAAACAAGGCTAGGGGCATAAACTGCAAGATCGGTACAGTTATGAGGCATGCAAAAATGAAATGTAACGAAATATTTATAAAAGTGGACCCACCTAACTTACAGTTTATTTCAAAGCTTTTAGCGTCGTTGTATTACTTGCTTTCAGTAAATTTCTGTTCGGAAAGTTTTCTTTTTTCGACTGGAAAGGCATTCCTGCTCGCACTCTTTTCATGATATATAACAACAAAATTCATGATGCCGAGTACCTCGTTTTGGCTAGCGCCGTTACATTACTGTCCGCCGTTGTTGCCATACTGGCTAGACTAACCATAGCTGATCATAGCTGCTCCAACAAAGGCTAAATGGAAAAATTAAGAACGCAGACAAGGCTAAGAAATGCAACACAAGATGTGACTTGATACCTGTTTCCGAAATCAACACAAAACATCACAAAAGGACTCATAATAGCTTGACATGCACGCTACTCTTCCTTGATCAATTCATTACTTGAAAGCCGACACACTTCATTCACAAACGCTCCATTTCTATCAGCCTGCACTGGTCAAATCATGCAGTCTCGTAAAAATTAAAATACCGTATCCTGCTACTTTCCCTTTGCGATTCTCGCATCCCGAACCCTTAAAAACACAAAATCCCGCTCCCGCTCTCAATTGAACTTCCCGCTTCCCGCTCATGTTTTCAGCTCCCATCCCGGTATCGCCTCAAAAATTAGCCAAATCCCGCATCCCGCCAAGCCTATTGTGGACCCTCGTAGATCTAAGTTAAAAATTTGTTTCTTTTCCCCACGATCTCCAACCCTTATTTTCAAATAAATTCACTCTTAATTGGTGAGCGATCATGGCATTCCAGCAGTGTTCCAGGCAGGACATTGTTGGGGCAAGTGCTTGGAAGTGTGTCACTGCAACTTCCTTCTCTAAGCGAATGGGTTGGGTAAGGGACCTAATCAAGCATGGGAACCATTGTGGACAATCATCCCCCAAGCATCAGAGAACTGTCATGACCTTTTGAAGTGTGGTTGTAAGAGCAAGAAAAGGTGCGCCGGAAGATGTAACGGCATTCGAACAGAGCTGCCTTGTACGGCAGCCTATTAAAGGACTGGCGAATGGTCCCTGTAAAAATACCCAGAATCTTAGGAAAAAATTATGTAGAGTGTCAGAATCTCGGCGTTTCTAACGAGTCATCTCGGAGTCTATTTTTTCCTATTCGTGACTGTCTTGGAGTTACAATCACCTAAACGTCTCGGTCTCGGCTTTTAAAATGTAAGTCTGTAATTCACTATTCGCCACCCCTATAAAGGCATGGCACATGTTATTACTTTTCCTAGAAAACTGTACACGTTAGAAGGAAGGAAGGTGGAGCGAAGTAAAAGCTCATCAATTTTAGCACAAGTACAGCTCCGTCTGCCAGTTTGATAAGACGTATTAACTTGGTCTCTTGAGTTAAAGTGAAGGTATTCACATAGCTATACTGTTTAATGTATCAGTACTGTCAACAAATGACACGATTGGTTTGAATAAAAAGAACAAATAAGTGTAAAGGAGATCCTCGCAGTTATTAACGCAACTTACGCAGTTGCGAAAAGAAAGCCTGAAAAAATCACGCTTGCCGGGATTCGAACCCTGACCTCTGCGATACCGGTGCAGCGCTCTAACCAATTGAGCTAACAAGCCAACTGGGAGCTGGTCATTATGGTTCGTAATATACCCGGGAAAGATGAAGATGAAATTATGAATATATGAAACTCATATATTTGAACTGCGGAATGAAGAAATAAGTGTAAAGGAGATCCTCGCAGTTATTAACGCTTTTCAGGCTTTCTTTTCGCAACTGCGTAAGTTGCGTTAATAACTGCGAGGATCTCCTTTACACTTATTTCTTCATTCCGCAGTTCAAATATATGAGTTTCATATATTCATAATTTCATCTTCATCTTTCCCGGGTATATTACGAACCATAATGACCAGCTCCCAGTTGGCTTGTTAGCTCAATTGGTTAGAGCGCTGCACCGGTATCGCAGAGGTCAGGGTTCGAATCCCGGCAAGCCTGATTTTTTCAGGCTTTCTTTTCGCAACTGCGTAAGTTGCGTTAATAACTGCGAGGATCTCCTTTACACTTATTTCTTCATTCCGCAGTTCAAATATATGAGTTTCATATATTCATAATTTCAAAAAGAACAAAGCTACTGATCGCGATAGCACATACTATGATGTTAACGGCGATCTTTTTCTTCACGTGACACATCAAAGACGAAATGATGTAGCCTTATTTTTATGTGTTTATTAGCAGTTTTCGGGCATAATTCATGGTAATAGGACTATTTCATTCAGCCTCGTTTCCATGCTGAGAGACGTATTAACTTGGTCTCTTGAGTTAAAGTGAAGGTATTCACATAGCTATACTGTTCAATGTATCAGTACTGTCAACAAATGACACGATTGGTTTGAATAAAAAGAACAAAGCTACTGATCGTGATAGCACATGCTATGATGTTAACGGCGATCTTTTTCTTCACGTGACACATCAAAGACGAAATGATGTAGCCTTATTTTTATGTGTTTATTAGCAGTTTTCGGGCATAATTCATGGTAATAGGAATATTTCATTCAGCCTCGTTTCCATGCTGAGAGACGTATTAACTTGGTCTCTTGAGTTAAAGTGAAGGTATTCACATAGCTATACTGTTCAATGTATCAGTACTGTCAACAAATGACACGATTGGTTTGAATAAAAAGAACAAAGCTACTGATCGTGATAGCACATGCTATGATGTTAACGGCGATCTTTTTCTTCACGTGACACATCAAAGACGAAATGATGTAGCCTTATTTTTATGTGTTTATTAGCAGTTTTCGGGCATAATTCATGGTAATAGGAATATTTCATTCAGCCTCGTTTCCATGCTGAGAGACCACGTGACCCTTCTTAACCTATCACATATATTCGGTTTGCATTGCCCTTTCATTTTGTAGGTGTTTGGCTGTTTCACATTCAAAAAGTAGGCAATATCAAGAATATTCTTTGTCAGCCTCGTTTCCATGCTGATAGGTCACGTGACCCTTCTTAACCCCTCATATATGTTTGGTTTGCATTTCCCTTTTAATTTTTAGGTGATTTGTTGTTTTGCATACATAAATACAGGTGTTATTAGGAATATTTTGTGTCAGCCTCGTTTCCATGCTGGAATCCCAGTGGTAGAAATTGAACCTGCTCTAATCAGAATTATGGGATAGATTTTGGTGTGCTCCATATCCAATATTGTTTACTATGCCATAAACTGTCATTGTGCCAAGTTTGGTTCTTTTACCACAAAAAGCACAATTATCTTACCATTCTGCTGGACTAAAAGAGTATCCTAAGGCATTAGCATAAGGTGTTTTGCAAGTTTTTCTCTTTCCACAGTTCAGTGCAAAAGATAGATAGAAAGGGGATGAAAATTTTCTTTGTTTCCCTGTAACAGCAGTACTTAAAGATACTTCTCCCCTCCCAAGACCCTGTTAATTTTTAAACCCTTTTTTTAAAGGTGTGCTAATGAGAAGCAATAAAAACTATATGAGTTGGAGTCAACTGGGACATCAGAAAGAAAGATGGTGAGATGGTGAGGGGCAGCAGTTATGTTAGTTACAAGTATTTACATCTCATGATTGAGGTTACATCAATCCTGTCAAGGCTGTCAGTTCAGTTCCAGAAGGATGAGATTACAATCAATGAGGTTGTTTGTGGAAATACCCATTACAGAATTAAAGAAACTAAACAAAGGTGGTGTACACTACAAAGGATTCTGTAACAGATATTATGAGCAGAATGGCAAGTGGGGCTGGTGTGTGGCAAAGATAATAATCAAGAGCTCTCTTTGACACACAAAGGCACCAACCCTATGACATCCTTCCAGAAGCTCCTAAATGAAATAATTATCTAAATTTCAAGAAGTTTCCATTTTTCAATTTTAAAATAATTATTCCGATTGATTCACTATTACAATCTGATTTTAGGCGTTTCACTGGAAGCCTGCAGATGCTCAATTTGCCTATTATTTCATTACATTCATTTTTACGACATCTTTAACGCGTTTTACTGTAACAATTGTTTTGCTGTCACAAAAATAATGCTAATATTTCATTGCTACAATGTAGTAATAATTTTGTTAAAGTATTGGATGTCTCTGGTACAAGTATAGGTTTTAACGTACAGGTACTAGGTGTAATGAATAACGGTGCAAAGTTTCAAAAAATTCTCATTACAACGTCTTTTTCGATGGAATCACCTTAAGCTTCACCGCTGTAGATTCTGCGACATCAGGCCATGTGCAAGACCGGAAGGGAGTCTACTGTACACGCAAAATTCCAAAATGGCAGCTCAAAATGCTGACCCTAACAATAAATTTCAACCCTCTCTTTCTCGGAAACTAGCGATCACTGGGCCATTATTTTGTAACTAACAATATAAAAATACATAAACTAAACAATAAGCGAGATAACAGTCAATCTCCTTCTCAGGACTACACTCACCTAGACAATTACACTTCGCTGACCTGCAAATCGGTAATCAGGATGCATGTCAAGTCCCAACATGCCTATTGCATGAATTAAATTTAAAAAAATTGAGTATCAGCCAGAGTTTCGTTTTGCAAAGTGGTTCATTCTCCACTTGAACACTGATGTTGCAAGCAACAATTTCATTTTTTGTTCGAAGGAATTCTTCTTCTGTTATCACAGTACTGTATTTTAGACCTGCACACTGCTGTTTATTTAGACAGGGCTTCTGAAAGAGTGCGAAAAAATTAGAGAAATTCTGTGGCATTTCAGGGTGAATTGTGCAGCAAAAGAAGGCCAATTGTGTGACAGACTATGCAATTTTTCTAAATTAACTTGAACCTAGTTTTTCTACTTGGAGGCATCAAGAGAAGGAAAATCATATTTTCTGACTTCAACAGACATTTACAACATGAAAAATGCTTTTCGTTAACAAAAAAAGCACAAATTACATTCACAACTGGAATTGGTTCCTTATCACGATGAAAGAGTCCATTCCAGTTCCCTCCCTTCCAATCCATGCCTGTCTGCTAAGCCTTCGATCATGAGTCAAAACATGTTGCTTGTATCCTTGTAGAATTCTTTACAAAATGGACTTTACTGACAAAATGTGAATTAAGGAAAGTACCATAGAAGGATCTATCTGAGTATCATGTACTCAAGTAGGTAGACATGACATTTATACCATCTGAGAGGTAAAATTGCACTTTAGACTTCCAAATACTTTCTGTGGTTTGAGCAATCGATAAATAATTAGGATACAGTGGGAGATTATGCACTTATCAATTGAAATCCCGACCCCCCCCCCCACCCCGGGCCAAGGTGGGGATTTGACTTGACATCATTGCAAATCTTAACAAACCCCTACCCTACTGGGGCATATTGACTGGTAAAAACCCCCACCCAGGTGGGGAAACCTTCGTCATACCCTAACTAGTACTGACCTTATATTTGAGAGGGAAGTCTCAAGCTGTGATATGTTTGGAGGGTTTAATAGACGTTCTTAGAGCCGTTTAAAAAACTTTGTGTCATTGTGTGTGCTAGCTGGATGGCACTTGGTATGGTTTTTGGGCTCAGTTTGAATGCAAGATCTCTAGGAGCCTCTAAATAAGTGATGTTATCTGAAAGGATCCGTTAAATTTTTAAGAATGTGATTTGATGTTTGCGTGTGGTTTCCTGCAAGACCTGTATATTTCTTTATGCACCGAACAATTTGAAACTTCAACATCCCGCCTTCCCGCGCATACCCCAGGCATTTGACTGTGCATTGTGCCCGGGGAGGGGACATTTGAACGTTGTGTTGGAAGGGTGGGGAATTTGAACCTCATTTATCTCTCGTTCTGACGTAATACGCCCGTGAGTTTTTTCGGTTTTTACAGGGTTTGACGGATTTACAAGGGGGAAGTGCCTTTGTTAGTGAATAACTCAAAAAGATCTTTAAAAGAAATTTGAAGGTGTCATTCTGGCATATCTCTATCTCTCTCGTGTTAAGCGTTTGATTGAAGACGAAATTTGTCTTTGAGGAGAGGTAGTTCACTACTAATTGGTGGGGCATTTGAACAGCTTTTTTTCCTCAACGGGAGGGAATTTGAACAAGCCCATCTTCAAAAGTTCAAATGCCCGGGGGATTGACAAGGATGGGGGGAATGTTGAACTTTCGAATTGATCGGCGCATTATCACGGATGTCATATACAGTCTAAAGCATCCATTACTGGTTCTCTGCATTTTGTCCAAAAACAAAAAAATTCTCAACGTGAAAAGTTTTAATTTTATTGCTATTTCTACTCAAATACGATCGAATTTTTCTACAAACGCAGGTATATATGACTTATAATAATCCTTCTGTGAGGCTAATTTTACCTGAAGAAACGATATTACTTGCAAAAATGTACTTAATAGGCCTATTTGTGATGAAATAAATAAATCAGCATTATCTAGAGTCCTCCACAAAACTTATTTTATTCCTTGCAGCAGGAAGCTGATTTCGCCTTACATAACCAAACGTTATAAAAAACACAACATTTCCAATATGCCTTATCTCCTAAATGAGCACGGTGACCCCCCAGCTTTTTTTTTTTTTTTTTTTGCTTTTCTGACATGAGTTGATCATTATCTAACCACAGAAAAAGTGTGGAAAAAATCTAAATGTGGGAAGATTTTGGGCATGAACGTCCTTAATAGATTGATTGAAGATGGCATGCACAGGTAAATGATCTGAAGGATCACAAAGCAGAACCCCTGATGCAGCAGGGGTTCTGCTTTGTGACTTTTCCTTGACTTTTCACTGACCACAAACCAATTGACATTGACCATGCACGATGAATCTTTTGGTGGTAAACCCATAAAAAAGTCAATTTCAAAATATCAACAAGAAAGCCCACTGGGTATTTTAACCGGCACAAATGTTAGCGCGATCCTGTATTTATATGAACTGGCGTGACGAAAAGTGTGACTGTGTGACACAATATTTTGACTATAGCGTTACTGGATGACGTAATGTTTAAACTCTGATGACTCAGCTTATCTTTCTTATCGCTTTTATTTCCACTGAAAACGCAAATTCACTCAAACGTTGAATGTCGGTATAAATTTGCCCACAACTGAGAATGCTTACAAAGGGATGATGAAATATTTACTGTTGTACCTAGACCGTGAATGCAGACAGTGAACATACAGTAGAATCAAAATATAATGCTTGATAAACACGAGCTCGAGCAGATTGTCAGAGTCTGGGGCACATTAAGGCATATCTCATGACGTGATGTTTAAATCCGGTTTGCTAACCTGGGAATCCCCATGCAAAGTAAACAAGTTGACTCGGAACGGCTACGTTCACAAATCCTTCCACTCCCACATTTTTACATCCCTCAAATTGTCAATCCCCATAACAAAACTCCTGTGCTAAAAAAATTTCACCATAACCACTAATTAGATCAGACAACATAGCCAATTTCACATTCAATCCTATTAGCTGCTTTACTTAGTTGCACATGCGTTATACAAGACAAATACTGAAACCCCATACTTAACAACCCTTCGCCTTTCATATCTTAAAGACTGTAAATTAAAAGACAAGAACACACGAAGGTAACATTCAGCAGACTAATATGCACATGCGTCTTATATAAGACAGTACCACTCTTGAGTACCTGCACCACAAGTTGTACAGCACTTTGTTCGTATGTTAAGCCAACTGACGCAAAAAAAAAACCGTGTCCATTTTATAAACCGGCGGTCGCCATATGGCGAGGGCCGGTTAAATATTTTGGAATCAAAGTTTGCTGAAACAACATTACCTTGCCAACACTAAAAACTTCTTATCAAACCTAGCAGATGGATGATAGAAAAATCCCTGGCTTCCGACTGACTTTGACTTTAATAGAATTAAGAATTTCCCTGACTTGTTATAAAATTGCCTGACTTTTCCCTGAACATGGAAAAATTCTGTTTTCCCTACATTTCCCTGACTGTGGTAACCTTGAACATTCTTTGAAATGCGCAACAGATGTGATCCAATAATAATTGTAAAACAGCAATTGGTTGCTTGACAGAAAGTCAAATTACACCTGAGGTTGTTTAAAAAATTAATTTTGGTGGGGTCAATACTTTTAAGCAAATCAATTACTTTCAGGAGTCTCAGGATTTAATATCATCATGTTTACTTTTGGGTGGTCGCTACTTTTACTGGAACACTGCTTTGGAACTTTATTGTATAGATGGGAAATAAAAATCTCATACCTGACTTTCCATCATCTTCACACATCTCAGCCCATGAATAAAACAAAACCATCTGTTTCTCGTTAGGCAGCATATCAATGAGCACAGATGCAATCAAGGCAATGTCATGGAACTCACTACCAACACTGAAATATTCTGGCAACAAAGAGATTTCAACCACAAACTCGTAGTTTGATCGGTCACTTGCAAACATTTCAAATGCTTGAAGAAAGTCAATCTCTATTAATTGTGCAATTTCTATCATCTTAGAAATAAAGTGTTTTTCAAACCGTTTCTTTGCTTCAATGTAAGATTCACTAAACTTTGCATCATTCTTGATGCTGTCGGCATACTTTCTCAGGAGTGGATGAATGTCATACATCAACTCTTGTGCTTCCTGGTTGACAACATCAATAATTGCACTGGCTGCCAGTCCCTCAAGCTGTCCTACAGCCTCTGACAGGCTGATGTCAAGAACCTTTGCCACAGTTGAAGCAGAAAAGGGGCCACGAATCAAAGAAATTGACACAGCTGACATTTTCAGGCTGTCAGATGGAAGTGTATTGAGCATTTCTTTAATCAGAGATAATTGACCTTCATCGATGTCTTCTTCTTGCAAATTAACCGGCTTTTCTTCGGCATCCTCTTCTTCCTTGGATTTAATCGGAGTGCCAATCATCCCTCCAAAATCCTTATTAACTTTTTCAAGCTCAGTGATCAGATCACTGGGAGCTTTTCTTTCCTGTCTCAAAATAGCTGCTACACCTTTCAGCAGTAGAGGTGTTCCTTTGCAGGCAACAAGTAGCTTCTCCTTCTGCTCTGCATTAACATCAGATGTTTCCCTATGAAGCAGGAGCTTTTCCGAAAAGGAATCCCTGAGAGACTTTAACTCAAAATCCTCCACCTTTGCTTCATAGTTCAATCGGGTCCTTGATGTCAGGAGTATGTTTAATGCTCTAATGTTGCCAGTGTCATTAAATTCTGAGAGCTCCATCAGAAATTGCTTAAACGCTGTCCTCAAGTTCCTGCCTTCCTTTCCCTGTCCCGCCGTAAACTGTTCAACATTGTCAAGAAGAAAGAGAACGGGCTGGCCATCGCTTATCTTTCTGACGTTTTCAGTAATCTTTTCAACGACAAAACTCATGTCAATGCAGCTCTCACGAACAGTAAGTTTAAGGGTATTCATTATGTTGCAATAAATTGCCCTCATGTCTCCAGCTTCCCTTAAATCGATAACATAAGACTTTCCTTGCCATTCTGCACAAACCTTTTTTGCAAGAGTTGTCTTTCCCACCCCAGCCGAGCCATACAAGTTAATAACGGGTAGTCGCCCAGTTAAAAGCTTTTCCGTAATTCTCATGAAGTCGTCACTTCTTCCTTCTAACTCATTCTCCAGTTCAACTTGTGGCGGATGAGACGCCCTGAAGTTGTCAATCGCATCATTTATGTCCTTTTCTTTGTTTGATTTGGGAGCGACAAACTCTTTGATAAGCGTTAGTTTTGTGTTCGACACATATCCCAACTTGTGTAAAAGGTCCAAACACGACGCCAAGTCTTGATTTTCTAGCGAACTAAATCGCTCTCCATAAATTCTTTTTAATGACTGCACAACGTCTTCTGATTCTTCCGGTGAAAACTTTGAGGAAATATCTTTTAAGAGATGAATTAATCCAGTTGAGCTGGGTGAAGTGTCAACTAACGTGGACGCCATTTTTGATTGTGCCGCTGACCTATTATGGGCGCAACCCGGAAGTACTTAGCATAATTCGTGACGTAGCGTTACGCGTCTGGAACGCTCATGTCACGCATACGTACACCAAATCCCTCCTACCCGTCAAAATTATCTCTACTAGCTGGTACCCTTGAACAATTCACCACTCAGCAACACGATTCGACTTTCCCAAGTCCTACAATCTTTTTCAGGTTTATAGATGGCCTCTCGCGACTTCGTCGCTCGCTCGGTCGCTTCGCGAGCTCATTAAAGCTCGCTTTATACGCCGATCAATTCGAAAGTTCAACATCCCCCCCCGGGCAACCCCCCGGGCATTTGAACTTTTGAAGATTGGCTTGTTCAAATTCCCTCCCGTCGGGGCAAAAAACCAGTTCAAATGCCCCACCAATTAGTACTGAACTACCTCTCTTCAAAGACAAATTTCGTCTTCAATCAAACACTTTACACGCCTTCCAGAGAGAGATAGGCTAAAATGACACCTTCAAACTTCTTTTAAAGACCCTTTTGAGAGAGTTATTTACTAACAAAGGCGACATGATATCTTGTAATCCGTCAGACCCTGCAAAAACCGAAAAAACTCACGGGTGTATTACATCAGAACAAGAGATAAATCCGGTTCAAATTCCCCACCCTTCCAACGCAACGTTCAAATTCCCCCTCCCCGGACACGATGCACAGTCAAATGCCCCGGGTATGCCCGGGGGGGAATGTTGAAGTTTCGAATTGATCGGTGCATTACTCACAAGACACCGGCCAAATTAATATCAATCGAAGAGGTCGACTTGAAGCAGGTGTTCAACGTGAGGTTTTGAAAGCCGGCGCAAATTATGACTTTAGATGCACAATTTGCGATGTCAATTTGCATAAGCGGTTGAAATTAGTCACACATCAACAGACACAACGGGGGAGGAACGGAATAGGGAGGAAGGAGAAATGGCCAAAAATAGTAGGGAGGAGGGAGAAATCGGGGCGAAAATGTAGGGAGGAGGGAGAAAATGAAATGTTGGGAGTAGGGAGAGATGGACGAGGGGGTGATTTTGTGGATTTTTTTTCCTTGCGTGATGGCAAGGGGTTTGACGACGATCCCCTTGGGTCCCCTGAGACTCCCTTGGTCGGACTTGACCGAGAAAGCATGGAATCAAACTTTTCTCTTTTTTTTTTATTGAATGCTATTACATACACTTACACGTACTGTTACATACTCTATTTTACGTACAGTTCCACACATTTACTTTATTTACACATAAGTACTATATTTACCCACTCATTTACATATACTTACACTAACGCTACTATTACATAGAAAAAATTAAATACTTCCTTACACTTAGTTACAGGAAAAAAATAATAATAATAATAGAGATAATCACCTATTTACTAATTAAACATTATGTTTCATTCTTACAGCATACGTTATTTTTATTTAATTAATTTAGTTGTGGGAAGTGTTAACGAAAGAAGATGTTTAATTTGTTTCTTTTTTTTTTCATATTATTTGTTTTGAGAGCGGTAAGAGCAAACCAGGTGGCTGCTAATATAAGAAAAAATAGATAGTAGAAATTTCGCTGTTCTCTCCACATCCAGGCGCAAAAACAGGAGAAGGTACGCAGCCAGTCTTTAACTTCGTTCCAGAAGATTTTGACTTGAGGACATTCCCAAAAGAGATGTAGGAGGGTTTCCGTTGAACTTTCACAGAAAGAACACAGCTCGCTTGATATCAGCCCAATTTTGAAAAGATATCTGTTTGTGGAAATTCGTCGATGGAGTAGTTTAAACTGGAAAGTTTGCAGTTTGGATTCGCGAGTGCATGGAAAAGGTAGACTGTACGACTTACTCCAATCAATCATTTCAGCACCATGTGCTTGGAAATCAGATTTCCATTTACTTTGATTTCTTTGCGGCAGGGATGCATGTCGTTCAATGAGTATAGTGTAGGCTAATTTGCAAAAATCCTTTGACCCCAGGAGTGATTCAGTATTTAACATTTGAGAACAGTCAGAGTTGTGCTTCACGCCCAAAACTGCTGTCACAACGCTGCGGTATTGAAGAAAGTTGGCTTTCAGAGAATATTTCTCTCTGAAAGCCTCGAAAGTCAAAACCTTTGACGAAGTCTCGTCAAGGAGATTGCTTACTTTCTTAATTCCTGCCAAATACCAGCTTTTATAAAAAAGCGGCTTACCCTCTATACTGGGACGAGCATGGCGGCGGAGTGAACGTGTTTCGCCGAGCTCCTTCTCTTTGGTCTTTTTTTAAATCCTTAAATGAAGAATTTTGATGCCTCCAAAGCGAAAGGACAGACCAATAACTTCTTCGTCATCATCTCCAGAGTTTAACAACTCCCCGGACGAAAAAAGATCGAAACCCGGGGCTGACGAAGTATTCGAAGCCGCCAACATGTGGACGCCCTAGGCGTCAAAATTGAGACAATTTTGAAGAAGCTAGAAAAGCTTGATATCATTGAATCTCAACTCAATGAGGTCCATACAAGAACGGCGAAAATCGAAGAGACAATAAGTAGATTGGACTCAGAGGTTAAAGTCTTAAATAACCAACAGAAGAAGCTGAAAAAGAATGTGGAGGAGCTACAGAAAGGTATGGACTACACCGAGGATGATATAAGCGATTTACAACGCGACAACAAGAAACTTGAGAACGACATACGTATACGAGTTGAAGAAGCAACTGATGTACAGGGAGAACTACTCCAGGCGGGAGAATCTCAAATTTTTTGGCCTCCCAGAAAACATCGACGCATCACTCAACAGCATGAACGTGGAAGAAGGATTACCCCGTCAGCGCGATGCATCAGAAAACACCAAAGAAATTATTTATAAATTTCTCGAAGACCAGCTTAAAATTGATCGGCCACGCGAAAAAATCTAGTTCCAGAGAGTGCACCGTTTAGGAAAGCCAAACCCTCAAAAGTCTCGCCCCATCATCGCGAGGTTTCTCCGATACTCCGACCGAGGACTCGTTATGGAACAGGCACGAAAACACCTCAAAGATAGCAAGACCCTCCATGTTTTTGACGACATCCCGAAGGAACTGTACGATCTCAGGAAAGAGCAAATGCAGAAATTGAAAGAAGCTCGACAGAGAGGCCACACGGCTTATTTCAGCAAAGCACATCCGGATAAGCTGTTTGTCAACGGCAAATATATTGCCCCAGGTCGGCCTTTGGAGTAACCAAGACTCAACTTTATTCATATTTATATATCCTTTTGCAACAACTTTATTTAATATTTAACTTTATATATTTTGCTACCATTGATAAGGAGCTAGAACCTGGTGATATAAGCATCGGCATATATAGGTTGTGATTGAAAGATCGACTTTCAATGCTGTTTCCCAGACCGATTTTCGTTATTTTTAGCTTTTGTGTGTGTATATATCCGTGTATGATTCAATGTTTTCCTTTCCCCTTGTTGCGTCCATATTTACATATTTGTATCTTTTATGATAATCACCAAATCACTCTATTGAATAGCTGTTCTCTCGACACCTCGTGCGAAGGGACTGACATTCCTTTTTGGGTACATAATGCAAACGTTAATGCGAGGTGACGATATGATAATTTGCTCCCTAAATGTAGGGGGTTTGTCCAACGATAAGAAGCGAAGAGAAACCTACTTATGGTTGAAGAAAAAGCAATTCTCTATCTACTTCTTACAAGAAGTGCACAGCACAAAAAAATCCGGAATTTATTGGCGCTCCGAATGGGGGTACTCGACCATATTTACGGAATTTTCCAGCTCTAAGGCAGGTGTTGGCATCTTATTCAATAACAACTTTCAATTCAAAATACAGAAATGCTTAACGGACCCAGGAGGAAGATTCATTATCGCTGATATAGAAACCGAAGAAAGAACATTAACACTTGTGAACATCTACGCGCCAAACAACGACGACCCCTCTTTCTTCAGGGTTGTCAGTGAAAAAATGTCTTCTTTCGAATGTGACTTAATAGTTTTCGGTGGTGGCTTTAATCTAGTTTGCGACATCCAAAAAGATAAAAAAGGCGGTGCTCCTACAACGCACTGGAAATCAAGAGAGGAAGTGTTATCCTTTAAAGAAAAATTCGAGCTTGCTGATATCTGGCGAATCCATAATCCATAATCCATAATCCGGAATACCCACTTTCTAACAGAAAACGAGTACATAGAATTAATTAAGAAAACTATAGGAGATGTCTCAAAGGAATATAAAGGTCACCATGAAGTCGACAAAATACTATTGTGGGATGTAATTAAGATGGACATTAGAGCCGCTACTAACAAATATGCCAAGGCGAAAAAAGCACGCTCACGACAAAAAGAATGTAATTTAGAAAAGGAAATTTCAGCACTCGAAAAAGAAATTGATCAGCAAAATCTCTCAGAGGCAGATAAAAAATCCCTTCACGCAAAATTAAGAAAAAGGAGACAATATATGGAAGATGTAATCCACTACCAAACTGAAGGGGCCATTTTGAGATCCAAAGTAAAATGGTATAATGAGGGTGAAAGAAACACCAAATACTTTCATAGTTTGGAAAAGCGACACTTCAACTGTAAAACTATAAGAAATCTTAAAACCGAAGGCAACGCAAGAATATCTAAAGACACAGAAATACTTGACGAAGCCAAAAAATTTTGTGAGTCCCTCTGTTCTCCAAGAATAGATCAAAATGTCTGCAACACCATAGAAGATACTTTTTTCCCAGAGCACAATGAGATAAAGCTAAATTACAATCAAAAACTGCCCTGCGAAGGTATGCTATCTGCAGAAGAGTGCTTAGAAAGCCTAAAAACAATGGATTCAGGTAAATCTCCTGGGACTGATGGCCTACCCGCAGAATTTTATAAAGTCTTTTGGGAAGACGTGTCAACTTTTTTAATAGATGCCTTAAACCTATCGTTTTCCAAAGGTTATCTTTCAATCCCGCAGAGAAGAGGATTAATAACTCTGTTACCAAAGAAAAACAAACCTCGACAATATTTGAAAAACTGGAGACCAATTACCCTGCTAAATTGTGATTACAAAATTGCTGCCAAATCAATTGCGACAAGATTGAAAAAGGTTCTACCGCATCTAATCAACAACGACCAAACAGGTTTCCTCAAGGGTAGATTTATTGGAGAAAATATCAGGCTGATTAACAGCGTTATCGACTACGCCGAGAAACAAAACATCCCAGGCTTGTTACTTTATGTTGATTTCGAAAAAGCCTTCGATACTCTGGAATGGACTTTCATTGGAATCAAACTTGGTTACCAAGCATCTTTTTCAACCTTCTGGACATGCCCACCCGAGATTTACAAGGTCCGTACGTAACAAAACCTTTTTTCTGGGCTTAGAAATGTCATCAAAGTATATTATACTCCTTGAAAGACCTTTGAAATCTCAATTCTCTTAAAGGGCCTATGTCACAGGTATTTTTTATGTTTTGGGGACAATATTTTCTCAAATCAAAACTAGGAGCTTTTTCGTACACACAAAATGGTCTTAGAACTCCAAGCAGAAGACATGAAATGAATTCTTGAAAAGAGAACAAAACATGATCAGTTTATAGTGGTTTTTGCCAGAGCTGAGGGAAACTTGAAAAAAAGCGGCCCGATTTTTTTCAAGTTGCAACCCGTTTCCATCCTGACCATCCGCAGCTAAAGGCATTTTTGCAGTTTCAATGCACTAGGAGCATAGTTTTAAACAAAACTGGACCATTATTTCGGTTTTCCATCGATATAAATATGTTTTTTGTCTTCTCAAATTAATATGACAAATTGGTGACATTTGTGCGAAAAACCACCGCTTGTGCGTCTTGTACGGTGGTCCATATCTGCAAAACATTACAACAAATTCTTCAACACAAATTCAAATTCACTAAACACAACAACAAATTTCGCCATTTCGTCATTTCGCCATTTAAGGTGGCTCCATATGGTTTTTCAGCGCGCGAGGAATGGGAACTAAATTGGCACAAGCGCGCGCGTGAGGAGCGCGACAGTCCAAGTCAGATGACATGTGCCAATCAGCCTCCCAGGCGAACTTTTCCAAAGTCTGATTGAGGCATCTTTATGGCTTGCCTTTTCAAAACCTGTCGAGCACATAGCAGTGAAATTATGAAAAGCCTTTAGTTTAATCGCTTTTGTAGCTGACAGTTGCAGTCCTACGATTGTTCTACAATTGTAGGACTGGATTGATTGCGATCTTTAAGTTCAAGCAACACAGAGAGGACTGATAACGTTGCACGAATTATTACGCGCCTTCAAGAATTATGCGTGAAGAACGTCTTTCCGTTCTCAACTTGAAATATCAGTGCTGTCCAGGTCCGCTGTCGAGAATCTCTGGGATGAGAAGCTTACGTTTGTTTGGATCGAGCCTAAGTGTAAGTAATTTTTTCGAAAAGTGCTTTAGTTTTTGCCTTTCTAACAAGCCGTCAATTTTTTGTCGGGTAAGTTGTCTTTACGGCCGTTCTCATACGGTTTCAGCAAAATACAGCTGACTTGTGAATTTATTGAGCGATGAATAGATTACACACTTGTAACGAGGTAACAGTTGTCATTGAATTTTGATAGAAGTTGAAACTCAAAAGGACACTTGTATTTCAGTGTCTATTTATCAGTCACCAATAGCTTTTGATCTAAGTTTCACTTGTGTTGACAATGTGCGACTTCAAAAACTTCGGTGGTCTAAAATAAAACCGAACATTGAAAAAAGTTCAATTGTACCTAAGCTCAAATACAATTTTTATTTTTACGAAAAATTATGCCTAGAATGACGGCATTCAGTGAACGAATAAAGGATGAGTATTGAGTTGACGGCCGGTTCTAAAACAGTCGGCGTTTCGCAGGCGTTCTGTTGACTTGTTGAACCTTGCAGAAAAATAATGTAGTCTTTTTCAAAACGTATAATTTCTTGTGGACATTTTTGTTCCCTTTCTCCAACGTCTGCCTTTAAATATAAATTGAAAGCTTATTTATATACTATTTGCTATTCCATGCAGTTATCAAACACGCAAGTAGCCGCTAAGAAACAACGCGGGTCTCGGCAGACAAAATATTGAGCTTACAACATAAAAACAACGAGCTTCCCTGCTTTTCTCGGGTAGCATACCAAAAGATGTTCTAAGAGCAAACATGACCGCTTTAGTTTTTTCTTGAAGAACGGTTGTAATCAGTTAATGGTAAAAATGAAACTGAAAGTGGTTTAATGATTCCGCATTCTGGAAACTTTAAAGGAAATTTTTTGCTGCTGGCAATAAAGTGGCGGCTTCGTTCGAGTTTTTATATCGCGAATCGGTATAAATTTGCTTCTTTTTTGTTTGCGGTGGGCGGGGCTGGGCGAAGAGAGAGCCTGCTCCTATTTATACTGTAAATTTTTCATTCCCACCCTGGAAGCTATAAAATTTCACAGGAAGGGAGAAATTTGACAGCAACATGTGCAGACCGCTGGAGTGCTGAAGTAAACATAGTTATCAAGAACATGAAGCGGGAGTTGAATGCGATTTCTGGCGTATCTGGCGTTAGTTTCAAACTGAAAAAAGAGCAGGAGTCTGCAGTGAAAAGCCTCCTGTTAAATCGAGACGTGCTTGCTGTTCTTCCGACGGGATACAGGGAAAGCTTAGTTTTCCAATCAATTAGACCAGTGCTGTCATAATTGGTACCTTCTGCTCAAAACCTCACACTTTAGGAGGGACGTATATGTACAAAGTGTTTACACATAAAATGAAAAAGAGCAGTGAAATAGTTTAAACAAAATCATCTTTATTCACTGGCACTGTCAGTTTATAAATCAATAATAAATAAATTTAATATTTGTATTGCGCGGGTTCCATGCAGAAATGCTCACCCGCGCATAACAATAATACAAATAAAAATTGTAGCTCTTCAGTACTGACAAATTCAGGAAGATAACAAATAAAATTTTCGTTTCACTTCAACATGAAGTTTCCTCTAATAGGAATAAAATATCAATATTCTAAAGGGAAAAACAGTATAGCTTCAAATTAAACTACTTTTCCATGTGCAGCATCAGAAATGCAGTTTCAAGTTACCAAAATTTCAAAATTCACTAATGAAAATTTCACCACAGTAAATAGTAGCTACATGTAAATTTCAACTAAGTAACAAGGTTGTAACGAATCTTCACAATAAATGAATGATTGTAGCTCTTTAGTACTCACAAATCCAGGAAGACAACAAACCCCTTGAATTGAACAAACCAGTTCCGATGTATGTTCTAAGCAAGAACCACCTGCAACTATGCATATCCATAACCCTTTATATTGAGAAATGCAAATGTAAGATCTTTTTTAAAATCATCGTAACTTGCATGGGTTACTGGTAAGCCGTAATTTACAGGCACATGCATTTGCCATTGGAAACGTAGACATTACATTATCCTTCCCTTCGGGCTCATGGAGGAACCTAAGCTGTAATGCCAGGCCACATAGCTAGAGGAACCTTCCTTAAGCCAGTGACAAAGAAAAGAATATCACTGAAAGTGATTTCAACTGACTGATCTTCAACATCTTGGAGATAGTCTCTCTAATGAGATAGAACTAGACTCTCACGTTGACGGTTATTTGACCCTTCATCACTGTAGTTAACAGTAAAGAGACAGTCAAATAAATCCGCAGTAAGCTGAACATTGGAATAGCAGAACACTTCTTTAAATTTTTCATAATGTTCTGTCATAGCCCCTAAGACACCTAATGTAGAAAGACCTGCTTTGAAACGTTCAAAGCCGGCATGTCCCCTACCTAACACAAACCAATGGGCACTGTTTTGAACAACACTTAAAACATCATCCTGTTTTCTTAATATCTGAAGGGTGCCTGCCAGTTCTAAAACGTTTTCTAGATTATCTTCTGAAGTCAGGTTTTGAACTTCTTGAACTGCTTTGGCATCTTTTAAAAGTTGTAGAGAATTTCTTAGTTCTACATCGTACACATCCTCCAGGTTTACAGTCGTTTGCATGACTCCTTTTGTCAGTGCATCATATAAGGGTAACCCGAAGCACTTTGGCCTTGGTCCACCATGCACTACTGACATGGCAATAAGCTCACCAGCATAAAAATAAAATCATCTCCTAGATAGTTAGAGTTGCATGACAAATATTTGTTTTTTTCTGTGCCACAGAATAACTGTGAATTCATCATCCACTCCATCACAAGGGTAAACAATTCCCTTTTTGGCCCCCCTATATCTACTGCTCCCTCAGGAGTTCCTGAATCATCAGTAAATTTAACTGAGACCTTGTTCTCAGGGGAAAACGACTTTCTTCTGAGACCTCTTAAAGCCCCTTCCCAAAGATGACTACGACTGATATTAAATTTGGAAATCTTATCCTCATTAATTGCACGGGCCAATTGTGTGAGTATCTCTGGTAATGATGAGCCACTGTTTGTTTCCAGCACTCCTGGAAAACCTTCATGGCTAGCCTCTTCCTCTGATTCACTACTATTGTGTTGTTCTTCACAAAAATCTGGGTCTCCAACATTAATTACTAGTAACATGTCTGATGAGTTTTGGCTGGTTTATTTTCGGAGCTCCCTGTAAAACAAAGATGTAAGCATTCCTGTGGTGGATATTGTGCAACCAAACCAAATCCAAGCTATGACCAAAACTACGACTAAAATTGGATTGGAAGGACATTCCACAACATAAAAATTATATTTCATGATTATACCTGTGTTGAGGGCCAAGTTGAAGAGGCCGGTTCACACTCATCTGTTCTAATTTTTTTCTTTCTATTAAAAAAGTAAATATTTTGACATTAATTTTAAACAAGGCAGCTTTTACTCTGAAGGAATCAAGGATTGAAAAGATATTCTACAAATATGGTTTAATGATGATACCTGTGTTGAGAATCAGGATTAGGTTCAAGCAGATGTTCTTCTTGAGGTTCACACTCCTTTTTCAATTCTCCTTCTGTTGAAAAATAGCAAACATTAAATCAACATAAGATAATTTTAAAAAAGGTAGCTTTTGCTCTGAAAGAGGGATGTAAGGGATATGCACTGTAAAATATCACTGCATGGATGAAAATATGACTCCACGTAATTAATTTATTTACAGTCCTCCCAGTACAGTATGTAACGCCATTCTGCCTAAGCCAGTCTCGTTAAAGATTAAAAGCACGCAAAGTTTGTTCTATTTTCTATATCGCTTCGTGATCCGTACAACATATCTTACCTTGTATCACGACTATCAGACTCCTCATCAGCCTCATTATCGTTTTCCAACTGTTCTGGTTAGTCTGGGCACAAGTACAAGGTTATCCTGTTGAATTGTTTACATTTAAACACAGACGACCAGAGTTTGGGAATAAATTCGGAGCTTTATTGTTACACTGAGATCAAGAGACGAAATAAAACTCCGACACCTTAAGGGTGGGAGGGAATTAGGGTGAACCAAAAAGCGGTTCGAACAGATCGACAAGAGATTACGACTGACATACAAATTCTAAATAACTTGATTACCAACGCGCTGTTACATCAATCAACAATTAACTATCACCACTTAGGTAATGATTTACCCAATTGTTTACATTTAAACACAGACGACCAGAGTTTGGGAATAAATTCGGCGCTTAATTGTTACACTGAGATCAAGAGACGAAATAAAACTCCGACACCCAAACCCAAACGAGATTGTCTGTGTTTATGAAATTGAAGGAAGTTAAAGAATGAAAAAAAATTAGGAGATGAAAAAAGGAATTAAGTGAAAACTTGTGAAAGAAAACTAGCTAGAGACCAAAGCCCTGTAAGTTCTGGGCCATAGCAGCTACGGTAGCTCGTTTCTGGTTATCGGTCAATTTGAGATAAACTAAATAAGCGTCGCTACGCCAGCCCCCTTGTAATTTAATAAATTCTGCAGAAGTCCGCAATCGAAGGCAAAAGTAACACCCCCGCGCCGAAAACTATGAGGGGAAAATGCACTAGGATGAGCCCCGATTGCCTGTATAGACCTAGCAAGAAAACGCGAAAACTGTGAATAAGTGATGGACTGACACGACTCAGAAGAACTGTCGAAGTGGAGCACTAGCGGGCACCTGGTTCAACTTGAGATGCGTTTCCAGAGCAGTGACTGGACAAAGCTTTGAACCAGGAATAACTGGCAAGGGAATGCTAAGAGAACGCTCAGCGAACTGAATTGTTTTGGTTTCAAAAATGCGCAAATAGAATAAGTTGACCACGACGGACAACCTTAGGGGACGAGATACTGCGTAAACTTTCAACGACTAGATTAGATTTACGTAAAAACGAAAAGAAGGCAACGAGAAAAAGCGCCCACATAGCGGCATGTAATGGGATACGCAAATCAAAGAAAAGCGCCATGCGATGCAACATAAGCGGAGTGATGGCTTGTTTCCTGTTTAGTTGCATACCGAGATAACGCTTAGCCCCCCTGATGATAGGCTTAAAAAAATAATTCTGCTCCCAGCCCAGAGCGAAACCGTAAAATTGATGAAAATGTTGCGGACTAGAAATATGGTTTTGGATAGTGCCGAACTGGCGACCAACATAAGCAAGATAAGCTACATAACGAGACACGATATTAGCGTCCAAAGGAAATGAACGAAAACGAAAATTATTGCAAAAACGAAGATAAGAAGCAAGATGCGATTTCATATTCTTCTGAGTGGTTTCTGCATAGGCCTGAGATTTAAGCTCATCTCTTAGCTGGTCAATTACCAGGATCCTGGGATAATGGCCTATAATAGATAAAAAGTAATCGAAAATAAGTGCTTATGAAGCTACTGAAAGGTAGAAGAAAACTACGATACTTGAAAGTACAAAAGGTGTTCTGGCACCTCGATAAAATAGTACTTAAGACCTAGCTTACTACAATAAAAATAAAAGTCACGCTGATACTTGGAGTTAAGTTGCGATCTGCTTAGAGCGTCAGCCAGGGTGTTGTGGTCGCCTGGAATAAAGGATGCACGAATCTGGAAATCGTGTAAAGAGGCCGTAAACCAAAGCTGACGCAAACAGCGTTGCATAAAACGGTCGCGTGTGATGCCAGAGTTGATGACTGTGACCGCCGCTTCATTATCGCAGGATATGAGAAAACGCCGGCGAGCGAGAGTAGGCGCCCAGACCCGAACGGCAAGCACCAAAGCAAATAACTCAAGGCAGTGATATGCTCCGCTTCCTGAACGATGTTCTTAGGAAGAGTTACAAAGAAACATTGATCGAGGCATGTAGCCCCGCCGCCATGAAGACAAGAGTCCGTGGAGAAATGTAAATCCTCAAAAGACCAAGAATCTGGCTTGAGGAAAGAGACACCGTTGTAAAGAGGAAGAAAAGTGAGCCACCAAGCAATGTCCAACTTCATGTCATCTGAAACTACCGCTGTGCGTCGTGAAGATGGAAATGTACGTAAATTGTTTAACAACCGTGACATGAAAATTCGCCCCGACTTGACACATGCTGTGACAAAAGACAATTTCCCAAGAAGAGATTGCAATTCTTTGAGACTATAAAAGTCTCGAGTTTTCCAATGTGTCAGTTCGAGTAACAGATCGTCAAGACGCTCGCGCGGCACGCGAAGACAAAAATTGGTCGTGTCGACTTCAATGCCCAGGCAAATCATGTTCGGAGCTGGCGGGCAGTCTTTCTCAGGCGAAGCTTGCAAGCCTAGGCTATCAAATAATGACTGAAGCTCGTGAAAGGCGTTGAATGCTCTATCGGGATGTTCCGCGCCGTAAAAATCGTCTAAATAAACATCTGCTGTGTAACCGCGTTGAGTAAAAATATAAATAACGGCCGATGTAGTTCTCTGACATATCATAGCGCTGGTTCGTAAGCCAAACGGACAACGAGTATCAAAATACAGTCTGCCATTAAACTAAAAGCCCAGTAGATTGTAATCTTTTGGATCAATTGGAAGTTGCCTGTAAGCTCGCTGTAAATCTTTTTTGTAGAGAAGACAACCGCGGCCGTGTTGAAGAATAAACTGACATAAACGATCAATGCCGGGCAGTCTCAGTTTATGTGGCTCGTTGAGATAACTTGAGGCTGAAATTGCGCTATTTATAGATGAATTCGGCGGATAACTCAAATCCATTACGACGCGCCGTTTGTTAGAGCCCCGTTTAGGGACCTGTCATTTATTAGAGGGGGGGGAGGGCTGGTGCAATTTTTTTTTTGCCAGGTGCAGTTTTTGTATGCCCTCCCCCAATTGTCTGCAGAAAAAACTGTAACCCTCCCCCTCGTGTGATCCAAAAACGTTATGACCCTCCCCACGCTAAAAGACATGATAGGAATTATTAAACGAGATCAATTTACTTTGTTCTGTTCATAACAGAAAGCGTGTTGCTCTACTCCCTGATCTTGTACAGGTACGAATGAGAGAGGAATTGTTATAATCGTTCTCGTCACTTTCCTCCTCTTCCTCAGAGCTTGAACAGCCAATTTCTGCTAATACAAAATCCACCGCCTCATCCTGATCTTCATCCTCTGATGAAAGAGCGGCTTCTTCCAACTCGTTGCCACTATCAAATTGTTCCTGTTGCTTTGCCGAGTTTGTTAAATTATTTATCAGTATCAAATGGTCTTGATAGTACAAGTGTTGTAATTATTTTTAAAAACACAACAACGCTCTTCAGTTTTCGGAACATGTTTTGATGTTTCAAACACCATCATCAGCCATAATGAATATATACTAAGGTTTACAGAATGGTCGTTATTATATATGTAACAGCCTCTGCTGATGATGGTGTTCGAAACATGGAAACATGTTCCGAAAACTGAAGAGCGTTGTTGTGTTTTTAAAAATAATTTATCAGTATATGTCTTTGCACTTCAATCAATTTATCTTTCTTCAAAGGATGGGACTTCAGATGATGGTTTGTAGGTATTTGTCCAACACGGCCACTGTTTGCTTACTTAGAGTCCCATCATTGCACATACCAACCCAATCATAGTCTTGGTAAGTCATTTTAGCTTTAACAGACGATTTCTCCAGTCTCTCCATCTTTCTCTTTTCCTTCTTGAGCTCCAACAATTTCAAGTGCTCCAAATATGTTTTCACACATTCTTCTGACACAAAAAACGCCTGTGCGAATTTTGAAATGCTGTCGAGATCTTCCAGAGAGCATTCACCGGAATGATATGCTTTCCTTAACTGGGCTTGTGGCAATAATCGTCTGCAGTGGTTCTGTTGTCTGTTGGCGTTATGTGCACGGGTATGTAGTAAAGTCCAGGGCTTTGATAATCAGGGAATGGCCTTTGAATGCGCTCAGTCTGACTACAACACTTTTCCACTTGCAAGTCACGTAGTTTGCCACTGCAAATTTTACAAGCCCCATTCTGGTATTCAAGAAACACCTCTCCAATTTGGAAATGAGTATCACTAAATGAATATATCTTCTTAAAGTAACTCCAACCCGGGACCTGGCGTCTCTTGGCCTCTGCCGTGGCTGCTGCGTATTGCATCAGACACCTTTTGTTGAAAAAAAATTGAATATGTTTTTTGCAAGTCGTAACATAACATTTAACAAAGTCTCCAGCAGGCCCTGGCTCATCATCCACCATTGTTGCTACCTCCTCGGCTACTTGTCGCATTCTTTTCCAAGCAGTCTCTCTCTTTTTGCTTTACTTCACTCACTCGCTGATAGTGCATCAATCCCCTCAATTGTCAGGCCGTCAAATGGTTTGGAATATTCCCATCTCAATGCTGATCCATCTACTAGGACATCACCTATGGCTGCATTTGTTCTTTCTGCTTCATTTTGAGCAGAGTCCCCTGGGGCACGATGGATTCGGTTAACACGATCAGATGAATGAATGCAGGCAATTTCTGCGTCCCTGAAGCAAACCTCTGCATTGGTTATTCCCACTCCAGGGCCTGCATCTGTGGTCTTCAGGATGTTACAGCACCTTCTAGGGGGGGTTCAAACAATCTATCTTGCTTAGATACTGGGAGCATTCACTAAAAGGTCTTCCATTGTGTTCCACAGCTTCTCTTGTTTTACATAGAAAAGCATGTTCCTTTGTTTGATATATAAAAAGCACTTTCAGTGCAACAGTTGACATACATGCAGTCTCGTTGGTTTGCTCAGGTTGATCATTATTAAAGTTAAAAATGCTAACTATGCAAGGGACAGCAATGTTTACAAAAAAAAGATATGGCCCTCCCCAAAGCCCTGCTTAAATTTTTGGTGACCCTCCCCTTTTTGGTTGCATTAAAAAGGAATGACCCTCCCCCCACTTGCACCAGCCCTCCCCCCCTCTAATAAATGACAGATCCCTTAGGAACAGTTTGTAATGGTGAGCAAATGAAAGGCTGGTGTAAAGGGTTGGTTTGAAAGGGACCAGCTATGGCATGATAGCCAAGTTCAGTGTTAATATAATGTTCCACATGGTCAGCAAATTCAATCGTTGAGGGATGATTACGTGAAGAAGAAGAAGGGAGAATCTCAGCTGTATAACTCACCGGCCAGCCAAAGCGCAGAAAGTCAACAACGTGAGTATCGTGGTAGTCCCGTAAATAAAACGCCCAGGCGGGAATGTTGAGCTGAGATTTAACGGGTAGACGAGCACCGAAGGCATTGGGGAACTTTGATTTTGAGGCGGTAGCAGCAAAGTCATCTGGAGAGGAAATAAATTTATTGTTATGGATGTCCTTGAGCGATAAGTCCGTAGGAAAAGCCGGAGTAGGTTGGGGCGTAAAAGTGTCCGTACTCGCTTTTGGGCTCGTGAGTCACGCTGGCTCTGAAGAATTGAAGTTCACTTCAGGAATAGGATTATGTCGCTTTGGGCAGTGAAGCATGGGATGATCTTTAGCGCAGACTCGGCATTTGTGATGCCCTGCGTACGACGCACTTGTTGAATCACAGGGGCAAGAACCGAGATAATTCCATTGGCGACAAGCCTTGGCCTGTGAAGAATCTGGCTTTGACGATTTATTGTTGTTGGTATCGCTACCAGAAGAGGATACGCCCCCAGCCGAATTATTTGAGCGTGGCTGGGAAGTGGAAGACCGTAAATCTGAGTGCTTGAAGAAAATGGTTGCTGAATCGCGGATTTTATTTTATTTTATTTTATTTTTCTTTTAACACTTTATTGTAACAGTTCACATTTACACAGGTTCACATGACTAAAACATAAATAAAAATAAATAAATAAATAAATAAATAAAAGGAAAAAAGGGGGCAGAACAAATTTAAGGCAAAGTAGACGGAGAGCAGGATAGAAAAAAATAGGGGAAGAACCCGGAAAAAAAAATACTTAAGCAAAAATTGGTTATGGATTAAAGAAAAAGGAGGAGATTAAAGTTGTGTAAGAAGCCACTTCTTATAGTGCCTGGAGAATTTTGCACCATCTCTGCTGAAATTTGTTCTCTGAACCTGTCACCATAGAAACTTGTTTTTCAATTTCAAAATTGGATTTCAGCCGTTGCACGTATTCTCCGATACATGGAGAGACATTCTTAAATTTACAACAATGGATATAATATCTTGCAAGGAGCAAACAGTGGTTTAGTAATACATCATCTTCCTCTCCTCCGAAGCCTAAACATTCATACATGTCTAAAACGTGCGAGGCTGGTATAAGATGGGTTGAAACGAAAAATTCTTTCACACTTTGCCAAAAAGACTTTGTAACTGAGCATTCCCAGTAAAGATGAATTAGTGTTTCCTCGTCATCAAATTCCAGGCGACACAATTCCACTTGCTTGGCAATATGTGCATAAAATCCCCTAACGCTCCTCCATGTATAGCTAGAGGCTTTGAGCATTAACAACTCGAGAAGTTGGAGCATAACCTCTTTGCGCTTGGCCTCATATGGCTTAACCATGGCAAGAAAACCAGCAACAAAGTCGGCCATCTCCAACTTCTCGAATTCTAAAGTTGGCGCACCTGAACAGAACTCGTGAGGCCAGTCAATAGTTCTCTTCTTTCTTGTTGTGCTTGGCTTCGACTCCGTCCCCTCAACCTTGTTTTCTGCAGGTGCGGCGCGGAGCTTTAAAACTTCCAGCTCGAGGGCCAACTTGTCTCGCTGCAGTTGAGCCAGTTCGATCTCCGCTGCAATTGCAGACCTGGGTGGAACAGCGACTGGAAGATCAGAGAGCTGCTTCGAAGAAGGAGAACCATGAGATGTCGTTAACGGAGCATGAGGCGATAGCCCCGATGCGGCTAATTCGCGATCGAGTTGATCAATACGCATTTGCACGTATTCATAGTCAGGATCCCTGTTCGGCTTGACTTTCCTGCCTGAGCGTCGGGGAAGGACGGGAGAAGTAGAATCTTGATGAGCCATGAAGGTCGGAGATTGAACCAAAAAGCGGTTCGAACAGATCGACAAGAGATTACGACTGACATACAAATTCTAGATAACTTGATTAACAACGCGCTATTACATCGATCAACAATTAACTATCATCACTTAGGTAATGATTTACACTACTGTTTTCCTAAATCTTCTTTGTATTTTCGCAAAGTAAACGTTTCCTCTGGTTGACCTGGGAGAGTCATAGCCGATTGGCCACCGGCGTAAACTAGTTTCCAGCGTGTTGTCGTGTCAAATGACTTGTCATGAGCCTGTCGCTCCACCAGGGCCTCCGCGAACACTTCTATGTACTCTGAATCCTTTTTTACTTTTAAGGGCAGTGTTTTTCCACGAACTGGTCTAACCACATCCGGACTAACGTACCGCATGATACCTATGTTTATTAGTGCGAACGGATCCACATTTTTGGACTTCGCTGCCTTTTTCTTTGAGCCACTTCGGAAATGAGTAGACCTCTCTTCGGTTTTCTTTGCTGCATAGTTTTTGAAGGACAGACATTTTGTTGCTGCATTCTTATTTGTGTCATTCGTATTAACGATGTGTTGCTCCCTCTCTTTTGTCCACAAAAAGGACAGAAATCCACAGCTGGAACAAAACATTGCAAAATGGAGGAACACCGGCGGGCTTCGCGGGCTTTAGCAAAACCGAGTTGTCAGCGGTTGACAAATGTTGGGTTTGGACGTGGAATAAATGTCATGAATTATGTCACTTGTGTTCAGTGCATTTTGATTTATTTGTTGTTGTGTTTAGTGCATTTTGATTTGTGTTTAACAAGTTTGTTGTTGTGTTTAGTGCATTTTGATTTTTGTTTAACGAATTTGTTGTTGTGTCTATTGAATTTGAATTTGTGTTGAAGAATTTGTTGTTGTGTTTAGTGAATTTGAGTTTGCGTTGAAGAATTTGTTGTTGTGTTTTGCAGAAATGGGCCACCGTACTACGAGTCTTGGGAGCTCTGTGGGCTCAAAACAAGGACCCAGATCTCTATCGGCTGTGGAACGCCTGGGAGAAAGTGAAACAACGTTTTCACCGTGTTGTTCGGCAAATTACTGTTGGAAACTCAATTTTTCTGCTAATATTTTTCGGACGCAAGGCCATGTGTTCAGCTGATCATCGATTAGAGCGAGTTTGAAGGAAAATGAACGAAAATTCTAATGATTATGGGTCGATCGAAGTTGCGCTTCGTGGATGAAGATGACCAGGGGTTATTTTGACCGTTCTTCAGATGAAGAAGTTGACTCGGACTTGGTATCTGCCATACATTTAAAACTCGTGGTGAACATGAGATTCAATTTACTTTTGTAAGATAGAAAATTAAATAAGCTTTAAAATGATACCAAGCATGGGGTTTGCTGAGTTGCGTAGCCGCGCTCAAAAATGTCAGGAAAGCAACAGATCTCCAAATTTGTCGAAAACAATTAAAAAATTGGAAGAGTGTGGAAGGAAAAGGGTTAACTGCAAAGCTGTTTAAATAAACTGGACGAATTCGAACGCCACCGTAATCATTCGCGGTTCACTGAGATTTATGTTCCAGTCGGATTCCTCCAATATTACAAGTCTCTGATCTGGAACTCGACTCAGTAACAGAGTTGTGAGTAACAATGTTTAACGACGCAAACCAGTTATCAAACGTAGGCGAAGCAAGTGAATTTCTCAGCTTATTAGGCCTAAAATCTAAGTACTGCAATTTTCTTCTTAAATAAGTATAATTCGTCTATTTCTTGCCCCGGCGCTTATTCCCGTTGAACCGTATATACTGTAAGGCTGGGAGGTAGAAGTTGAGGGAGGAGGGAGAAATTGCCCCAAAAAGTAGAAAGGAGGGAGAAATTGGCTGAAAAAGTAGAGTAGTGATATAAGTATGATTTGGGCCCCGTTACTGTATTCCCCTTGCACTCCCCTTGAATTTCTCAACGCTGATTAGTTTGTGCTTCACACACCACAAAGTGAAAAGGCTGACGTCACAAGTTGGGTTGCTTCCACATCCAATGAGCATCATTTGCCTGCTCTCTTCTCACTCTGATTGGTTCTCAAGCTCTTCCCGCCATTCGTTTGTCGTTTCTTACTAGCTTTCGCGCCATTTCCATTCAAAATAAATGCGCAGAAATTCACTTCACTGTATCACTGATTCGTTCTCGAGCGCTTTATTGTCCTTTTCCATATAAACGCGCAGAAATTGAGTTGGTCAACTTGAGTGACGAATATTAGTTTCACTTGGAAGATGTGTCTGTTTGCTCTGAATATCCTTTCTTCTCAACGCTACCTCAACATAGAATTATCTCGGCTTTCTGGTATGAGTTATCATGCAGCGAACAGTCAGGTCGGTTAGTCAAAAAATTGGATAAGAAAACGATCAAGATGACACAAAACCAACAACCTGGTGAAGATACCAGAACAGCAATTACAGAGCTTCGAAAATAATTGGATGATATCAAGAAAAAATATTTAAAATATGGCGCCAATGCGGGTAGCGAAGAAAATTGTGTCCTGAACATGATTTGAAATGGATGAAAAATAAAGTCAAAACTCTAGGTGTATGGCTCTCGACCGACCCAATAATAACGATGAAAGCTAACTATGATGAAAAGTTAACAAAACTCAAGGCAAGCTTGAGCTGCTGGGAACTGCGAAGATTAAGTCTACTTGGAAAACTCACAGTGTTAAAAAGCTTAATTGTTTCTCAGCTCACGTATATTTTGTCACCTTTGCCAACAAACCAGTGTGCTGTTGACGCGGTCAACACCCTTTTCTTCAAGTTTTTGTGGAATGGCAAAGGTGACAAGATCAAGCGTGATGTAATGATCAGTGAATACGAAGATGGAGGACTAAAGATGATTGATATAAGACTTTTCACCCAAGCCTTAAAATTAAACTGGGTGAAAAAGTACCTTGACACAGGAAATCATGCAAAATGGAAGCTGTTTTTCAATTTACAATTAAGAGACTTAGGAGGCGGTACTATCTTCAAAGGTAATCTGCAAAAAGGATTTACTAGCCTACTTCAAGGCATCAGATGTTTTCTTGCAAGAAATTTTGCAAGCCTGGTCAAATATTAACTACGAAGATAATATTTCTTCAAAGGAACAGTTACTTTCACAGTATCTCTGGCTAAACTCTCCCATTCGAGTCAATAATAAACCAATACACTATGCAGCATGGTCTTCTCAAGGAATACAGAATATTGGTCATTTGATGGAAAATGAGACTAGATTTCTATCCTCTGAATTCAAAGAGCGTTTTAATATCAAGACAAACTTTCTATCTTTCTGTGGAGTAATATCAGCCAAAACCATGCATGCGCGCCTCGAAGGAATAAGCAGCGTGGGCAAATCGTCCGCCAAGGCCGTCAAAATTTTTTCAATATTTAATGGCCGAATCCCATGGAAACGTTGACAAAGAGAAAAAATAGGTCGTCTAACTCCTCTACGAACGAGTCGCCAGAACAAAAAAAACCTCGGAACACGCAAAATAACACCGAGCAACTCCACGTGGACGACGAAGAAGAGCCGCCATTAACGGGTCCGTGCATCATGAGTGAAGCTGATAAAATGCAGGAGACACTCCAACAAATTCTCGAAAAGCTTGGGAAACTAGATGCTATCGAGCAGTCTGTCAACAATATTCAAGCTAACCTTCTAAAATTAGAAACGAGAACTGAGACTCTGGAAAGTTTTCAAGCCAGTGCCACCAAAGACATCAACGACTTGAAAGAAAGCTTGAACTTCGCTGAAGGGAAACACAGCTCTAAACTTGAAAGTATCAAAAAGCACAATGAAAACATCAACCTGAAGCTTACTAACCTCGAAAAAGAAAACCAGGCGCTTAATAAAAAAGTGGCCGACTTGGAAACAAAACGCCTTTATCTAGAAGCGTACTCGCGACGGGAGAACATAAAGTTTGAAAACATCCTCGAATTTGAAGACGGCAGCGACAGGGAAGACACCGAGCAAGTCCTCCGTTCGTTCTTAGAAACTGAGCTGGGCTTTTTGAACGCAAGCATCGCAGAAATTCAGCGGGTGCATCGGTTAGGAAAAAAGAAGGAGGGCGAGCCAAGACCTATTCTCGCCAGATTTCTAAGATACAAGGATTGCGAGCAGATCCTTTCCCTGGGAAGACGTCTAAAAGACAGCAACTACAAGATGTATCAGGACCTGCCGTACGAAATCGTCCAGAGAAGGAAACGACAAATGCCGACACTGATGAAAGCAAAAAAAAATAAGATTCCCGCAGCTTTCAGCAAGGCCCAGCCAGACAAATTGTTCATTAGAGGTAAGCTCTGGCCAGATGGAAAAATTCTAGAAATCTCGTAAAACATTTTGTTATCGACCCGAAATAGGAAAACGTATATGTATATTTAAGAATATATATTCATTACTGCTGTTTGTTTTCCTCTAAGAATAAGCCCGAAAAACGGCTTATGCGGACGGTAGATCGCTTTGAGGTAGTAAACATCGACACAGCGCATCCTAATAGCTAAGTTTTATTAAGCTCTAGGCAATTTACTCCCGAATTAATCTAACTTTTGGTTTTGAATCCAAAATTTTGAGGGCGATTGCAAGAGCCGCTTCGTTTGTGTGTGTTTATGTAAACTTTTGTTGTTCGTTTGATTTACTGGCCTATTGTGCAAATATAATGACACTTATTTTTCACAAGTCTCATGGCATACAAAAGTGTAAACTAATTTATAATAGAGGTCTCATGAATGGGTCAAACATTTCTGAAAAGGACTGCATATACCCCATGAAATCTATGTTGAATGGGTGATTTAAAATTTAGTTCTCTAAATGTAAGGGGTCTCGGAGAGGTTTCTAAACGGAAAGAAATTTTTAACTGGCTAAGGAAGAAAAAGTTTTCCATATACATGCTGCAAGAAGTGCATTGCACAGAAAAAAATATTCATTTGTGGACAGCCGAATGGGGATACAAAGCCCTGTTTAGTTGTTGTGCTAGCAACAAGGCAGGCACATGCATCCTGTTTAATAACAATTTCCATCTGCAAATCACCAAAACACGCTCAGATCCTAATGGTCGTTTCATCATCTGCGACATTTGTACAAATGGTAAGAACATCACTCTTTGCAATCTATATGCGCCAAATGAAGATAAACCTGATTTTTTCAGAGATATAGCCATTTATTTACAAGATTTCCAATGCGACGAGATCATTATAGGAGGAGATTTTAATTTAGTTATGGATGTTTCAAAAGATAAGAAAGGGGGCCGTGCCAGCACACATAAAAACTCACTTGAAGAGGTTAAAGGCATTTGCGAAACCTGGGATGTTGTAGATATTTGGAGAGTACTAAATCCAGAGGAAGAAAGATATACTTGGCGACAGAAGAATTTACAAATTCAATGTAGGCTCGATTTCCTCTTGATCAGCCAAAGTCTAATAAACAATGTCAACACCGTAGACATTGTTCCTGGATACAAAACGGACCACTCGATGGTAACCATGGAAATTACAACAAACGCTAACCCCAGAGGGCCGGGTTTCTGGAAATTGAACACATCATTTCTATCGGACATTGATTACATCTCAAAAATAAAAGACACGATCCAACAAACAAAAAACGAATATTCAAATGATCCGTTTGTTTCTCCTGCTCTCCTTTGGGAAATGATAAAACTTAAAGTGAGAGAATCATCGCTATATTATTCCAAAGAAAGAAAGAAAAAAAGCGCTCTTCAAGAAGACGAAATAGAAAGGACCATAGCCGCGATCGAAATAAAATTAGAAGACAAAAACATTGAAGCGAAGCAGCGGGAAGAACTTTTAGGCGTGCTGAAAAGCAAAAAAGATCAACATGAAAAGATAATAGAATACCGAACAAAAGGGGCTATTTTAAGATCGCAGTGTCGATGGCATAATGAAGGTGAGAAAAACACCAAATATTTTCTTAATCTGGAAAAAAGACATTACAAACAAGGAACAATAGGCCAGCTAAAAACCGACAATGACATCGTCATCACGACAGACAAAGATATTTTAAAGGAATGTCTTTCCTTTTATAAAAATCTGTACGAGACAAAGCTAACTTCTGAACAAGATCCATCTATCATGGAAAAATTTTTCCCGGCCGAAAGTACAATACATCTTTCACAAGAAGAACAAAATTTGTGTGAAGGCCCACTCACGGAGAAAGAGTGTCTCACTTCCTTAAAGCAAATGGCCGACGGCAAAACCCCTGGAACTGACGGGTTACCAGCAGAGTTCTATAAAATATTTTGGGATGATATTTCAGGCGCTCTTCTCGCTGCTCTTAACTTTGCATACGAGAATGGGCAACTCGCAATGACACAGAGACGGGGCATAATAAAACTTATCCCTAAAAAAGAAGCAGACCTCAAAATATTAAAAAATTGGCGGCCTTTATCTCTGTTAAATTGTGACTATAAAATAGCAGCAAAGTCAATCGCAAATAGAATCCAGTCTACTCTTCCAAAACTTATTAATAACGATCAGACAGGATTTATTAAAGGTAGATTTATCGGCGAAAATATACGACTGATCGACAGTATTATTAATTACACCAATGACCAAAGCATCCCGGGCTTGATTTTGCTTCTAGATTTCGAAAAAGCCTTTGACACACTCGAATGGTCTTTCGTTGAAAAAACGTTGCAACACTATGGCTTTGGCCCTTCCATTCAAAAATGGATACAAACTCTTTACTGTGATATCGAAAGTGGCGTAATGAACAACGGATGGATGAGCGAATGTTTTAAAATTGAGAGAGGCGTGCGGCAAGGCTGCCCTCTTTCTCCATATTTATTTGTCCTTTCCGTCGAAGTTTTAGCTAGCGCAATCCGAAGTGACCAACATATTAAAGGAATTTCAGTCAACCAAAAAGAAATCAAATTAAGCCAATATGCTGACGACACGACATTAATCCTTGACGGCTCAAAAGACGCGCTTGAAACTTCGCTCGATGTTATCGGAAAATTTAGCAAGATTTCTGGTCTCAGACTCAATAATAAAAAAACCGAAGCATTGTGGATAGGTTCAAAAGCAAGAAGCCAAGACATTATGTTTCCCGAGAAAGGTTTCAGATGGCAGCATTTAAAAATCAAAACATTAGGCGTGTGGCTCTCAATAGAACCCGAATTAACGGTAAAGCTGAACTTTAACGAAAAAAAAGAGAAAGTTCGAAATTTACTTAGAAACTGGCAGTACCGAAGGCTAAGCTTACTTGGAAAAATCGCTATATTAAAGAGCCTAACTGCTTCACAGCTTGTTCATGTTCTTTCCCCTCTCCCAACAAACCACCAGGCTATCAAAGAACTGAATGGAGCTTTCTATCATTTCCTCTGGGACGGGAAACCCGATAAAATTAAAAGAAACATTATGATTAACGATTACAGTAATGGTGGGCTTAAAATGATTGACCTTTTCTCATTTAATAAATCTTTGAAAACTATTTGGATTAAAAAATATCTTGACAAAACAAACTTAGGAAAATGGAAACTTTTCTTTGAACGAGAACTTGGAAGATATGGCGGAGAAGCTGTTTTTCTTGGAAATTTAAACAAAACAGATATCAAGCATCACTTCTCATCTACCAATATCTTCATTAATGAAATTCTGATGATCTGGTCCGAGGTTAACTACACTGACAATATCTCCTCCTTACAACATTATCAATCACAGCCTCTCTGGAATAATTCTCTTATCACAATAGACAGCAAACCCATCTATTTTCGAGAATGGCTTGCAAATGGAATATCGACCATTAGGTCTCTCATGAAAGACGCAAACAAACCTCTCTCCTATGAAGAATTTCAGAATAAATACGGACTCAAAGCCTGCCCTTTAGCATTCGGGGGGATTATTGCCACGCTGAAGAATCTAAGAAAACGTTTCAAAGAAAACATAGATAGCCCCGAAAAAGATGAGATTGAACCATTCATTAAAATTTTCCTCAAGGCAAAAAAACCCAGCAACTTAACGTACAAAATTCTAGTTGCAACTAAAAGCGAAGCACCGGAAACTTCTCAGGCGAAATGGCACGAAGATTGCGACTTGGAAAAAGGTGAATTTGACTGGAAAAGAGCTTTTCAATCTACAAAGATTTGCACAAAAAGTACCAAACTAATAATATTCCAATTTAAATTTCTTCATCGACGTCTACCTACAAACTCCTTTTTGTATAAAATTAACGTCAAAGACAGTGACCGCTGTTCCTTTTGCGAAAAGGAAACAGAAACTTTGCTCCACCTTTTTTGGCATTGCAACCAGACCACTCGTTTTTGGGAAAGCTTTTTTAAATGGCTTCAGACATCCCTATGTACGCAGAAAGGGAATAAATTAGACATGACCATTGCTCTCGGCCTAAAGCCAGACACCTCAAATGCAAAGTTGCAAATTAATTTCTCTTGTCTGATGAGCAGATATTGTATCTGGGTCTGTAAATTAAAAAACGAAATCCCTAATCTTTCGCACTTCTTGCATCTCATGAACAAAAGCTATGAAATTGAAAAAAATGATCCTAATTCTTCATCAGAGAAATGGAAACCTCTCCTCGGCCACCTTTTAAATTAAAAATTTATATAAAAAAAACTGAATCAAATTTAACTTTTCAGTCCTGGTTTTGACCCTGTTAGTAGTAATTTTTTTCTTCCGATCTCCTTAATTATACAATATTACTCTCCTAAAAAATATTTGTTTAAATGCTACGGGGACTATTTTCTATAGGGTATAAGATAGGCTAGTGTTTGTAAGTTCTTTTTTTTTTTTTTTTTTTTTATTTCTAATAAGGTTAACTTACATTGTATTGTAACTGTAGTTCGTAATGTATTGTTAGTTTTTATAATATCTGTAAGTAGTGTAATAATAACACTGTTAATGTAATGTTTGTAAATGTATGAGCAATCAATAAAAAAAAAAAAAAAAAAAAAAAAAACCATTTGGTCATAATCTTTAAGAAAAACGCCTCTCACGAAAACACCAACTATGAAGGTTTTCTTGTTAAGTTTTTAAAGGTAAAAAATCCAAAAAGAGCTGCATACAAAAAACTTGTAGAAAAGAAACAAAAGCAGCCCGTTAACAGCTAAACGAAATGGTCGGTGGACTGCATGATAGAAGAAAATGAAACTATTGACTGGAAGACTGCTTACAAGTTGCCTTTTCAATGTACGAAAATATCAAAACTTCAAAACTTTTCAATTTAAACTCTTACACAGGAGACCGGCCACTAATTATTTCTTAAAAAAAATAAATCTAAACGACAACGACCTTTGCAGCTTCTGCCAACTCGAAGAAGAAACTCTTATCCATCTTTTCTGGAACTGTACGGTAACTTCCTCCTTTTGGGATAATTTTAAGCAATGGCTGCTCAATAATGAAACTTCTCTACGTTCGCTTGAGTTAACGCCTTCCTTGGTTATAGGTTTAAAGCCCCACCCATTTCTTCGCAAGTATTTCTACTTTTTATTCTTAGTCGCAAGACTTTACATTTGGACCTGTAGAACACGATGTACTCGTCCTACGATGGACAATTTCCCCTTTTTCCTCTCACATTACAATCTTTGAAAGATATTTTTTCCTGCCTTTTGCGGATTGAGGACCTCGTATGTGGAACGGTAGCTAGTCAGGGTACATGTAGTTCAAAAAAGATAGTATAATAAGTTCAGTTTTTTTTTGGCGGGGGGGGGAGGGGGGTTAATGTAAGCTAGTATTGTTGAAAGTAACGAATGTTATGCAATAACTATATGCTGTATTTTCTACTCCGTTGTACTGCTATATAGCATTTTCCGCTGCTTACTGTCAATAAATTTATTTTGAAAATGTAAGTAAAATATAGTATGTAGGTATGGTATGTCAGTATTATGTAAGTGTTATGTTATCTATTAAGTTAGTATGTAACTAATGTTCTTTAAGTGAAGTGTAGTATGTATGGCATGTATTATGTAAATATGATGTCATGTAAGTTAGTATGTAAATATTATGTAAGTTATGTCTGTAAGTTAGTATGTTAGACGTAATGCAAGTAAATAAAGTGTAATAAAAAAATATTTTTCCAATAACTTAGCGAATTCTCGCGCGCTGATTGGCTAATTTTTATTGTCAATAAGGGTACAGACGGATGAAACGCGTAAAGCTGACGCAATCAGCAAAAGGTTTGTCAAACTTTTCAGCGCTGCATTCTTGATGAGGCGAGAATTGTACCACAAATCTAGTAGTGTTCAATGAAGAAATCATCTAAGATTTATGAGTGAAACTGAAGAAACCATTGCAACCTTAGAGCGAAAAGATGAGGATGTTTGTTGAGGATTCAGACCTGAAAATCGGCGGTGAGCGGGAATATTTGTGCTGTCTATTAAATTAAGCTGAACCGAGTTTTAGTGGATTATTTTGTTAACAGTTTTCACTGGATTAAAGGTTAGTTGAGCAATTCAAATTTTTCCTTGTATTTCTGGCCTATTCTTACTAAAGTTTTAATTTACGAGGCTCTGATTCTCCGAATTATGCACCAGTCAATGTAAACCCCTGCACACCCCCCCCCCCGGCCGGGACATAGCGGGACATTTGCCGGGGATTTTCCGTGATTTGACAGGAGAAAGGGTCGCGGGTATCGGGGAATTTGACGACTTTTGCATCATTCCAAGAATCAGCCGGGGACTGGATCGGGGCATTTTCCAATCTTTCCGAATCTTTCCAAGATCAGCCGGGGACTGGACCGGTGCCTTTTCCACCGAGGTGGACTGGGACTAGAATCGTAAATCCAGCAAGATGGCAATCTCGTACCCAGAGTCCACTGGCTTTTTGGTCAGCGGGAGGGCGCCCTCCCGCTGACCAAAAAGCCAGTGGACTCTGGGTACGAGATTGGCAAGATGGCCGCCACTGCTTATGCGAAGAAGGTGAGAATCTTTTGATTTTAATCAGCTTACATCCTTGGCTAAATGTGCCATCCATCTTTGAGGTCGTTATAATGATGCAAAGTAGAGTTTCATTATTCTCTTGTTTATGAACAAAAGCCCAATTATACCAGTATTTTGTACCTGTAAGTACAACTTCAAAGCTCGTTATATCATTTATACAAATTTATCTATACACTAGGTGCTTGTTGAGTTTGGTGAAAGAAGACAGGTTTTATCCATCACTTGTGATGATCTGGACGTGCTATTGCAAAATGTTAAAGATGCACTTGGAGTGGTCTCAGCAGGATCCCTTTATATAATTCCAAAATTTGATCGAGAGTGGGAAGATTGGATTAATGTAACTGCTGCTTCCTCAATTGTCAATAGAGATATGCTTAAACTGAAGTGTATCAAAGAAAACTGTGAGGTAAGCTTTAAACGTTTGTACGAATTTAGTTAGATATGACAAAGCAGTTGGTAACTTACTTTTAATTTTTTATAAACCTCCTGTTACAAAATCATATTTGTGGTATTGTAATCCATTTCTATCACCAATTTATACCAATTTATTTTTGTGTTGACTAAAGTAGAATAAACGCATTATTTTTACACTAGTGACCTGCCAGTAATCTAGGGTTTTAGGTATGATTTGCAATTAGATTTTCCCATGTGACATATATTTACCGTATATGTAGGTATTTCAAAAGCTTTCAATTTAATTCCAGCTTTTAATTTGAAAAGCTTCAACAAGTGCCTATGTTGATTTTTTTTTTACTTTGGGTTCTTCAAACTAATATGTAATGCAAACATTGCATTGATTTTTATCACATAATTTTTTTTCAATAGGAACAGAAATCCACCAATGATAAAAGAAGTACCACTTTCACGCCTATAACAACAAAAGGACAAGCACAGGGAAACTTGATTTTTGAACGGGGTAATTTGAGAAATGGACCAAAACTGGTGGTGAGTTGTCTTGATAAATTATATTAATTTTCAATTCAGTAGGCTTTGTACTTATGGAGCCCTTTCATCTTGAGCACCATTTTGAGCGATGAACTGCTTATTTTGGGGCATTGTTTTAAAATTACTATTGTATTAAAAAACATTTCATCCTCACTAACAATATTTCATCACACCCAAAATCAATCCTACAAGAAGCAGCGAATTTCCAAAAAACATCATGAATCCAAGAATACCAACGCAAATGACCAAACAGTTTTTCTTTCTTTGAATGCGATAGCCTTCCATCCCTCAGAGGCTGTTGACAGAAATATTTACTGTGAATTGCAAGGGGTGAATGGGGGAGGGCAAGTGCAAAATTGCTCCATCATTTCTTAGTTGTATAGAGTGGTTTTCAAATGAGAGTCATAAAACCAAAACCAAAGTAATTACTCTGACCAATAACAACTGATAATAAAACTTGATTAATCAATCAGAACGCTACTGGCTGCAAGCGCAGGAAAACATGTGCGAGCAAGTAATGGTTTTGGTTTTACGTCTGATTTCGCCCCATGTAAAGGAATCCAAGACTGTCTTGGGTTCCGGATTCCACCCCGTGGATTCCGGATTCCAGTGACTGGATTCCGGATTCCATGCCTATGGATTCCGGATTCCAAACACTCTGATATTCCGGATTCCAAAACTTTCTAGTTTGGTTTTCGCTCGTACTTCAATAGCAGATTCCTCTATTAATCGACATTAAAGTACGACGATGTCTATTTTTAACAGGGAATATCATTTTCTTTTCGATTTGTCAACATGTGCTTTAATATAAAACTTGAGTTCATCTACTAAAAATTAATTGACTTGTGATTAAATTTAATTTGTTCGCGTACCTGTTAAGAAGAGGCATGTCTGATGTCCAGCTATCCACCGATTTGAAGCTATATGAAGACCTGTTCTCATTGAAATGATTATATAACGTTAACGTAACTAAAAGAACTGGGAATTGAAGACTGGAAATTTGCATGTACAAATGTAATCACTTCTAAAATTATTCATTTCTCTCCCAATTTTTCTAGTTAATACCGTTACATTATGTTCGTCAAAACCAATGGTTGCAGCTACTTATAATTAATTCTGAATTGGTTGACAGTTAACGATACATATACCTACAAGGTCCCCTTTTTTAACGCCATACGGATTTTATTCGACAAAACAACGATTAGAACATTAATGAACCTCGTATAGTTTCATGCCGCTATTTCGAACTCGTTTGTTTCTTACCGCTCTTAGCAAAAATCTACGTGCAAAAAGCTCTTGCTTGGATAATGCTGTACAGTAATTTACTTCGAGAATTGTCGATGACCTATGTATTTCTTATAGGAAACTCTCTATTTTCCCAAAGCATTCAAGATGGCGGGACGTTGCTGTATTCAGTGTAAAAACGTTCCTTTGTCAACTCACGAACTTAAGGCTTTTCGGAATTTTGAATGCTTGCTAACTACAAGGAAAATGGAAATTCAACTTAGGGGAGATTCACTGCCCGTTATAACTTTTGTTGCCATGTACAACTCAATTATTATAGTGCATATGTGTCGCGGTGACCATACTAGTACTCCAAATTTGCAAAAAATAGGAATCATTTGCATACGAATGCAATTCATTCACCAAAGAGAAGTTAGTTTTCTTTCTTTAGCAACTGTTAGCAAAACCAATATGGCAACCAATCTCATGTAAAAATACCCTGTTACATTTTTTTCCGTTTGTAAAGGAAACATGTGTCATTAACGCATGAAAACGTTATATCTTTGTCGCAATACAACTACTTATTGAATTTCCGCAACCCTCTCCTCAATTCATTGCTGGCAACTGACAAAATGTACAGTCGCAGGTGATTGTTTAATTTTTGTTTTTGTTTTTGTTTTTGTTTTTTTTGTTTGGTTGTTTCTTTTTTGTAAAATGTACAGGGTCGGAGAAGTCGTGATAACGGCAAACTATCTGAAAAGCGAAGTGTTTGGACTATTAAAGGAGCTGTGTCACGAAATTTAGCCAAATTCAGCCACTAGGACCTGGCTGCCAAATTAAGCGAAACATAAAAACAACCGCTTAAAACATTGACAAAAGGATTTAATAACAAAGCAAATACAAAAGAAGGCACGGATGGGCCAAATTGAAGAAGAGAAAACTGTTCAGCCTAACAGAGAGATTTTCAGAGTGTATCCCTGTTGTTTGTAAAATGTAAATATAACGCTCGGGATAAATCATAACTTGTCACAAAGCTGTGATTTTGTCATTCACAAGTAATTTCTTCGCTAACGTTAAGTTCGATAGCGAGTAAGGGGAGTAATTGGAAAAACTAAGCACATTGGAGTGGATTACCGTGACACAGCCCTTTTAAAACAAAAGTTATGTTGTCAATGAAATGGTTTAGCCTAAAAAGAAACGCGTTGTTCTTCGCCCTGACAAGCTTACACCCTCCAACCTTGGTGGAAGTGACTGATCGGTCACGTCTTGGTGATCATCGTCAGTTGGCATCTCAGCTTCGTCTTCATTTTCGCTGTCATCGTCGTCTTCGTCAACATCTCCGTTTGCAATTCTGCAGAGCCTGACGTCCTCCTCAGGTGACACATTGACGGTTAGCATATCTCCAGACTTTTCGCAAGTGAAGTCGAGTACTCTCGTCAAAATGCATTTTGGAGAATTTTCAGCACAAATGTCACTGGAGGTGTAGGTCAAGGTATCTTCTGCCTGGTTAAGCCACCTGAGCACCACTTTATTTCTCACAAAATTTCTGCTATCAGCCTTAACTTGAACGTCCTCCAAGAGAACTGCAAGCCAATAAGGTGACATTTCGCTTCTTCGGTTGTGTCGCAGAGCAACAACATCCTCTTTGCGATAAACAACCTGCACCCTCACATTTCCACCTCGCATCTCATCCCTTGGTTCTACTACCTGGCACGCTGCAGTGACGTCGTGCTCTTCTTCCAATGAATCTGTGATGACTGCTGGTCTCATGCTCAGGGCATAAGGAAGGGTACCTGTTAACTCCTTCGTCTTAGATCGCACGGTTTCTTGCCTTACACCTCGTCCATATTCTCTTACAAACTCTCTCATCATATCTTCTCGCCTCTTATCTTCTTCCTTGTTGCCTGTTCCTTCGGATGTACCCGTTTGCTTGTTCCCTCGAGACGTGATGTTCGGGGGGTCCCTTTTAATGATTTCTCGGGGTAGTACGAATTGGGCCCTGTAAAGTAGGAGAAGGGTTTCTGATAAATGCGTAGCATGTCATCTTCCACACTGCGAGCTCTTCTATATGCGTAGCCAGTCACTGTGGGCATGTCGTGGTCTGCACGCATTCCTTTGAAAAAGCATTCCACGCCAAGAGTTGTCATGCTTTCAAAACAAATGTCGTTGAGAAGGTGGTCTTGACCTATCTCTGTCATAATGTTGACAAGGCTAGTCAGAGAGTCTAACGCAATACGGAATGACTGTCGAGACGTACGAGGAACAGTCATGTCCGGACCATTTGTGCTGCGCTTCCTTGTCCTTTCGAGAGCTTCTTGTTCATGAGCAGAAAAAAATGCATTAACGTCTTCAACGTGTTTCATGTTCTCATCAAAAGTAACAGGACGGTTGTCTTCTTTAGCTTCTCTGTCCAGTCTGAAGATTTTTGCGTAGCCCGCCATAACAGTTTGGAGAGGAATAAGACCTTTTGCTGATGTTAACATTCTCACTGCTTTGTTGTCAGTATCGCACACAAAAACAGTGTTTCGGTATGCGCACAACGCAGAAGGCATGTTCCATTTACTCTCAACGCCATCACGATGACCTGCTGAGGCGTCTCCACACGATCTTGATAGAGTGTTGGTGTCCTGTAGCATTTCTTCTTCTCTCACGCTGTACAGTGCATGTTCTTTGCTACAGGACACGAAAACAGTCCCTTCTTCCGTAACAGCGATCCCCATCGGACCTGGAAGGTTTGAAATGACTCTTATTTTCACTCCTTCATCCACTTGGCATAGATGAATATTTGAGCCATTGACGTCGCAATCCCCAACTAGCATGTAGAGCTCGTCTCGCGTTAATGCTAGGGCAGTCAATACACTGGATCGTTCAAAAGTCAATACTTCCCTTAAGGATCCAAAGAATCCAGTTTCCTCGTCTTGCAAGACATTTGAAATAGAGAAAATCTTGTTGAGGCGAAGATCAGATACAAATAGCTGGAATTGATCCTTTGTGGACGCACATATGGCAAATGGAGATTCTAAGGAAGGTACGTTTGTTTCAGAAATTAACGTGAGGTCATGAACATCTACCATTCTCTTGAGAAATCTGGGATGCATGGCAGAAAAGTGATCTCGTATTTACCACTCTCACCCTTCCGTTTCCTTGATCGCAAACGTACAGCTGTTCTTTGATTATTACTACACCTGCTGGATTCCTAAATTTGGCTTTCCTCCCATATCAATTGGCATGTCCTGGCTCAACACCACCAGCGATGAGGGTAACGTTAGCTGGGCAGTAAATGTCTACCATGCATGAACACTGCACGAAGAAGCCGGTCAGTCACAAACAGCTTACTGTGCTTCGCAGAGAATGCCAATCCAGCTGGATAGCATAAAATCGTTGTTCCATTCTTTTTCCAGTGCTTAAATTCAAGTTCCGGAACCAAAGCTGTGCTCATTCTTTTGTCAGGAATGGCATTTTCAACTTTTTCTCTGTGAATCTCTACAGCGGTTTCAACATCTATACGATGTTTATTTCGAAGTGCCTTCAATGAAACACTTTGCTTCATTTCCTTATTTTCTCGGCGCAGTAAAAGGAGCAACCTTACATTCACAAGATAACCATCAATGTCAATTCAATGCCAAAATTCTGAAGATCGCACCGACTTGATATTGTGAGGGCAATCAGGAATGGGAACTTGGTAGGGGTACTTTTCCCTGTCCGTAAGCATGGTGTTCATAAAACTTTTCTGCTTTGGGTCGCAAACTGTACACCAAACCAAAGGCGGCAGTCTTGTGCAAACTTTATCATCTCTGATACACAAGTCACAAGGTCGAAGAAGTGGGTGCCAGGCAGTTTAACCAACTGTGGAGCATTGATCGCACACAACTTTTTCGCATAACAATCGTCGCAGTGAAAGATACACTCTACATCTGATTGCAGGCAGCTGGAACACCGCTGGGCCACGCCAAGTATTTTATGGTACAATTCTTCAATGTAGTTAGCACCACCCTTGCTTCCGCAATAAAATACACCGATGGGAAAGTTAACTTTGTCATCTAAAGAGGCTACTCTGACTTCTCTAGCTTGTGTGACAAACTGATGTGTCTGTAAAAACGTTAAAATATCCTCGTTATGTGATTCACATAGTTCTGTGATATCTTCGTATCTAAGATGTTGCGGTTCCGCAAGTCCGACGATTGATCGATGTGTTGGGGAATATTCTAAAGCAGGTTTCAGAGCCATTTCGTCCGTAGAGAGACAACAAAGATATCCAAGCAGGTTTTGACTTTGAATTGAGAGACCTTCTTTGTCCACGCACATTTGAATGCACAGTTCAACATCTTCTTTGATTACTCCGCTGGCCAGGTGACCCGGAGGTGAGTTCCTGATTACAGTGCGTGGGTGAAAGAAGCTAAGGTTGTGCGTATCAACGTATTCTTGCGGAGTTTGTCTACAATTTCTACCTCGTCCGTGTTTACCCCGGCCGGAAAGAAGGTAGGAGGCAACAGGATTACAATTAAACTGTATTGCATGCTGAAAGCGTGACAACGCTGGGTACAGGCTTGGAAGAACATGTTCGTCTACAAGTCCCATTGCTCATGAACAGAAAGAATGTACTTGATCATAGAAAACATGGTTTTTGGATAATATTCCAGAAGAAGTAAGAAAGGCAAACATTGCGGCAGCTTCATCAAGTTTCTCAAGATCTAGGTACATTTCTGTATTGGTTTTGCTATCTGCTAGCTTCTTTCCTAGTCATAAAACGCTTCCTTCTTCAGATTCGTCATCCCTACCACTTGAACCACTGTCATCATCACTGCTTTCGCTTTCAATTGTTACCTTCCCTGCATCATATAATTCGGCGAAGGAAATAAAAAGAGGGTGTCGTCGAGTCTCTACAGCTTCTAAACAGAGTTTTTTTATTTCTCCAGCGACAGAATCCACACAGGAGGGCTTCTCGGCAACTTTTTGCAAGGTCTCTAGCAGACTGTCTATAGTCAAGCCATCATCTTTAAGGTTTTGGCACTCGGCAATCATCGTCTCTGCTTTAGACTTCACTCGCTGGGCAACAGCAGTCATGGCCATGAAAAGTGTGACTATTGACTGGGTTCCTGCTGAATCCATTTTTTGGCATCTTTCGCGATGTTTCTTAAAGTTGTGAATGTTGTAAGGCTTTCCAAGTTTAACAACCATCTGACAACAGGCGCACTTTATGGAGGATTTGTCAATGACCTCAGCTTGAACTTCTTTCGAATTGAACTCTTTAGTTATTTTTACTTTCATCTTGTCAAGCTTCTCATCACACGTCAAAGTCACAGTGGCAGCAACAGCATTAGGTGATGGGGCGGCAGTTAATTTCTTGTAAAGGTTTTCTGAAGGTCTGGAATTGCCGTCTGGTAACTTTATAATTGCTGATGTTAAAACTTGTTTAACCTTTTCTGTGACATAAATCTTCATATAGGCCTGGTAGTTTTCAAATTGCCGATAACACTGCAAGAAATAACTGCACGCTTCACTTAAATCCTCGTCTTTAAGAATAAGCATTTCCTCTTCTCCATCAAAATACGACAATTCCAGACAATTTGTTGTACCGAAGTAGCTTTGGAATGATTTGATGGTGGAAGCCAATGAAAGTTGCTTCTTTTGTGAAGGGGAAAAATGCCAGAGTCGTTTTTGCTTAAGTGAATATTCCCCTTTGCAATCTGGAGGATTTAGAAACAGCTTTATTCGCAAGATGCTTGGAACGTTAGCTTCAAATGCTGCAGAGAGGAGCATTTGAGAAAAAATTTGACTCCGACTCCAGTGGTCATACAGACAAGAGTGGAAGTTTGTTATACATGTATGATCTGTCGGGAGCCTAAGGAAAGGAAAATATCCGACAAGTAAAAATCCTATCATTAAATGATGGCCACATCAGTAAAGTTTTTTCTTTCTTCTTCCTCTTCTTCTTCTTCTTCTTCTCCTTTTTTTTTTTTTTTTTTTTTTTGACGTGTTTGATCAGCTAAGCCGTTGCGCTTTTGGTATCCAAGTGCCCACGATTTGCTATCTCGGAAGGAATAATTTGGATAGAAATCACGCACATAAATGTTATCCTAGTGTATTTTTAACATGAAAATTTTAATGTTTGAGTTTTGTTCATTAGCAACGTGATTGGTCTAAAGTGCTAAATTACTAGGAAGCTCCTTTACCTGGTTCTCTACGGTACTGTGGTGCTGGTATCAGCGGAGATGCAGATGTTCCAGGTTGTAACCTGTCTGAATTTCCACTTGAGGCAACTGGCAAAGCTAAGGCGACAAAAATATCAACCCTCATAAATCTTGTCAACAAATATCTGGCACTATATCACAGTCACCTTCCGACTTGCGGACACCTCGCTTTAACGAACAGACACACCGTTATACCGGACAGGAGCTGAAGGTCCGAAGAATAAGAAGTACTGGAAACAACTCCCGCTATTACGGACTCTCTGTATTACGGACACCAAATGTTGGCCCCGATGGTGTCCGTTTTAACGGGAGCTGACCGTACTTTCATTTGTAGACATTATATTACTTATACATGAACCAATTGGTCAATGAATTACAGTTTTGAGGAAAACACTGAGGCAATTTTTCAGTAAAATTCCTGGATCTATATTCCTGTTATGTTCTCTGAAAATATACCATGAGGTATTCCCGAATCAGTATCACCAGGTACACAAGCAAGTACAGACTGAAACTGCTTACCATTTTTCTTAACAAACGAATCCAGAGTGATCTGGCTGCTACGATAATTTGACCGGCCGTATCTTGAACTATCATAGCTCGGTGAAGACGACAAGCTGAATAACAGAAATATAGGTGTGTTTCTACAGGGTTAAAACATTTGGTAACTGTCCCACATACACCCCATAAAAAGTCTTTCGAAAAAAATAATCCAAGAAATTTATGTATTTAACCCACCTCGATCTCTGTACGACTGGTGAGCGAGAACGCCTTTGCGAGAAAGTTGGTGACGGTGATCGCTCAATTTGTTCCCTCATCCTAAAAGAAAACCAACGTAACTTTTGAAATCTAAGCACAAAGTTATATCTTGAAAAAAGTTTCCTTCAACGCACGTCGCTACGCCCAGGAGTTTGTTTTCTGCTACTTACTCTATTCCCTTAAACACCACGCATTCAACCCATAAAAAGTCTTTCGAAAAACTAGTCCGAGAAATTTATGTGTTTAACCCACCTCGATCTCTGTACAACTGGTGAACGAGAACGCCTTTCCGAGAAAGTTGGTGACGGTGATCGCTCAATTTGTTCCCACATCCTAAAAGAAAACCAACGTAACTTTTTAAAACTTGAAAAAAGGTTTCCTTCAACTAATATTGCTACGCTGAGATAATTAGAGAGTGACGTTTCCTTTCAAAGAACCTAAAATGTTTGAAGATGTACTATTTATCCACATTGCATAATGGTTGTGTCCTCTGCAAGATGCAACTCTTCCTTCATCCATAGGCTACTTTGGTTATAAGTTTTCCGACACTGCTTACAACAATCTCACATTTTTGAAAGGGTGATCGAGATCGCCTTTGCGAGTAACTTGGAGACGGAGTTCGTTCAATTTGCTCACGTACCCTGCAATAAAAGGACGGAAATTAACTAATCATTCATATTGTTATCTATTGTAAGCATCAAGTCATATTGAAAGTTATAGGTTTTAGTGTAATAACTACGCACAGATCTGTAGTGCATTATATTTGCTTTTAAGATCGATGGAGAACGTGAAAGTGTTTTGGGTGTAAAATTCATCAAATTGCAAGGCTTATATTTCGCGAGGCTTAATTTGCGCGATTTCAGGGAGACAAAATTTATGAAGAAAGCGCTAATTTCGCGAAAATGTTCAGAGTACATACAACATTTATAGTAGATATCAGCATATAAGAAGTAGATCGAAAGAAACCACCCAAAAATAAAAGAAATAATTTAGTTAAAATGTTCCGCGACATTTGTACTCATTAGAGTCAAAGAAAAAGAGTCATTTTTTGCGGATCCGCAGGATTCAATCCTCCGGTTAATACAAGATGAAATTGTGAAAATTAGTAGGATATAGCTTTACCTAGTGAAATATTAACACCCTTACGTTCGTTTACGTGTCAATACGGGGTCTATCTTCTCTTTGATGGTCGAGGGTTCCATGTCGAGGGTCGAGGGTAACTTTTTTCCCCCATTTTGTTTTAATCAATAAAGAAAAATTAAACCGAATTTAACTAAAATAATTAAATATAATTAATGAAAAAAGGAAAACTTAAACCGAAATTAACCATTTTAAAGATACGGATTGCACGTGGACATTAGTTTCGATTAGTTTTTATACGTGGACATAGCGAGTGGGGTGGGGTGAGATAGTGATTAGCACGTGGACATCCCAGTTTGTTTTCAAAAACCTGATTAGTTTTCAAAGAATAACATTTAGAACCCACAGAAAGGTGATATTCGATCATAAACCTGGTTAGATTTTCCGTGTTACTGTAACATCACGAAGCGAAGAAATGTGATAAAAAAAGCGAAGAAAGTGCGCGATGTTTTTATAAATGGTTTCACAACACGGGGTGTAATCCAGCTGTCAAGGAAACTCTCTTGACATGTCCAAGCTCCAGACAATAAAATTTATCAAGCAGAATCGGTCAAATTATTAACTTCATGTTTTGCCCACGGAAAATATAGGCAGGCAACAGTAGCCACCAGAGTTCCATTTCGTATTTAAAATTTTTGGAAAAGTCATATTAATAAGAATGAGGTTTTTACGCAAGAAGTGACGGCAGCGACAAATTGCAAAACAAATCTGGGGGAGTTGCGAGGTTTTAAACAAAAATGGTCGCGATTTCCGCTGTCGGCACAAAATCGATATTTGAAGGCGCTTCCCATATCGACATTGTACCCTCGACCCTTTACCCTCGACTAAAAGATATACTCGTAAATACTTGCTTGTCGGCAAACTGTTCAAGCCCACCAACCACGTTTTATCGAGCTTAATTATCCATTTCTATTCTGTACCATGACGACGGTAAATTAAATTTTAGTCCTCTTTCCAGGTCCACTATACTCACAATACCACTCAAACAATATTTATTCGCTTTTCCCGTGTAAAGCCCGATAAAGCACTGAAGAGCAGATGCCGATTAGCGCACGTGATAGAGTTAGAGACCAAACAGAACGAACTTCACAATATCGAATATCCGTTACTAAGTGAAATTAAATAATCAACACCAAGTTCAACAAACCTTGCACTTTCCTTTCCTTTGCCTCCTTTTTCTTCTTACGCTTTGGATTCCTGTGCACGAAAGTGAAGGTTAAGACATCGTAAGGATTTGAAATTTCAAGTAGGGATTTGAAACAATCCGTCGAATTCCGAGGAAGCAAGGATACGAAAGTATTCACATGTTGACACGTGCACACACACACGGCACAATTGACACAATTATCTACATTTAACAAAAAAAGTATAACGTACCTTTCCCCATCTTTACAAGTCGGTACAAGCGATTCACAATTTAACAATGCCGAACAGTTGAAATGGTCGAAACAGTGAACAAACACTAAAACACGTGTACAACTACAGCTCGAATTTCTTAACGTGTTACCCGTTGGGGGTATTTCCTGGACAAACATTCTTTGCCGTTTGTCGACGTTTAGCCTCGACTGAACTTTCAGGTCGTTCATACTCTTTCAACACAATTGAATTCATCATGAACTGAGAGAATTCAAAACTTTACACCATTTTACACGAAACGACCGATCAAGACTGAAAGGAATAGTGAATTCTCTAGAATTTGAGTGAATCCCACGTGTCGACACGTGGGGCCAAATGACCCTGTCGAACTCTGCGAACAGTGTTGACAGTTCTGAGTGATATGAGACAGTGACCTGCAGTTGAAAAGATTTCAAGGTCAGAGAGGTCACAAAAACATGTCAAAACGGTGATCAAGACCTTTGTACTGACAAATGTGATATACTTTCAAGAGACCAGACCAGGGACCAAACATTTTTTAGTTGTGGTGACGGTGGGGTGTGGGTAGGCCGAGAGGAGGGGGGTGGGTTGTGATTTGTCCGTTGTAGTATTCCGGATTACAGAGAAGGCTGGATTCTGGATTCCATAGGCTGGATTCCGGATTCCAAAGGTCCGGATTCCGGATTCCAAAGGCAAAAAAATGTTGGATTCCGGATTCCGGATTCGCTTACATGGGGCGACTGATTGGCTGACGAGATTTTTCTTAACCAATCACAGTGCGTAGTAATGCAAAACACTCAACTGAACACTGCTCTATTTTATCAATAGATTACTGAGCAACAGCAAGATCCACCTGCTGAAGATAATTTGAAGGACCTCAGTAGAATTTACAGTTTAAAGCCAGATGATAAGCTCTTAACCTATCATACAGCAATAAACGACGCCGCCTATAGTCTCTGTGTGGAAAAGCCCTCTCTTGTATATGACAAGAAAAAACTATCAATGTTGGCAGTGAAAAAGGTAGATGTTGATGGATTTCAGTACAAAAAGAAAAGGTCGAGGTCTAAAGCCCTTGTGAACTGTGATAAGGAGCCAATTTCGAAGCGTTCAAAAATCAATTCTGAGCTGAGATCTCAAAGAATTTCTGATTTAAGGGAAGACCTCGAAGAAGTTAAAACTCAGTTGATTCTTGCCGCGAAGCAACGCATAAAGTTCAGCAATACTCAGCAGTATAGTCAGGCAATTGTCATTTCTGAAAAGATCATGGAGTTGCGGCGCAAGCAGAGGGAAAAGCAATCTGAACTGAGTTTACTACTTGTGAAAGAAGCAAAAGCACTAAAATACAAGTCAAAGTCTGAAACAAAAGTGAAAAAACATCCAAAAACCAAGGCTGCTCCAGCCAACAAGTCTGGTAACATAGCAGATCTTTTCAGGGCACAGCAACAAGAACGGTCAAAAGAAAGTTCAAGTAAGGGAAATGGTAATGAAATAATGACAGTGGAAACAGCAGCAACTCCTGAAGGAGAACAGATGCCTGCAGAAATCGTGTCTGAGGGATGTCCAGAAAAGAATGTGGAGAAAGTTGTGTGTCAGGCCAGTTCCAAAGGAGATATGTTCAAACCAAGTGAAGGCACAGCTACACAAGTGAATGTTGAAGGAGTTTGTGAAGTGGGTCTACAAATGCCTGTAGAGACTGTATCTAACGAATGTTTGGCAAAGGGTGTGGAGGAAGGGCCCTGTCAGTCCGTTTCCTCTAAAGGAGATAACTCCAGAGCAAATGAAAACACAGCTGCAGGCGTGAATGCTTCCAGTGATTCTTTTTTGTCCCACAAGAGAGTCAAGGTCACCGAAAAGAGGAGTCCCTTGACCTGCTGAAAAGGTATCAGAAATGGGCGGTTGGCAATGTATCTGATAAGGCGCTGTACAAATTGAAGGATGGTGTATATAGATCAGTAATTAACGATATCTCATTGCCTGATTTTATCATAGTAAGAATGCTTCACTGCAAAAACAATCACAACCCAAACTGTAAAGAGTGCTCTCAGTTGGTAGCCTGTGCAAAAGATATCCTGGAAGGTGGTATTGTAGAAGTGAAACCTTTATTCCAGAGACATTTTGCTGAGGCCACGTACTCAAGTCAGAAGGTAGTGCGACGCTTCATGCAATTGCCTGTTGCCATTTTGATGCTTCAGTTGACAGGTCCAGGATCACAAAAACTCTATGTAACACAGCTCGAACCAAACGTTGATTATTGCCTTTTTTCAGATTTGATGACGAAATTAAAAGTTGGTGACAGCAACAAACAACACCTGTCAAAAGATACACTTCGAGAAATTTGCTCACTAGCTTCTACAGAAAAAGACAAAAAGCTTATAAAATTTGCTGCCTGTCAAGCAAGTGGATTAAGCAACAAGAGGGCCAGTCAGCCGTATGGTGTTTACAATTTTTCAGGCATTAGAAATGAAGTGAAGAATGCATTACAACATGCAACTGCAGTTAGACAACAGATCTTTGAACTTGCAAGTATCAAAGAAAGGGCTACGTTAGAATCTTTTGGAATATATTTGGGACAGGAAAGTGACAGTAGCACTGATGAAGATAGCGACAGTGAATCTGGGGAAGCCAGTTTTGATATTGATGTAGACCTGGAATATAATTCTAGTGGCGGCGAATGTGGCAGATGCAGTATAAGTGAAGAGGGTGGTGGTGTTGATGAACAAGCTGACTGTGGGGAAAGTGATGGTGTAGAGGGAAGTGGCACCGGAAGCACAGGCAATCGTAACTTTGTTGGAGGAACCGCTGATAACACATGTACAACACAGGAAAATAGTGTACAGAGCTTGAATCATGAAAGAGATAAGAGTCAGAGGCATGTAGTGGATCCAGATAATTTCTCTAAGGATGCAGCTGTGGTGAATCCTTCTCCATCACATGATCATTTATTGACAATTCTGCGAGCAAATCAACTTAACTGGTTTGCTTTTGTTGCTGAACCTGAGCAGCTTTTGCAAGGCTATTCTATTGACGTCCTCGAACAAGCGCTCTTAGACTTCAGTGAATTCTTGCCTTGGAGCACATAGCTATGTACGGAACACGGGACTGTATGGTGAATCCTCCATCTGTAATTATCAAACAGGAATTTAACAGGCTTTCAAAGGTCCAAACTGAAGTAAGCAACAACACGATCACAGAGCTAGCGCGACAAACCCTCCTTCCAGTTGAAGAAGTTAAATTCCATGTAGATCACTTAAAAGCCGTTAGCAGGAGAAGGAAAGAAGGAGCCCGCAAGGCTGCAGCCACCAAAGCCCAGAAGAAAGGTGAGGAATTAGCTTGGTAACAAGCTTTGCGAATGAAGAACAATAAAAACATATAGCACAAAACTCCGGCAATATGCAAAGCAGACACCAGACTAGAGTGTAATATAATCACTTTCCTTATTTGAAACCTCGCTAATAATCCCATAAAATATAGATGCTAATCATAAATGCTATTATATATGCTGCTGCTATGCGAGTATATATTCTTCTTATTAATGAACATTATAGATGCCAATTTTTTTATTCATATTTATGGCCTCTTATACTTTTGTATATGTATGTACATAGTGATAGCCAAGATATTAACGAGCACATATAATGTTTGTTTTTGTTCTAGCTGTAACAGGGCAGACAAAAGCCACTACAGAGAACAACTCTGCACAATTACCTGATGGACAGTTAAGAGGTATGTAACCTACAATTGTAAGTGTAAGGGAACAAGCTAATTTTTAGTAAACGGATCGAACGAGCCAATCTACGTTACATTGTAAAATGTTCCTATAGTTGTGTTTTATTTCAGTGTCTTTTGCTCTTGATTGTTTCTTTAGGAACGCAAATTGAAGAAACACCAGAGATTGTGCAGGAAGTAGATGTTTTTGTATTTGCCAACGAGAAGAATTTGGCTCTATGATTGCTTGCGACAATCCACAGTGCCCAGTTGAATGGTTCCACTTTTCTTGCGTTGGAATTACCAGAGAGCCAACAGGACACTGGTATGGTGATGACTGCCAACTAATAGCTAATAACTAGCCAGGGGTATTAAATAACTCTGCATTTAGTCTGCAAGTGGACATCTTCTGCACAACTGTATGTTTGTTGAAGTTATTTGAACTACTTTTTGTACTGTGATGACTGCTACAACTAGAGTTGCAAAAGGATTGAGACACTCGCTAAAAACAGCTTCTTTCTTTAAAAAAAGAGTTTACAGCATTAGACAAGAAGCCTCTAATCTCAAACAGCACCCCCTTGTCCCCTTTCCAGTTTTGTTAACCTACGTTTTCATGTTGATCCGTGCACTCACTAAACATTGGCATGGGGGAGGGGGGAGAAAACAATGTACCAGTGCGGAAATGACACTTATTATCGTAAAACGCGGCACTGTCTGAACTCTTTTTTGCAACTAGTTGTATTTGATTAGCCAGGAGTATTAAACTGTATGTGCATCCTGTTGCAAGCGAGTGGACCTATTCTGTGTTTGTTGAAGTTCCATTTGCAGGTTAGTAATAATATTTAGAATAAACTGTTTTTCGTACAGTGCGATGACTGCCAGCTGATTTGCCAGGGATAACTATGCATCTTTTTGCAAGCAAGTGGGCCTATTCTGTACAATAGTATTTGTTGAAGTTCCATGACAGCTGAAGTATATTTAAACTGTTTTTGTTAGTTGTTCGCTTATTTCTATTAAATTTTTTTCCACAATTTTGACTTGCAAGCGGGTGGATTGTACTCGAAATGTGTGAATGTTGAAGCTCCAAATAAAGTTTGAAGCATTTGTATTAATCTTTGTCTACTACCTTTTTCACTTGTCTCTTTTTCTGCTAAAGTACTGTCTAATATTTTTTGCCCAAAAAGAGCAGGGCATTTGAGCGGGGTCATTAACTGGGATTAGAGCAAACAAATGGCCTGCAGGTGCGGGGCATTTGACAACTTTTGTAGTGAACTTCGGGCAAATGCCCCGCTATGTCCCGGCCGGGGGGGTGCGGGGGTTAACATTGACTGGTGCATTACAACAATAAAATTCTGATTCTGCGGCAATCGCACCTTCCACTGACTCTTGCATTTCTTTCCTTCGTTTGAAAATCAGTTTTGATTTTTGTTATTGCAAAAAACAAATTGACGTCAGTTTTGACGTCATCACAATGTGATGACGAAATTTATCATCAATAAGAGGACAGACGCATAAAAAACTGACGTCAATTTGTTAAATATATTTAGATTTAAAGCGTATTCATAAATACACTGGCGAAAGAGAAAGCGAGCGAATCTGGGAGTTGCTGTACCGCCCTATTCCCTCAATCCAACGTTTGCAAGATTTAGAACGTTCTCTTTATGAAGGGAACATATTAGTGGAGAAACAGAAAGAAGAAATTCGCGCCTCGATGAATCATGTCAAGTTACTGGAAGAGGAAAAGACCAAAATGGTATCTGTTACAGATGATGACCTTCGTCGCCAGCAAGCATTTACGCTGGATATTTATAACTTTCATCAGTGTCGACACACAGCCTTAATCAATTTGTTGATTGAAGCAAACCATGCTCGCCTGGTAGCAGAAACTACGGCTGTCCCAAGTTATTTAAATGAACGCCATCGCGAGCAAGGAACCGGGTTTTACACTTCCAAAACCCCCAATGACGCCAAAAAACCACATAAGGAATTGGTTCGAAAACTACCTTTAAATATTGCGATAAGATGTTAACTTGTTTGTTAAAGGAGGGAATGCCCTCACGATAAAGTGTCTGGCAATCACAAATATGCCTCATCGTGTCGCGACATAAATAACATTATGTGTGACCAGAATGTTCATTTTTATTTGAAACTCTTTCAAAGCAAAACAAGTTCTTGTGCACAACTGAAGCTAGTGAAAACTGAGTTATCGGTGTGTTCACCTCGCGTGTAACACACACAGCGGCTTTTTCCCTCGCATGTAACACACGCAAGTCATTGCTGAGCGAAAAAATCACATGAATCATATTTGTGCCTTTGATCTCCTTTTGACGGCTTGGAAAGTGAAATTTCAATGAAAAAATGGAAAAACAATGGTTTTGACATGAAATTTATCTCTTCGTGCTAAATTCAAGCAAAAATCTGTTCCAACCGTCATATTTTCCAAAATTCTCAAATTGCCATACCCTGGGCATGAAAAAGTCCAGGCAGTGGGCCATTTTAAAAAATCTCATCTCCAGGGCATGAAAAAACTCGGCACATGCCCTGCAGCCCGAAAGTTTCAACTCTTGCCAAGGATGATATCGAGGCTGGTTCATGGAAACGAGGTTGAATTCCATGCCCGGCATGAAAATCTAAATTTCATGCCGGGCATGAAATTGGATGATATCGACGCTACTGTACGGAAACAAGGTTGCATTTCATGCCCGGCATGAAAACATAGATTTCATGCCCGTTTCATGCCCGGCTTGAAATCGGGTGATATCGAGGCTACTGCACGGAAACAAGGTTGCATTTCATGCCGGGCATGAAATCGGTGGAAACCTAAATTTCACGCCGGGCATGAAAATATCTATTTGGCTGATTTCATGCCTGGCCGGGCATGAATTTAGGTCTCAACCAGTTTCATGCGGGGCATGAAATTTAGTCCTTGCCTTATCTGCAGTTGAAAATTTGGACGTTTTCTGTCGGTAAGTTCATTAAATGGCGCTCGGATTGTGTCATGCAATCTTCCTGGATCAGATTTTCAGTGACTGGTGATCTCATTGCAATCTTCTAAACCACTGAATAAACAAATTCTGTCGAGAAAAGTTGTAACCTTTTATTTGCTAAGTTTTGTTCCTGAAGTTCACAGTATAATACTCTTTAGTCGACCATTCGGTCCCCCCCCCCCCGCCTTTATCAATTTTTGATTGCATTGGTATCAATAGCTTATGAAAACATTCTTAGAATTGACACTACCGGTAATGCACTTCTTTGATCACTAATGCTCGGCTCAGTTACTGAATCAACCACCACCCACCAACACACTCATTCGCACACTCGCTGCACTCATGTTATGACAAAAGCTTCTGTGCGGACAACATTGACACTGTCCTCCTATTCCATAACGTTGTATTGGGCTTGGATGTCTTCGACTGCAAAGTGAAGAGAGAGATATATTAAAGAGAAGAACAACTATATGCACAGTTGACATAAGCTCAGGGTGAAGTCTATACAGTCGAACCTCCCAGTGCGACCACCTCCCTTGACAGCGACCACCTAAATTCCCCGAGTCATTTCACTATAGCTGCCGCAAGCGACCACCTCCGTAAGTGTCCACTTTTAGGCGGTGAAATTTTCCATTGTTTTTAACTTCCGATAAGCAACAACTACAGCAGTGGGAACCATGGACTCCTTCCTTGAAATAGGGTTGTGTTTCCTTTTCACATTTGTGTTTTCGTTACTTTTAAAGACATGCGCTGTATTAGGTATTTCCAGGAGCATATCTGGTATTTCATAAGGCAAACTGTTATCGTTTCAGCAATTATCCTGTCCGTATAATAACAGATAATAGCGACCTTCAGATCGGACTACGAGTACGAGATTGAGTACGACTTGAATTCCTTGTCGTGCGCTTTTGTGATCTGTCCTGTGAATATCGTTCACTTAGCATTCTCCTCCACTGGTCAGCAACAGGGAGGAACGACGGCTTTGAAAACGTAACGGTTTTGAAATGCGAAAGTTGTACTCGTACTCAATCTCGTATTCGTAGTCAGATCTGAAGGTCGCTAATAAATACCCGGGTGATTCAAAATCCGAAAACTGGTTTTCGCGATGCCAATTCCAAATTTCCTTCCCGTGTTGAGCCAGCAAAGGCAGAAATCATACTCAGCGGTTCCTCCAGGGTTTCCTTTTTGACAAAATGGCCTGCGAAGTCTTTTATATAATCGGTGATTTTTTTGGTTTATTCTGTCCATGGTTTACAAAAACAACAACAGAACTACTTTACAGGAAGCTACGGGTTGTCACCACAGTTTATTGCTTAAGCTCCTGGCTTAAGCATTTTTTCGGTTGTTTTGGAATACTGCCGTTTTGACAGACAATCAAGTGAATGCCGAACGGTGGACTCAGATTTGATATTGATTTGTTCCTATTGTCATTCTTTAAAAAATCGTTTCAACTTACTTTTAAATGTCTTGAATTATTCGGCAGGTCCTGGTAGAATATCTTTACCGTCCGATTGCAAAGTCTGTGGGATTCATGCATCTGCCATCCAGATTTGAACACCTTTATTGCAAATCCTGTATATACAAAACAAATTAGAAGTAAGAAAATTTGCGTCCAAGGAGCTAGAACACTGATTAGAAACTTATTAGCTTACATATCGGTCATTTTGATGTGAATTCCGTAGTTGAAATTTCAATTGACGTTGCGTGAGAAACATACACAGCGGTAAAAGCAATGTAACAAACTTACCAGTTAGTTGAACGGGAGGGAAGGCTGAAAACGTCGAGTAACATTTCTTTGCGCCTGGGATGCATTCTTGTTTTGCTCTTTTGCTCACGAAATTTTTTCCCCTTACTGACGATTAATTGCGTGTTCAAAAGCGAGAAAACGTCAGCTTATGAATTCGCATCAGCCGAAGAGACCCGAATATTCGAGCGTCAAAGTGCTGTTGGGTGTCATCTTGTTCATTCGTTCATTTGTTCGACTAAGTGCGGGCTTGCTGATTTGATGCATATTGGAGTGGAGATTTCTGCTTTGAACCGATTTACAACCCTAAACTAAACAAATTAAAATGGTATTAAAACATTGAGAAATAGTGTCCATTGTTTTAATACTTTTACAGCAATACTATAGAGAAGGACTAGCCTTTCTCTTAAGTTTGTAATTTTTTTTTAATATTAAAAAACCTAAGGGTGCATTCTTTTGGGACTATTCTGGTTATTCTTATTCCGGTTTAGGAATATAGTCCGGCAGCAAGTGTAATCCCGTGGGAATTTCAGGCTGGAAGCAATCCACCCATCCCAATGTGTTAAGAGGACCTTAGAGAGCACAAAAAAGTTTGGTGGCACTTTCGTATCCCGCACCGGGCGCCGTAAGGGTGATTTTAGTGACGGACATCATTTTTCAGCATGGAAACGAGGCTCTGACACGAAAATGGCCATTACTAACTTATTTTTCAACAAAAATGCACCAAAACCACAGAGATTGTAAAGTTCAATGAGCTGATCATTATGATACCATATAAATGCCATAAGCCAGTCACGTGATCTCGCTAACATGAAAACGAGGCTCTTGTAATAAAAATGCTATACCGCTATTGTTTTTGAACGAACTTTACCCAAAACCACAGACATTTGTTATTCGGCATCTACATGATTCATATTTAACGTTGGGGATCACGTGGTAACGATAAGCATGAAAACGAGGCTCTGGCAGAAAATTCCAATAAACCGTCTAATTTATCTACAAAACTGTAATAATTGTTTTCCTTTAATACGAAAACTGGTCTAAGGAAAGTGTTCTCTGCTCTGCTGGACAGTTCAGTTCTAGTTTTCATCTGATGAATCGTAATCAGGATCTGCATCTGATTGCCCCACTGCGGTACAGTTGTCGCATGGTTCCTCGTCATTTGAGCAGCAACAAAGATCGGTGCACCTCAGCTGAGCTTTCTTGCAGTTGCATCTGCTTGATGAGCATCGGCTCTTTGAGCAACCACATCTTACTAACTCGATCACAGCTTCTGGCGCAGGGAGCAGCGTTGTCATTACTGGCACCCATTTGTCTTCCTCTCGCTTCCAGCCAAACTCGTCCGGGGAGGGGAGTTCCGGCTTTGCAACGATGTCGTTGTTCCAAATCAGAGCTTGGTAATTTGCCCTCATGATTGCCTGTCGGAGCGCCGCTTGCGTCGGGGGCAGCCTTTCAGATTGGGCCTGTTTCCTGCGGAAAAGCAGCCATCGCAGCTCTGCAACGCTGCCAATGGTAGTGCCCTGGATATATAGCTGGCAAACTAATTTCTCGATGGCCTGCATTGTCATCATGCTGGGCTGCTCTCTTGTTCCAAGATTCGCAAGGGAAGAGATGGTGTTCTCGTCAGCTTCCTTGAAGATCTTCCACCAAGTTGGTTTAGCTTTGTTTGCAAAACTACCTGTCACATCACAACCACTTATAGCATGAAGAGCAGGAAGTGCACCAATCTTTCTCCTGCCAAGTCCTTCAGCAATCGGTTGCAACTTGATAACTCTGTGTCTCTGACCTGTTCCCGTAATGAAGTTGACGTCACGGCAGAGCTCTGGGTAGCGTCGCAAAAGCAGAATAAAAACATCTGTGTCAGGAGAAAAGACGTTGATCTCTGTGGCCCCTTGTGCGGTTGCATCTGCAGCATGTAGAATCAATTTTGTGTCCGCTTCTTCTTGATCGCTCTCCAAGTGAGCTACATTTCTGTGGCTTGCGCGACACTCACAAGCCCAAGACACGACCACATTCTTCCTCTGCTCCTCTGCTCTTCTCAGGACCTTTGCAGATACATACGACGTCAAATCCCTCTTTGTATTAGTGTGGGAGAGCAGTCGCTTCATTGAGACCTTTGTGATGAGGGTGGTATCTGTGACGTGGTAGGCGATAGGTTGCTGGTCGCCTTGGCGGCGTACACGGGTGGCTGTCTTCAACGAGAGGGGGACGTCATATCTATCAAAAATAAGGTGCAGTTCCACACAGTTGTCATGTTTCTGGAAGAGCTTTTCTGTGAAATGGTCAGCAAGTTCTGCACAATTTGTGATGGTGGGGTTCTTGTCAAGAGCTTGAAGTAATGCCATGCCATCCACGATGTCCACTTTCTGATGTGCGTTCCCGTCTTCCGTTGTGCGGTTTGTATCCGATGACGTTGCCTCCTTTTCTAAGAGGGGCATTAGTGCACTTTTGGCGGAGCAGTACAACATGGAGCCATCAGCTGCAAATAGCGATCTTGGGACTACATTGAATTCATGAATGCCTACAGCTTCTCGTACATTGATTTCCGGGCGGCTTTGACAGACGACTGTCATACGAGCAAACAAGCTCCGATCTTCCTGTAGTTCTATAACAGTATTATTCACTTTAACCTTTGTTTTCTTTCCAGTCGATTTCCATGTCAGAAGATTGCGTTTCTTCATAGTAGACCAGAGATTGGAGGTGCCTTTCTGAATACGCTCTGTCACAAACTTCTCAAGGAGGTTGTAGCCTTCAGTACTTTGCGCGCAGAGGTCCTTCTTCACGTCTTCAGACACTACTATTTTAGTTAAAAGATTGTACAGTTCTTCTCCAGTCTGCTCAAACGGGTTGGTGTAGTTTGCAATTATAGTCTTCAGCTTGACGATGCTCGCCTCTTCACGATTTAGCACTGAGGTGGTGAGGTTATGGTGCCGGTCTTGAATCTTTACGGACACCTCTACCATATCTTTAGCTTGTTCGGCCAAGCAGGCCAACTCTGGAGCTATCAAGAAAAACTTCGCTCGAGCACTGGGATTTAGCGTTATCCCAACCAATCCTCCGCTGACTTTCATAGACCTGTTGATGTGCTCCAATCCATTATCAGCCCCAAGGCCACAGAATGGTACGCTTTGCTTCTTATTCACAACCCAATTTCCATCCAGAAACTCGCGGTAAACATCTGGGTCATTAAGTGGGAGGGCTTTCATTTCTGCAAGGTAGAGAGGTATCATCCGGGCGTAGTTGAGACGGTCGTGGGCGAAGTAGTACTTAGTGAACTTCTCAAGGGCCTGTAGATGAAGCAGCCAGTCTGAAGTTCGAACAGCACGAACAAACATCATCATTTCTAGTACCATCGTCATGTACTGTCGGAAAACTTGAAACATCGGGGTGTTGGCATTCTCTTTGTCAAAATCAGCTATCTTCATCATGATTCCCAAGGACTCCACTTTATCTTCGAGTGCCTTGTGAGCCTCTTCTATTTTGTCACGGTCACCTTCAGCGCATGCCTTCTCCAACTCTTTCGCCAAAACCAATAATTGCTCCTTACATTCACCTGCAACATAAAGCATTAAACTTGCAATACTGTAAACACAGATGTGGAGATATGGCCATCAAGGCTTTGAGCATTGGTGTTTTCAGAAGAAAACATAATAGCTTTTACAAGACTATTACCTTCTTGACCGCTGAGAAAGGCATCTTGGTATAGTGTGAAAAGGGCCTGCAGCGTAATAATGTGCGCTGTCTCGGCCCTTTTCACATGATTACCCTCGATGATCTGCTTTACGGTTGTTGGACTGTAAAGGTCAACCTCTATCCATGCCTGGTCGATTCCGCTACCCTCTATATAAGAACCAATGGTCTTAAGATCTGCCATTTGAATATGTAACTCTCCTGGACGAAGGATGATGTGATTGAGATCCTCATGGACCATCTGAAGCTTCTTGGCGGGCATGTAAAGACCCATGTCGAGTGATATGACAGTTTTTCTCTGCTGACCAACAACCTAGTAATGCAACGGAATCTGCTTTTACTACGACTACAACGACCATCAAGAAAATTGAACCTGAGTGTTATTTGTACTGATCCATCATTTCGTAAAGTGCAATAAGGAATTATTTATACAGATCAGACTGAGGTGCATATACAATCCGAGGAGAACAAGTGCATTAAAAAGGTACCTGAGCAGTGATTCCTTGTGCCTGTTGTAACACTGTCAGTAAGGTACTCCACTCGTGCGCTGGAGCTGCAACCAAAGGAGGCGCTGACACGCGGGTTACTGGCAACGTTAGGCTGACAAGAGAATTGTACGCGGACCAAACTGGCACTTTGCTACGGTGGGGCTCCTCTTCTTCTTGTCGAATTCCTGCGTCACCAGCAGTTTCCTCTTCCCTTGAAAGGTTCCGTGCAAACAGCCAAGCGTACTCTTTGGCACTCAGCGTGATTGGAATCTCCTCTTCTGCGTAGAGCCCAAATCGCGGAAACGTTGGAGAAGGCAACTTTGATGGGGGGTCAGGGCACTCTACAAGTGTCGTTATTGAAGAAGGCAAATCTTTGGTTGATCTAGTACTTCCTTCCTCATTACTCTCAAAACTAAAAATGAAGAGATATCAAATTGAGATGAGCTTGGCCCAAAGCAACCTTTGAGTATCTGTTCAGAGGCCCAAGTCAGACTGTAAAATTCCGAAAATACCCCCCTCGCTTATAAGCCCTCCGCCAATTATAAGCCCCCTCTCCTTTAACGTAAAACACCCTCCAATAATTCTCCCCCTGATTATAGCCCCCTGGGTGGATATAATCGGAAACGTTTGACCACTTCATGGCAAATTTGAAGTTGTGCTCTCAATAAAACCTGCTATGTTATTGAAAATGTCTGTTTTGTACAGACGCAAAACTAAGGCTTCCAATGAAACGCTCCCCCTCCCCCTCCCCGGGGGCTTTTTTTCGGAATTTCTACGGTGCTCACGAGGGAGGGGCTCCTACGTAAAACAAAACACAGCAAATCAATTTGTAAAAGAATTCAAGCTTACCGAATCTGTGGCCTCTCGTCGTCTGGGTGGCATTTCTGATAAATTGCCATTGCCGTGCCGTGCAGCGTGTTGCGCCCGTCATACGTATCCTCAGCGAAATCAATGTTGTCTATCGCAAAAAAGACGTGGCGGCCTCTGACGATATCAGGTGGTAGGAACAAACCGCCGTTTTCTTCCATCCTCTTGAGTACGCTCGCCTCTATCTGAGCTTCCACTCGTAACAGCCTGTTATACTCAACTGATAGACCGAATCCTTGGAGCATGTTAACTAGCAGCTTACTTCGAACCGCCTGATGGATTGCAATGCCAACCGCTAACTGTAGGGGCATTTCCCGGCTGGATTTTATGATTTCTGATTTTTTATTTTCGATCTGGCGTTTAGTTAGACAAGCTGAGACAGTACTTTGGACGAGTGCCATCGATCGTTTGTGCACCTCTTGGTTTTTCTCCTCAGTAGAGAGTGTAGGATTTGGGCCAATAATGATCCATCGAAAAAAGCAATACAGCTCCTCTGGGTAATGTTCTTTCGATAGCGTTTCTAATGATCCGTCGAAGACCCACTTTTTAGATTTGTTTATCGATTTCCTTAGGTGTAATGCAGCGTTAAAGAGTGTTTTCATATCTTCATTTATGTCATTCCCTTGATTCACTGCTTCTGATGCCTGGATAGCTGCATCTCGGATCTCCTTGATGGTCACCCTTTCGGACTCATTGACTCTTCTGGGCTTGTGAAACTCGACGTCATCGATTGCATTTGTTATCAGCTCTTTTAGTGCTTTCCTACTGCATGTAACCTTTTCAGCACCATTTGCCTGAAGAATATTTTCAAATTCTGCCTGAAGTTCTGCCATTGTTAAAACGTTGCCTTCTCTTAGGGACATTTCAGTCGCTGTAAGAAATTCAATTCTTGCTGCTATTCCCGCTACGTTGCTTGATTCCACACTATTTGAAGATCCAATTTCCACAGGAGATGACTGTCTAAGAACTGTACTCACGTTATTTCCCCAACACTTTTTATGGTACTTTATATCGATTGCGTGACCATCACTTAAGTCGACGGCAGTGCTGAGTTTCACGCGGAGCCGGTCATTCCCGGAACGTTCAATTGCATCTTGGAGCGACTTGCCAGCTGACTTCGTTCGGAGCACATTAAGACCCTCTCTGTAACCAGCATCCTTATCACAAAAGAAGCAGACATCTTTTCTATAGGGCGAGGTCTGAGAACGCGTGAGAGATGAGGCCGATTCTTGTGATTTTCTTCTTTTATTTCCGTCATTTTGAAGACGTTTCTCATACCTGAGAGTTGAATGAAGTAAAGTTTGATAGAGTAGAGTCTAAAAAAGCGGTGTCACTTTTGGCGATGTAAAAATAATACAAACAACTGATGGATAGCCAAAATAATAGTCTAGGTTTGTTAATGGCCCTCTAACTACAAAGCTATCATGTTTTTAGGCTTCGTGGACCTATTACAGAGCGGATGGAAACAGATTACAACAACGAGTTTTTGAAATCTTGTCAGGATGACAATTTTCAAAGTTTGAAATTACATCAAAATTTGTATGAAAATCTGCTGCCTTGCCAATAAAACTTACCTACATTGTTTATTAGGCTAATGAACTGAAATAAGTGATTTGGGGATGACTACATACAATCTTAGAGCTATATTTAAAATTTTATTCTAATAACCGTGACACAGCCCCTTTAATAAAGTAAAAATAAAAACTTGTCATACCTCTCTCTTGATCTTTTTAGCATTCCTGAATGGGTCGCTTCCTGGTAACACCTTCGATGCCATGTTGCTTCTTTTGATTCAAATTCCTCGGGTTTTACTTCTTTCAGCAACGACCAAATCTCAGCATACTTCATCTCTCCATAACCGGCTCTACATTCAATTGCATTTAAAAGCGTTTCCCGTGTCGAACGTGGATTTTCTACTAGAGGCTCGTCTCTTTTGGATTGACACACCAAACATAGCTTTAGATCAAAGCGGACTTCACTATTTTCTTCCAAAACGACTACATCAATTGAGGTTACATATCTACATGAGCTGGAAGTCAAAATGGCGGTCCCATATTGTGATGAGAACAACCGCTGACCAATGCTACCCTAGTGCACAGGCCCTCTCATCTTTATTTTAAAGTCCTCCCCGATCAGCAGCAAAGATTATCTTATCTTTAAGCCTGGATTCTTCATTTTTATGAATATTAACGAACACGGAACGTTTCGGAAAATTTTTAGATATTTCTTTTACATTTATCAGCTAAAAAAATACTTTGAGAGGGTTGATGACATTTTCTGCCAGAGCCTCGTTTTCATGCTATCTTTACCACGTGATCCCCATTGTTAAATATGAATCATTTAGATGCCGAACAACAAATGTTTGTGGTTTTGGGTAAATTTCGTTCAAAAATTTCGTTGAAAAACAAAAGCGGTATAGCATTTTTATTACAAGAGCCTCGTTTTCATGTTAGCGAGATCACGTGACTAGCTTATCGCATTTCATTATCGCAGATCAGTTCATTGAACTTTATAAGCTCTGTGGTTTTGATGCATTTTTGTTGAAAAATGAGTTAGTAATGGCCATTTTCGTGTCAGAGCCTCGTTTCCATGCTGAAAAATGACGTCCGTCACTAAAATCCCCCTTACGGCGTCCGGTGCGGGATACGAAAGTGCCACCAAACTTTTTTGTGCTCTCTAAGGTCCTCTTAACACATTGGGATGGGTGGATTGCTTCCAGCCTGAAATTCCCACGGGACTTTATTTAGGTACATTTGCTGCCGGACTAATAACAGAATACACGGAATTTCAATTTCGAAAAGACCGCCAATTCTGGAAACGGAATACCCATGGCGGAGGTGACCTGAGAACCACTATGTCTGCACACGCGCGGGCGGCCGCGTCGGATTTCCCGCCAAAAGTTTCCCAAAGGAACGCGTACCCCCTGTCTATTCTGAGTAAACCGTATTCCTTTCATTCTGTTCATTCTGCTATCGGGAGCAGAATGAACGGAATGATATTCCGTTCATTCCGAAAACGGAATAGCTCCCAAAAGAACACAAATACCGTCTATTCCGAGTATTCCTTTTCCGGAATAGTCCCAAAAGAACGCACCCTTAGTTTTAGTATAGGACTTTGTCGACAAGCAAATCAGCCGAGGTGCTGTCGGAAAAAGAGCGAATTTTTGTGACGTATGTTTGTGGCGTCACTTACTTCATGTTCGCGTAATTGCTTCTTCGGCATTTCAGTCTCATCTTTCCAGCGACCAGCTGGTTCATCTTCGTTCTGCAGATACGCAAATGGTGTTATTGAGAAGCTATAACCTCCTGTGAGTGTCCGGTGGCGGTTTATTTCTCCGGTAAGTACATAATCTTAACACTTGCTCTTCTTCGTCTTCGCGGACTGTTTTTTATTTCCATCAACAATGTGTACAAAACGTTTCCAAATAATGGTTATTATGGAAACGTGTATCTCTTTCTTTTCGTTTGATTGTTTGTTTTCTGTTGGTCACTAGTCTTGTAGTTAAACCAGCGATATTATGACACATACGCAGCTGCATACTCAGCTTATTGGCTTCGGTTTCACTTTATACTTGCAGCTCATATTTAACAGGAATGTAAAGTTATTTCTCCGTTGTTTGCTTTTGGTCGCTAACCTTGACCTCCTGTTTTACACACACAATTCATTTCAGTTTAAGCGAAAAACAGATTTTTTTAAGCTCAGGTAAATGTAAAGCATTTAAATGTAAAGCTCACTATAACTTTGCATCAAGCCGTGATATTAGTCAAACTCAAAGAATTTTAGTTTTACTTAGCTCGTCAACAGACGTGACAAAGTTTTATTCATGTTGGAAAGGCAACATCGTTTCAAATAGTTTTTGTCCTTCATGATCATTGCAAACGGGATTGTGGTTAATAGAAAATCGGGAAATTTTAGGGAAGATTTTTGTCTGATGAGTGGCAACCTTGTTTTCCCGATCCTAAAATTCAGGTGACTATTGTGTTTTTCGTCTCAGTGAAAGTGAAAATTATATTGCCTTAATCAGGTCATTCATTATTGTTTAACAAGAACAACCTAAAGAATTGTACTACATGATCAGACTAGCATATAACTCTGTTGAGGGTTGCATTAATTATAGTTTAGTTTCACTTAAATATTTTTAGGTTTATTCAGGCCAGTACCTGGACTTAATGGCTAAAAAAGACCAGAATATTTGTCACTCCAAAATGGAGAAGGGCCAGCAAAGAGGGTTATCAAGGAGAGGATAAATCATAGAACCGTAAGTAGATAAATTCTTTCTTTTAGGTTGGAATATGCTTGAGGGGAGAGCTTACAATTTTAATTGGCAAGACATGGGGTGGAGATAGGTCAGAATGACAATTCCCTCTGTGTGACATCATCTGCTATTTCAAAGAAAATTGACAAAAAATCTCTGCTTACTATGCATTGCTTTTACAGCCTGTCCCTGCGACAAAATAAAAATCAAACAATGGGAAGCATTTATTTATTTATTTTTAGTTACTTCAGGTATCCTGATCATAACCTAGGAGTGCTACAAACTCCCTTTATTTGCATTATTTAACCCGTTTATTAGCCCCAAGATCAACAGGCATGCATGTTCTCCTGACTGCATGTTCTCCATACATCTAAGGTACTACTTGGGAGAATTTTGTTCAACAACAAGACTATGACTTTTATGTTTGCTCAACTTTCTTTACTTTGCTTCTCACAAATATATGACACCTGTAACAGGCCACAGACACTGAAAAATATGAAGTGGTCAATAGATTGCAAGAGTTGTTCTGCAAGATGTTAGTACCTGTATTAATTTTACAATTGATACTAAGGTGATTCCATTCAGTTAACCCCTGGTGTGATAACACCAGGGAAGCCCTCTGTGTGTTATTAAGACGGATTCCGCTCAACGTTCGAGCAATAAGTGCAAAAAATATTTACTAAAAAACTACTCATAGCCGGGTAACATTTTAAATGCTATTTGAAACATCTCACTCTAGTTCACTTGCCCAAGTGACCCTGTGATGAAATTCTCAAGCATTCTCAAGAAAGTTAATTTCAAATCTCGTAAAAGTATGCTAAAACGGGTGCCATTTTGTTTTGAACTGACATGAAGCGTCTTTTTAATTGAAATATGGATAACTTCAAATCCAATTATCTCTCGCGGGGTCAGCTTGGGAGCAAAAGTAACGATAAGTTCTTCTTATCTGTTCTCAAAATGTGACAGTGCTGCAAGTATCTTTTTGGTAACTTAATTTTTGCACTTACTGCTCGAATGTTGAGCGGAAATCGTCTTAATTAAGTGCTACCACAACAGTCATAACATAGTTGTCATTTATCCTGATGTTCAATTTCTTGTTTTCAGCTGAAGAAAGAATTCCTGGTGAAGTGGAAATTCTCCTGGGTGGAGACAAAAAACAGGACAAGCAAGAACACAGACATTGAAAAGGAAAATGGAAAATGAATTTAGAGCAACTCCTTAAAGTGGATTAAGCATTTGGTGGAAAAAGTAGAAATATATTTATTGACTTTTTTTTTAATTTTTTGCCTATAATTAAAATGGACACTTGTTAATTAAAATGGGAATGAGGGCCCGGTTGTTCGAAAGCCGATTAGCGCTAACCTTGGGTTAAATTTTGTCCAGGCTTTCTGATTCTCTTGATGTTAAAAAGCGTTACCGCTGCTAGCTTCATGTGGCAATTTAAAGTAGCCAGAGTCAAGCTGTTAAGTGAAAATAATTTACTGGAATCCACCTTGCTTTAAACAACCAGGTCCTGACATAGTCTGTTTCCTGACCATGATGGTCTGTTTCCATCAGATGGTTTTTAATTGGGGGAAAGGGGATTTTTGGTGGAAATTAATTTTTATGTTGGGGAGATCAAAGTGGTTAAATTTGGCCTTTTAAACATGTAATTTTACAAGAATGGTGCCATGTTATCACACTATACTTAGCCATTTTGACCTCACAGACAGTCATGATGTCCAAATTACACCGTTTGCAAAGGAGACTGACATGGAATATTTTCTCTTGGTCACATATCCCATCCCGCATGCAATGACCCAGGGAAAAATGTTTTTTCCCCTCATAGTCCTCTTTGGCATCCATCCACATGAGCCAAACCAAATTAACTGTCTTTACTACCTTCAAGGGTTCAGGGAAAACATTGATGCTTATTTGGAAGATTTGAAATTTATCACAGCATCTTCCCCCCCCCCCCCCCCCCCAATCACCGCAGCCTGCCTCCAACCTCCCTGTTCCTTTCAATAAATAAGTCTATAGGGAAGATGTTACTTTTAAAAAAGGGGCAATTGATTCCCAACCGGCCAGGGGGACAGAGGATACCCCCCTCCTCTGTATAAGCTATATAGATACCCTTACCAAATTGGCAGGGCTGCTGCAGCTCTTTATTTTGACTTACTTTCACTGTAGCTTAACTGCAGATTGACTGTTATTTGACTGTTGCAGTTTGACTGCAGTTCTTTCAATTTTTGACTTTTGTATGACTTCCAAATGTAGTCATAATGCAGCTATTCTGCAGTCAGTTATTTGAGTGTTGGATTTTGACTGTAGTTCTTTCAATTTTTGACTGTTGTATGACTTCAAAATACAGTCATAATGCAGCTGTTCTGCAGAGCAGCTATTCTGCAGTGAAGAAGCAGTCAAATTGCAGTCAAATTGCAGTCAAAGGTCATTTCAGGGAGACATTCAGGAATGACTGGTATTTCCTGTGAAAAGACTGCCCATTAACTGCTTTTTGACTGCTCTGTAGTGAAATTTATTCCGCACGGACAATTAAAATTGGTCAAGTTATAAGGAACACAAAATTGCATGTTTATTTCTAACATTCTTTTGTTTAATATTTATATTTTCTGTATAACAGATCAGAAAAACGTCTAAATTTAATTATTCACTTGGACTAGAACCTTGCAAGCTCTAGATTTAAATGTAGCATCATTGACTCAATGACAAATTGTTCGAAAGCTCCCATCAGTGCATGTTTACTTCTCAGAAAGATACAGTTTGGCCAACAAACATTTTTGGGGAAGCAAGGAATCAAAAGCACAATACACAAGCTTCTATTAATTTGTTGCAAAAAGACATTGATCAGTGGACTTACCAAGTGGAGCGGCGAGAAAATTTAGACGCAAACTTGAATTACATTTTTTCGCTCCGGTTGAAATATACCCTGCTGGTCCGATCACTGGCCGAAGCGCGTGAACATTCACACATTCTTCGTCTTGAGACGTCCACCAAATGCTGGTAAATCCAGAAATCAATTTCACGCTGATATTTAGTAGGATAAGTTTAAACTGTTCAAAGTCTCACAGTGCAGCACTTGGCGTTCAAAATCAGTAAACATGACATCTTGCACGAAATCTGTCTGTCATATTCCAAAAATAATGTTGCTGTTTGCAGTTCATTCTAAGCACATTTATCCATTGTTGTTTGCAGTTCATTCTAAGCATATCTAAGTTCGTTTCTTGATGTCGCCTTGAAACATTCTGAGGAGAATGAAGAACATACGAACAAAAACACAACCTCATGACCAGCGATTCAACCGTTGACCGCCAAAGTAACCGCCGTTTAGTCAAGCGCGCATTCCGCGAGTATCAGTTTACATATCACGTGTAGTCTCCTGATGATATGTTTTGCTCAAAAACGTACAAAACACTACTGTTGGACAGAAATATTTTGAGGAAAGCCGAAGTACTTTACAAGAAAAAATGTTTGAGAACAAAGGATTTACCTTTGAAGTATTTTGAAACATTGCATGTCCGACGGAAATTGATCGCATGCTGTTGGCCGTGACGTCTGCAAACATGTTGAAACTCGAGAGCACGGTAAATAAGAGGTCCTTTTAGCACTCGTGATCCCAAAGTTTCGAATTTTGCCGGGCTGCAGTAAGAGGTGTGTAAATGCTGCAAAATGCATAGAGGAGCATCGTTTATGCAGAGGTTTGTTCGAAGGGGCTTTACTAGTAAATATTCCTGATGGATAAAACTTGAAACAAGAAGCAGTGTGGTGAGTCAGTAAACACTTCATTTCGTACGCCGTAGTATCTTTTCGTTGGCCCGGGCCGTGATCTGTTCTGCATTTCTAGATAGCTGCGGCTTTAATTGGGACTTAAAACTGTTTGTGAGCGCTGAACCAGGGTTGCGCTGAATTAAATAAAGGTTAGCAGTCAAAGTGTAGTCAACATTAAGTTTTCTTTTACATGGCATTAACTAAAGAAAGATGACGGAAGTGTGCAGAATATTAATATTTTATTGACTGCTTGAGAAGCCAAACTGTAGTCATTCAACAGCATAAAATCGGCTGCTAAATAACTGCAGCTTAACTGCTGCAGAACCTAGTTCGTTGCAGTCAAACAGCAGCGTGCAGTTTTTGCTAAATGCTGTAAACTGGCTGTCATTTGACTGTCAAATGGCTGCAGAAAGGCTGCTAGTCAAAGTTAAGCCAAATGGCAGTCATTTTACAGGGCTTCCATTTTCGTACGGGTATCTGCTACCCCAAGGGGTATGGCTTTTTGGTTTGAAAATGGGTATGGATTTTGACTGTTTTGGTCTGGAAGTCTGATTTGGGTACCAGATCTGAAAATGGGTATGGATTCAGAGGTTTCAGCTAAAAACATGTATTGAAAAGTTACAGTCTGGGGAACCTGGCAGCACACCCCCACTAAAAATTCCTAGGAGTACCCCCCTCCTCCTGGGATGTGAATAGTGAACTTAGAATAAATGCACTTAGCCTGATGCTGATCAGTGTTAAAATTATACGATATTACATCTGTACTCACTGCCCTGTATGAAAAATGACTGGTTAATTCTCAACCATCAGAGGTTAAATAAGGAAACAGTAAAAAATTGGGAAATTGAGTTGTGTTGATTATGCTGAGCATAATCAACACAACTCGTGCAGCACGTGCAGCTTATTTCCCCAGAAAGTGGATTGCAGTAGATTGCCAGTAGACTACTAACTTCTTTTGGTATTGGTCATCGAGTTAAAGTGAAGGGCTCTTAATTGTTCTGCTTTCTTATGAAAAGGTTGATAATCTTATTTTTTTCGTTGAGGACACTCTAAGAAGACGTATGTGTAGGATATGGTATGTTGTATAAGCATTTCATTGGACCGCAACCAATCAATAATAAAGGATTTCTAACTACCCCCTGTTGCGTCCACACAGTTTGACACTTTGAGTATAGTTAGTACTTGGGCCAGTAAAGGTTCTGGAAGAGACGATTTGTCAGTGTGGGGACGGGTGTTT